>VZRR01011201.1:0-124150 GCA_013398015.1 Oreocharis arfaki | reverse complement strand
GGGCAGCGCCAAGGGCAGCACCATGGGCAGCTCCAAGGGCAGCGCCAAGGGCAGCACCATGGGCAGCTCCAAGGGCAGCGCCAAGGGCAGCACCATGGGCAGCTCCGTGGGCAGCTCCAAGGGCAGCACCATGGGCAGCACCATGGGCAGCTCCAAGGGCTCACACCCCTCACCTGCCGCAGCCTCTCCACCTGACCTTTAATTTCCGTGGCTGTGATGCTCATTAGAGATGCAAATTAGATAAATGTGTCGTATTAGCAGCAGAAATGGTGTAGCTCTGAGGTCTGAATTTATTAATTGCTTACAGACATTAGAGTTTCTGGGCTCCTTTAGAAGTTTTCCTTTCTGCACCTGCTGTTTCCTTTGTTTGCCAGCAGTGCCCTCAAGATTTCAAACACTTATGGTGCTTTTTTGGCTTAGCCTGGAGTTGAGCTTCAGCTACTCAAATTTGAAGACATTTTTAAAATGTGTTACCTACAGTTTTCTTTACAAACTGGACTTTTTTCCTGTGTTGAAAAACACCTTGATCAGTGTTCTATTATTCTGACTTTTCTGCCATTCTGGCACCATTTCGTTGCGGTCTCAGGAGCAAACACAGAGTTTTCTAAAGCTGCTACCATAGAAAAGACAAGATTTCTTCTCTTTTCATTTCCAATATTACCTGCAAAGTCTTAACAATAAAAGTAGGTGTTTTCTGAGCCCAGGATAATTCAATGAGCAGTAGTTATTTTCTAAAGCCAGCCAGATCTTTTTCCACTTTGGTAGCATTTTTGGACTGATGTTCTGTGGAACCAATTTACACGGAGAGATCATTCAGGGTGTTTAAGTACCTGCCTGTTTTCCCACCAAACCTCAGATCGCTGGGGAACCTAAAGAATGGCTTTTGCGGGTTTTTTTAAATATTTTTAAAATAAAAATAAATAAATTTGTAAAATATAATGTGGGCATGAACTACCGAAGAAAGGAAACTCAAATTGTGACTGCAGCTTTGTCTCGTTTCAGGATTCAATGCTGCAACCAAACACTTCAGTGTGGTGAGACCGCAGAGGTTCTGCATGGATAAAGAAATTAAATTAATCCTTGATTATGGGCAGCAAAGTATTCCTGTGGTGTGAGGTGATTCGGGGCTGTAGCAGGCATTATTTTCAGTGTCTGCTCTTTGGAGGGCTGGCAGGTTTCCACCGCGCTCACCATCAGCGTGAGGATGCTCTGCCAGTGGCAGATCATAGATCAGCCTCCAAATTTTCAGGAACAAAATGTCCTGGCAGCATCAGCCGGGCAGGAACACCGAGGAGACAAAATGTTTTGGCATTATTGGGGAGCCGCTTCTGTCCTGATACTTGAAAATGAAAAGAAAGGCAATTGAATCATCCCTGCAGCACGCTCAGCCAAAGTGGGTTTTCTCTGTGTTTTCTCGTCCAGTGAAAATACAATTTATATCCAGGAGTCGTGGGATGCAGGAGGCGATGGAGTTTAATACAAAGAAAGAAGTCAGAAGGAATATTTCACTATGGCCACTTTTATCACCTCAGGCTTGCAGAAAACAGCAGAGAAAATGTAATAGAGAAATACTGGAAGCGTCCAAATCCCTCACAAGCACGGACAATAGGATAATAAAACCAGCTAGAAGGGACTTTAATTCCTGATGGCAGATTAAACCCCTCCAAAAAGCTCCCTGTGGCACCAGAACCAGCTTCCCAAGGCCCAGCCTTGCTCGTTCTGCCAGCAAGGACGTCCCTCCCTGGGAAGTGTGATGAGTTTGTCACTCTTGCCCCGCAGCAGCCACCCAGCAGATGTTTGTGACTCTGCAGCTCTGCCTCTGAAGCCAGAATTCTCTCTGATAGGTGGCAAGACACAAAGACAGTCACAAGCACTGAATGCTCTGTTGGAGAGCTCCAGAGGCATCTGTTCAATTCCCTTTTATTTTTGTAGGCTTGGTAGAACAGTCATGTTACTCTGAATTAATTATGGCCTCATTCCCTGATCAGCTGCCCAGGCACCACTCCCCACCCAACCATATGGTGAGAGCAGGCCTGGAACTGGAGAGAAAGCGACTGAAAGCACCCAAAAACATCCCAAACAAACAAACCAGTGGGAAACCAGTCTGTCCCAGGCCAGGAACTCCAGTGCCTTCCCAGCCACGATGCTTCCTGGTGGAACAGCAAGGTTGTCACAGGGCCATGCAGTAGTGCTGGACATTTAGGGGTTTCATTTGGGACAGAATTGATTCCCTCCCTTCCCACAGAGCACTATTTATGTGCACAGTGACATTTCCTAGAACTCCTGTAATCTTTGTCTTCTACAAAATGATTCCAAATGTGTATCAAATTAAAAATTCTCATTAACTACCCATCTGCAAAGAATCACGAGACAGCTTTCCCAGCTGACGTGCTATGGTGAGAAAACATTACTAACTCATTCCCGTGACTTATCATCCCCTAATATTTATTATATTTTCTTTCATAGTTTTAGAGAATTATTTTAAATGCCTCTTTTGAAACTCGAAGCTGGAATAATTTAAAATAACCCGCTGATGAAAGCACTTAGAAGCTTTATAAATCCATATATCACCCCTCGGGAGACATTCCCAACCCACCTGGCCGTGTTCCTGTGTCACCTGCTCCAGGTGACCCTGCCCCGGTGAGGGGTTGGACTGGGTGATCTCCAGAGGTCCCTTCCAACCCTGGCAGCTCTGGGATTCTGGGATAAAGGGCCATCTTTAACAGGTGCCATGAATGCTCTGGGAAACTTCCCAAGAAAGCTGCGTAACTCATTTTTCTAATTTTCATAATCCTGTAAAAGCAGTTTGCTGTGCCCCAACAATGCTGATTTCATACCAGCTCAACTCCTAGAGATTCTTACATGCCCCCACACAAGGGGTAGAGGGAGGTGCTTTGTAATTTGCTGGAAAAGCAACCAAATCCATCAGAGAGACACATGAAGTACATTCCCTTCCTTGGAATTTAAGGCCTCCCTTATTAGCAGGCAAACACGGGCTCCCAGACACACAGAAAATCAGTTTGTTTGAACATAGGGGAGAAAATGTTGTTGTAAATACAACAATAATAAATTCCTTGGGTTTGTGTTCTTCAGCAGTCTGCCCTGTTTAATAAATCAGCTGTTTAATCATACTTCCCTTCAGTTCCCACCAGGCTGGGTCATAGTGTGCCTGTTAAAACCTGCTTGTCAAAAGTAAAACAGAATCAGACACTTCCCTATTTCCCCCAGTACCTCCTATAGCATTGTGCTGCTGATCAAACCCGGGCATTCCCTACATGGACTTCATAAAATGTGAAATATGGATTTGATTTCACAGCCCGGGGTGATGCACACACGGACCCTTGTCCAGTTCTGAGCCAGGAATACATTTTCTTATGTACTTTTTATTACTAATATTAGTATTATGATGTTCCATTCTGCCAATGTCTCACACTGCTGCAGGAATACAAACACAAACGGGAAATATCCAGTGCTTACCTTTTGTGGTTCCTCAAAAAGCCACTCTAAAAATGTTGGGATACCGGGAGGGAGTGGGGAGAGTTGAGCCCTGCTCCTTCCCCTGTGCACACGCTCACTGCTACAGGGAGGAAGCAGCACCACAGAGGGTGCCACTCCTCCTCCTTGGCATGGGATAACAGCACACATTCCTTGGCACAGGGATGCTGGAGGTCACCTGCTCCAAGCTGGTTTGGGAATCTCAGCCTGCTCATGAATGTGCACTTCACTGGAAGAGGCCTTCAGTCAGGGAACGCTCTCTGAGCACCCTTGGATTGGAACTCACAGCCAGATCAAGCCAGTAACAAGCAACTAAAACTCCATTATATAGCAAATTATACATAAATTTCTTCCTCTTTCTCCCTCATTTCCCCTTTTTGCCTCTCCCTCATCCACCATTTCTGCACCATTTTCCCCCTTCTGTATCAGTACAGCACCTCAGAGCAAATCTGCACCTGGTTTTCCTGCAGAGGTCGCAATGTTTACCCTCATGGTCTTGGCATAAAACAGCTCAAAACTTCTTGCATTCCTGTTTGGAATCAGGGTATCAGTCCTGGATGGATTAATCCATCCCTCATGGATTAATAACTTCAAACATGTGCCTTTCTGAAGCCTCAGCTGGATGCACAGAACAGGAATTGTAGGGAATTTCATCCCTGCTGTCCTTCCCAACTTGCACCTACAACTCACGTCCCTCCCGTGCTGCAAAAGTACTTCACAAACTCTGCTGAAAAGGTGCAGCTCCTAAAAATACATCTCTGAGGCTCCAGCGTTCCCAGAGTGCTTAAAACACACTGAACAATGCCAGGCCTTTTTCTTACCCACGCCTCCTCACAGACACTTTTCTGCAGAGATGAAGAGTCCTGCCAAAAGCACTCGGACCGAGGCTGCAAATAAACTGAGGTGTGTAAGGAGGAGGTGAATGAGCGACAGAGGACTAACTAAGAGATAAATATTTCCTGGTTATTACCTCCACTGTGCTCTCAAAATCAAAGCAGAAAGCAGTTTGGCTCCGAAGCATCTGTAAAGCTCCATTAATCCAAGAAATCTGCTGTCTAAATAATTGTTTGCTGTGGGGGTTTTGTTGAATTCGCTGTGTTGAGTACATTTTTATTTGTTGGTAACTTTCCTCACAGTGTAGCCCTATTTCATTTTTGGCCTCTATCAAATATTCCTTGTCATAGAGAATTGGTAAGTAAAAGTTTGAAATCTAGGGGGAAATACAGGAAAATCTGTAATTTGAAGCCTTTTACTTTCATGAATAAAATAATCTGACAGCCGCTCACCTCATAGCTGGCCTGCTTGGCTGACTCCTAAAGCAACAATATTGTGTGAGCACGGCTGCACTGCAGTTTATGAACAACTGCATCAATCTAAGCTGAAAAAAAAAAGAGAAGGAACTTCTGGGCTCAGGGCCAGAGCACCAGAATGAGAATTCCCTCCTTTCCCCTAGGTCTCGAGTGGCAGGATGAGTCCTGGACTGAGCTCCCCAATTCTAGGAAGATTCAAAGATCATTTTTCTGATTATGACAGAGGGAGAAAGAGCTGAAAAAGCCAATATAAGTGCAGAGCTGTCATCAAGGAGAGGAAAAGCCCCCAAGAGCTGTTGGTCTCAGGGCCGGGATTAAACTCATTGTTTCCTAAGCAAATTCACTCCATCATTTGGCTCTGCTGGGAATGCTCATTCCGGCCGGTTTCCCTGCAGCATTCCCAGCAGCCCTTCCCACCTCCACGTTTCCTGGGCACTTTTAATTGCAGCCAGGCAAGGAATGAAAGCCCTGGGAGCTGCCTCAGCCCCCGGGGCAAGGAAAGCAAACTCTGCCGGGGGAGCAGGGTCCTCTCTGCCAATCCAGAAGATTTACATCCTCCTGCACATCAAAACATCCCAGTGGGAATCCAGAGCTAGGTCTAGAGACTTCAGGTGAGAATAAAGAAAGCTGTTACATTCAGACCGTTATTGTTCATGCTGCTTTGTGAATTTATTTCTTTAAATTTTCCACTTGTGCTCCTGCCAAGAGAGATCTATTAGACAGAAAGCAGCAAGAGTAAAACTTTATCATTTTGTTTCAAACTATAAAATAATTTACATCACATATTTTACTTACTTTTGTCTTTTTTGTTTGTTTTTTTTTTGAAACCACAAACATTCCAGTATCACACTGTAGGAATAAGAATAACAATAGAAAGCATAACCTTTTGCATAGTATTAAATGAACAGACAGAGTAAGTTCTTTATTTACAATTATTGTCTAGATAAAAAAATTCATAAAAACAGATGAATGAACATATATTAATAACCCCTAGTGGGATGGATTGCCAATGTACCACTGTATTGTTGTCCACAAATCTCATGCTGCTAAGTACAGTACGTAGAGAGCGAGCATTTATATATTGCAGGGAATTTTAACAAACTGATCATTTTGGTTTTTGATCCATTGTTCCCATCACAGAGAGGTCAAGCAATAAAAGAAAGGAATTGTGATGCACGACTTGTAGTTGAAAGGTCATAGCTATTCCATTTTTTTAAAAAAAAAAAAAACCAAAAAACAAAAAACAAAAGAAAAATCTATCATTTATCATATACATAAAGCACAGTCTCTGCTCACAAAAGCCCAAGTTTTCTATGCATCTCAGTTTATATATGTTTTACTATATATACACAGAATGCAGTGTTCGTTTTCTTAACAGTTTTCAAGTCTGCGAATGGTACCTTAGGGAGGGGTACTCCTACAGGAAAAAAATCCAAAAAAAAAAAAAAAAAGGAAAAAAAAGGAGGAAAAACAAATGAAACCAAGAAAAAAATATGAAGAGTGTTCGAAAACAAAAAGGCAAACAGTCAGTGTGTTAAGATGCTGAAAGGAAACTGTTCCAGTATTAATAGCTTCTGTAGATGTTCGAGTCCAAAGCTAGAGGCTTCCCTGTAAATAGATACCACTTTTGTCTTCTCAACAGAGATCCCAAGCAGGCCACAGAGAGCCAATCCGTGGTGTACAGAGGGTAATCACGGGATTCCCAGAGCCAACGATCCTGGCTGGATCCCATCCCTGGGTGGCTGGGAGCCAGCTAACACGGCCACGGGCTCCCGCCAGGTCACGCCGCCCGAGGGGCGCGGGCTGCCCGCAGGGACCCGGGCGCCCTGCAGGGCTCAGCCCGCCCCAAGCACAGCTCAGGATGAGCCAAAACCATTGGAGCTCCTAGCCCAGAGTCCGGAAGCTGGCGAGGGAAGCTGCTTAGAGCTTCACCTGGCTGATAGTCCTGATGCACCCTGAAAACATCTGAGTTCGGTCTGCAGTTTGGCCATGAGTCTAAGCTTGGTTTGGAGAGTTCTGGCTTGGTTTTAGCTGCTGTGACTGCAGAGCTGCACCACTTTATGGAGCCAACTTTGAGACAACCAGAAAACACACCTTAACAACTCGACCGAGCGGGGTGGTTGGAGGGTGTTCGGTTCCAACACGCCTGGCATGATCAACTGTGGAATTCAGAATGTCTTTTGCGCTGTACAGTTATGGAAAAAAAATCATATGCTGAAAAGTCTCCGAGCAAACTTTATATTAAATACAAAAATTATTTATGAAAAATCTGTGATCCACAAAGTGCTTAGCATTCAAGTGGTTGACATAGCAATTGTATAAGCTCATAATTTTTAAGT
The DNA here is from genome assembly GCA_013398015.1 of Oreocharis arfaki. NCBI lineage: Eukaryota > Metazoa > Chordata > Aves > Passeriformes > Paramythiidae > Oreocharis > Oreocharis arfaki. The sequence continues at coordinate 117,006 of VZRR01011201.1, read as the reverse complement.
TTTTAGGGCTGTTACCATCTTGAAAAATGTTTTTCACCTTCCGTACTGCAGGTTTTCAAAGCAGCTTTCCTGGTAGAAAGCTCAAGGTAAAATAATGTACTACTGTGTTGCTACAGGAACACAAGCCTGGTTATAAAAAAAAAAATCACACAAAGCACATCTCAATACACAATTAATAAAGATTTGTTCAGTCCTAATAGTGCAGAAATTATATTTTTCTTTAAAAAAAAAAAATCAAAGCAACCGCCTACAGTGATTTTCGTCCAAAATGCCAACAGCCCATACTTTGCAAATAAGAAGGAAATAAATGCCTAAAGTACTAATTGAAAAGGATTAACACAGTATATCACAAGGTTTTAACATTTGTTTTATCTCCATATAGACAAACCAAATATAACTTATTTTAAATTATAAACTCATTTAATGTCTCTCTAAAAATAGTTTGAGAAGCCATTGCTGTATGTCTAAAGAATGAAGTAGCCTCCATTATTGTATGTTGCACCAAAACGAGTTCAAGCAGATTATCAGAGGGAAGGAAAAAAATAAAAAAAAAAAGGAGAGAACCTGATCATTTTGATTTTTATTTGAAACAAAGGAAGCCTGGTTTACCTCCCTGTATATAGGATCACAATGCTACATCCAATGTGTTGTATTTTGGCTTCTTTTGTTATTTACTAGCAGTATCTACATTATTAACAAAAAAAAAAAAACCAACAAAAGAAAAAGAAATCAGGCAGAAATCAGAGCACGGCTGTAATAAAATATCCAGGGTGCGAGAGTACAGACATTTTCAATGAGCTGAGCTGAGCCATTTTTATACTACTTCGGCAGGAAGTGCTTTCTTAACCCTACAAATAGTTAAGGATATTATCTACAGGTTTGTAAACAAATTACATTCTTTTTTTAGGACATAAATAAGTTAAAATAGTCAGAGCAATTTGAGCAGAAACAAGGCAACATGCCAACAAAGAAACTTTATATATATATAACTATATATATATAGATAGATATATACATATATATAATTAATTATCTATATACTTATATGTATATATCTCTATATATAGTCTCATAAATGTTTAAGTTCCTCTGTCCAACTGGTGCAAATCTACTGTGCAAGTTAAGCTTTGCAACTTCAAAAAAGTTATTTAAATTAATCTATACAATTGAGTCCATGCCACACAAGCATTTCAAAAAACTCACAGACCAGTGAATTGGATAAATAGCCTCAGAAAGAAGTCCTCTGCAGTTCCTGCTTAAGGAGGAAAAAAAAAATAAAAACCAAAAAGGAAATAAAACCAAACAAAAAGAGAGAAAGAAGGGCCAGCAGTGTACAGTACATTCATGCAGGAGGATTTTTTTTTATGTTTTTGTTTTTCTGGAAGGGAACGGGGATGGGGGGTGAGGGGGGTTATGTAAATCAGCCATTCATTCTTTCCCCAAAACCATTGTGATCAACAATTCATTCACTTGTCTCCGAGTGAATAAGAGTTCAAACAGCTTTTCAGCCAGCAATGTTTTTAATATATATATTTATATATCTCGGTTGCGGTGGGGTTTCTTATTTTATTTTACTTTAACTTTTTATATATATTTTTTTTTTTTTTGCAGTGACCTTTTCAGCTAAAGTGATGTCTCCAGGCTATGTATTGGGCTTCCTGGACTAGAAGAGGTAGCTGATTTACTTGTATCAGTTGTAAGATTGATTCCACTGTCGATAGCACTGTTGTTCTTGTTCAGCGAGGACGGTGGACTCGAGTTTTTCTTGAGAGCGGGGTCTTCTTCTAGGTCTGTGTCATCAATGAGTGGGATGTGGGGCTGGGAATCTTCTATCCTAAATTCAGGATGAGTCATAAAGTTGTGAATAGAGGTTCTAGATTCTGGTTTTTCTAAACCTTCATAGAGAGAGCTACGGAATGCCTTCACGACGCGGATCTGGGGGGAGAAAAGGAAAGGGCTGTCAGAGGGCACCTCCCCAGGGCAGCACCAGGGCAGAGAACACTTGGTGAAAAATGTAGCACATGGTTAGGGCAGTGCAGGCAGCTGGAGTCCAAAGTCTCTGGATGTTATATGCATAAACGAGTGGCTCAGTTATGTGCATTTTGAATGTCTGTGCCAACTGCAATATTAAAATAAATACAAGGTTTAAAGCCATCAAAGAACTGATGGGGAGGAGTGGTTAAAGAAAGCCAAGGTCCACTCGTGTGGTACATCCCTAGTAAAAGACAAGCCATGTTAATTGGAATGCAAATGTCAAAACATGCATGTTGATAGTTTTTTTTGCAGTGAGTAAGTAGAAAGGCTTTTTTTTTTTTTTTTAATTAAAAAAGTCTCTTTTGTATCGTTGTTTAAAAAAAAAAAACCATTACACATAACATATCACACTTTACAAACAGAAAAAGCACGGAACACGGACACGGTTGGATGGGTACGTATGAGACACAAACAGGAGCCAAGTGTAAAAACTAGAATATCAATGTTTTTTAAAGCAAAATCTAAATGGGTGCAGCCAAGAGCACAAAAAGCCAAGCAGACAAAGTACTGAGCGTAATCATGCTGCCACAGGGAAAAAAAAAAAAAAAAAAAATCACAGTTACCACATGAACAGAGATAACTTGCACACAACAACTACACTTGGAAGCCTGGATAATGTGAACATAGTATCGTTGAACCAACTTTTATTTGTCCTTCATGCAGATGTGAGGTAAACACTCGAGTATAGACCCACTGTTCTAGCCATTGAGCTTGTTAATAAACAGAAGAACATGTAATAGAATAATGTATTGGTTGTTGGGTTGAATTGAGTCCCATTGTTAACAGCGAGCTGTTTTCGTTTGGTGTCTCGGTTGTGCAGTTAAATGCTGAAAGCCACACGATTTATGCCATATATGCAGTCTTTAAAGCAGGTCAGTGACCTGTGCCAGGGGCCATCTAATGCCAGCAACCACCTGGCAGGAAGAACAGAGGTGAAAATCAACTCAAGACTCAGCCCAGCGATTGTCAGGGGTGGTGCCCACGGCTTTCCCAGTAGGAAATGGGAGGAGCAGAGCGAGGAGCGGAGACGCTACGTCCGCTGTGGGCGGGCAAAGGGAGGGATGCTCTCTACGTCCCAGGGACCTACCAGTTCTCAAAAGAAGTGAAGGGCTGTGCTGGGTTACTGCTGAAAAAAACAGAACTTTTTGGAAGGGGGTGGAGGGGCAGAGAGGGAAAAACAGAATGGCAAATGTTTCATGGCTAAGTATGAGTTCTATCCCTCTACTTCCATGTAGTCCATGAGCAAACCTTGAGCATTTCTCAGGGGAGGAGACTAAAACACAGGCAGAGGCAGAAAAGGTGCAAGCAGGTACTGTGAAAGCTTCTCCACACACATTTGAAATGGTTTGGTGGTTGGCATGTGGATCTTTTTACATGTAAATATGCTGCACATTGTTGGTTGGCCTGATACACCACTGCTTTGTAAAGCTTTAATTCCTCTTTTCCTTGGCAGGCTGCACTTTAGGAATGGCATGAGGCCACAGGGTTCCAGCTGTGGGGTCCAGCTGATCCCGTGCTTGGAGCTGGCCAAGCTGGACAGAATTTCAGCACACTTCAGGAAGAGGCTGACTTGTTTTTTCTTTCATCTCAGTCCTGGTTTACGCTCTATAAATTTGGATATTCATCATCCTTTAAAAATCTTAACAGCTGAAGTCCTGCCTTCAGATCCTTCAGCTCAAATACTCTCCCCTCCCTTCACACATACATTTGGTAACAGCAGGGCACAGTACAAAAAGTAGTTCGTGTGACTGCTTGTGCTCCAAGTGAGAGGATTGGAGCGGCACAGAAGGGCTCAGCCAGATCTTGGGCTGCGAGAACATTTTAGGTTGCCACAGGTGCAAGAGGGAAGATTGTCTTGCACAATAAACCCAACAAATAAATTTGGAGTCAGTTTTACCCACTATAATCACACAGTGTACCTAAGAGAGCTCCTGGAGGCATAAACCAGGGATTTGTGAGAGCTGAATCTCTGAGTTGTGCTGAGCTGTGTGAGGGCTCTGTAGAGTCAACACAGTGTGGCAAGAGATTCATCTGCATTGCTAGGGACAGAAGAGGTGACAAACTAATTCCTTCACTATCTATGCCCTTCTAGCTTGTCTTTTAAAGTGCAGAGTAATTAGCTTAAAAGATGAAAAAAACCTGCATGATTGTTGAGGCAGCCTTAAAACCATATTCCCATATTGCCCTATTTTAAATCAGGAAACTTTTTGTACCGTGGGTACTTTATATGTGGGCTGATGAGGTGACATTTCTGCAAATCTCCCCGTTATTTCTGCTTTCTAAACACAAATACCAGTCCCCTCTTTAGCTGAAGCTGAATGCTAGAGCTTTTCAGTCAACGAGATAATCAAGATAATTCCATGATCTTGCAAACAGCCACTTCTCGTGGCCTAGACTTAGGTTCTATTTGCCAGCTGGATTCTTTACATTGAAGGTAAATTTTTGCTTAGATAAGAGGTTTTGGTTTTATCCTGAACAGATCCAGCAGAATCCAGTAGAAGGAAAGCTTTTCTTCATCACACAAACTGCATTTAAGTCTCTGTGGTTCAGCAAGGGAGGAACTGATCTCAATTTGGGAGCTCCACGTCCCAGAGCAGGGAAAGCATCTGTATTGCTTTAATACCAACATCTGGCATCTCGTTTGGATTTAATTCCAAGCCTCTACACAATCTAGGGAAAACTACAGATCCCAGCTCTGTTCGACAGGCAGCTCTGCAAACGTGCCTGCCCTGACCTGGCTTTGGGGCTCTGCAGCAGCTCCTGAATTAATTAATTAACGAGCCATTGCAGGGAAGCACTGCAATAATGACTTTTGGCTCCACGGTCTGAAGATAGAACTGCGGCCTCTCGCTTTGGGTGAAGGTGTGCAGCAAAATTTTTGGCCTGTTTGGGTCCTGCAGGAACGTTTAGATGTTTCTAGAATGGCTTCTACTCGTTCCCATTGGTTTGTACTGGAAATGTGAGCTTAGAACTGGTTCAGCTCTGCTGATACCTAAGGTAGTTCATCTTCCAAAGGCAATGGTAACGTAAGGGCCAAACTGGGCAAGTCCCTAAAGCTGACAATAAATTAAATTAGATTTCTAAAGAGTTTTCTTCACAAGGGAGCTGTAGAAACCCACCTTCTTTACTTAAAATTTCTCTACAGAGGTGTATATTTGTTTTGTATTAATTTTTCACTTTAGAGGAAAATTCCTTTCTCAAGGAATTTAAAATTTTGCATATTTAACTTGGCATCCAGAAGAAAACATCTATTTTTTTTTATTGTCACACCTCATTCAGTGACAGAATTTCTGCATTACAATAAAATTCAAAATCTCCTTCAAAGTCTGTCCCCCAACGGATCAAATTATTGCTTACAGGGACAAAACTTAGTGGAAACAAAGGCAGAGGGTTTGTTGCATATAAAGGTGGCATTTTAATTTCTCTACCATAATACTGGGATATTTAATCTACTTGTTATAGCTCATCCAACTCCCAGATTTAAAAATATTATTTACCCAGAGTTACGTGGCCCGACAGCAACAAATGCTTTTAATACATGCTTAAATTCAAGATTTGAGGTAATATCTGGTGTAGAAATATTTCGGGGCCCTGCTGAAACAAAGCCCACCCAGGTTTATTTCTGAAGATAAAAGAAAGCAGATGAACTTGGGATGTTGTTATGGCTGTAAAAGCATGGAAAAGCAGGGACATCCATGATGGATAGAACCTGGGAAGTGTTGGTTTAGTATGAACTATGTAGAGTTCATGTAATGGTGTTTCTTTATGAGACTGACAATGCCAAGGGAAGACAAACAGTGAGATACAGCTCCCTTTTCTCACAGTAATGGAGACAACAGAAAAAAAATGAACTGCTTTTAACAAAAGACTGCGGGGACAACACTTCAGGACATTTTTGACATTGCTATAAGTTTCCACTTCTTTCTTCTCTGGAGCTGTAACAGAAAAAAACTCTTCAGCTTCATCCCACCTTGAAAGTCAGATTTATTATACTGCATCAGGCAAGAAAAAAAAAAAAACCAAAAACAACAACAACAAAAAAGAAATAGAATTTTAGATACTACAATTTTTTTTCTCCCCATCAGAAGAAAAAGGTGATATTCAGAATGTCAGCCCTAAGTACAACCATCAAGGCAAAATATCCAAAGCCTGGTAAGCACCAAGAGCTGTGTTATGGTTGGTAGTGTGTGGGCTTATACTCGAATGTTTACCTGGCTTCATCTAAGCCAAGTATCTGGAGTTTGGTTCACATTCATTTCAGGCTCAAGGTTAAAGACTCACAACCTCTTTTTATTTCACTCTCTCCTGCTGAACCCTTTTGTCCAATGTTCTCTAGCCCTCTGGGAAAACAAACACATTTAATATTCAGACAGTAGAGAGTAGGGCACTGCAACAGCAAATAAATTCAATACTGAAAGGTCAGTAAGGTGATTAGTATAAAATTGTAAAACAGGAGGTCAATTTTGCAAAGAGATGCCAACTCTTGGGTGTAACTGAGACTATTCTAGGTCAAGACTAAAGCTGTACAAAGGTAAAGGAGTTTGGTCAAGGACTATTGCATTTGGAAAGCTTTGAAATAGAAAACCTCTTCAGCATATTGGTGTTTGTTACGTTTTGAAGCCTCCCAGTTTTAGGTGAGTAAAATCAGATTAGGTCTCTACAGGGGATGCTGCGTGAATTGGAGTCACCTGGAAATGTTGTGCCTCGTGTGTTCTGGAGAGTAGGACACAGAAGTTGAGCAAGTTCAAATATAAAGTTTAAAAAAAAAAATATATATATAAAAATTAGAATTCTAGTTTTCTGCTTTAATGGGTGAAACAGATGCACAACATTATCTGTGCTACACTCTTTCCACATAAAGATGCAGCAAATCCTGCAAGAGCTGCTGAAAATCCAAACCACGGGCAGCAAGGAAAGCAGAGCACCCACACAGGCCTGATTCTCACTCCACAAAGGGCTCACAGGGCTGAATTCCACTGTACATTAGAGTGAAAAAACAGAGCCACATGCAGGGCTTCCACTTCCCACAGCAGGATTGCTGCAAAATTATGGAATTTGACGCTCTTGTATCAGATTTAAATAAATCACACAACCTTCTGAAAGCACCTGTTTGTGCTTTAGGGTCTAACCCTTCTCGCCGTGGCACATCTCCACATGAGGGCTTGGGTTTATATTTAGGCTCTAAATCTGCTTAATTATCGTTCAGGGAGGAGATACAGGAGATTTGATTTTGATTTTTTGCATGTCCCAGCAGGGTTTTGTCGAACCTTGGTTGCAGGCAACGGGAGGTCCTGGGTGTTAGCACGGAACCCCAGCCTCTGGTTCAATGGTGCAACTTTTATAAATGTAATTTTAGCTGTGGGTTTGAGTTAAGTTCTGCTTGTTCCATTTCCTCCTGTGATGGTTACACCTTCCTGCACAGAAAATGCCCGCTGGGCTTGGTCTGGGATCTGAATGTAGATCGATATTGGGCAGCAATCTTTGCCTCAGCATTTATTAAAAAGATGATTTCTTTAAAAGAAATTTGTCCCCATTTTTCTTCATGAAACAATTCAATCCAATCGAGACTTTATCTCAAGTTTTTAGCTCTAAATTCTGAATTATTTCATTCATAGAAAATTAAATATGTAAGAAATATAAAAGCTCTTCATACACAACAGATTGTAAATGGTTAAATGAAACTTTCTTTAGGATGATCTCTTGGGAAACGGGCTGTGAGAGCTGCTGGAATTCAGCTTGCTGAGTGCCTCACGTTGGTGTGGCACGATTTGCAGGTGCTCGTGGCCTTGTGCCACTCCAGAGCAAACCCTTGGGCGACACTTCCACCTGTGAATGGCAGCTCCTGCCCTCGTGCCACCCCAGCAGATGCTGAATGCTCAACACTGCTCCCTACACACCACAGGTTCATGGCACGACTCAGAAATTGCAACTATTCTTTAATTAAAAGGGCAATGGGAGAGGCTGTCTTGCCATGCAAATGAAGCCCCAATTTTGAAGGCTGTGGCCTCTCCAACAAGCGAAGCAGAGCACAAATCCAGCCTTAAGCGTGCTGTGCTCTGCTCTTGCATGAAGACGCTTCTTAAAAACCAACCAACCGATCAACCAGACATAAAAGTAAGCCAAAAAAACCTTCCCAGATGTGTGTGATGGACGAATACCTCTGAGATCATTTTGTGATTGGTTGGTGAGATTTTAACTGCTGCTAGAAAATTTGGAGTCGTGACTCTGTATTTTCTCCTCTCTCACCACACAAGTGAGGCCACTGTTGCTGGGGTTAATGTAATAAAAAGTTTCAAGTGATTCCATTAAACATTCACGTCTAAAAACCTCTCATAAAACTGACAGTTCTCAACAGAACCAAGAAAAAGGAACTCTGGGAGGTCTCCCTTTGCTGGGGTTTGGTTTGGTTTGTTTGTGGCTTGCCCAGTGCTTTCTAAACTTAACAATTACAACCTTTTCTGAGAGAAAGGAGGGGTTTTATCAAGGGACCTGCAGCTCCTGACTGCTTCCACTTGGGAAGAGTACGAGCTCCATGTGAGAATGAGAGGAAGAGCAAGTACAAAGGAATATTAAATGTGTGTCTTTCTTGGAAAATCTGAAACTGTGTTCTTTTGCTGACAAACATCTGAGAAGCAGGTACAAACAGAGTAGGATAAAGACTTGTTTACTTTGTGTACAGTTAGATATTCTCACCCTCTTACTAAAATTAAAAAAATCTAGTGGTAAAAGCCTTAATCACATCATTTTAAGCACAAGATAATTTTGGGGGTTGCTAATTCTGAGCTTCAGAAGAAAAAAAGATGCTCCACTTCTGCAAGGTTCTAGGCTTCTTCCCTCAAAATAAAACATAGAAAGAAATGCATGTAAAACACAAATCTACCAAAGGTTGTACCTGAACCCATCCCTAAATCTATGGTGTCAGAGCTTTCAAATGATAGAAGTTTGTGTGTGTAAATCTGAGTGTTCCTGCACACAGCAAAACCTACATCTACAGAGAGCCTTAACTTCCCCATATTTTCATTTTCTGTAGCTTAAATATTTGTGTATTAAACAGGTGTGAATATTTAGTGGGCATTTAAATGAATTTCCTGATTTTATGAGAATATACAAAATGCCAGGTTGTAATTTGCAGGAATTTTTGCTCTGGTTATTTAAAGCTGCAACATCTTTCATCAGAGACACGGCACTCATGGACCTCACTGTTATCAATTAGTGGTGACATCCAGAAATCTGTAATTTGTTATTGGCAAAAACACCCTGATGGCTAACGAGGGAAGCTTTAGTATTGTATTGAATATTCCCTTGTACAAACTTCTTTTAATTAAGGGACTCCACAGCTCTGAATGGGCCATATCTGTGAATGGCTGCTGATTACAGGTAATACCTTGCTAACCTGTGTCACAACCCACTGTAGGAGTGGGTGCATTTCACAGGCAGATTTCTCTTAAAGCAGGCACTAAGCTTCGAGTCAAACATAAATTTGCCCAAAAATACTAGAAAAAAGTTCCATTAAAACAACAAAAAAAAAAATTCCAAAATGTTTTTAGAAACCTGCAGAAGAAATCTCACAGATTGCTGAGGTGTCATATTGAACTTTATATTAAAAAGAAATACAATTAGTAAAGAACTTCAGAAATGCTCTGTTAAATTAGACTGACGTATCTTATCAACACAGCATCATGTGTGATTCCTATTTTTTTAATTGAGTATTTATTGATATCAGACCCTCTCCATTTTGGGCACCCAAAATGCCACCTGAAATATCCCAATTGTTGCAACATTCGGAGCAAGTTTCAGGAACCAGACCCTGTTTTCCTTCCTGTACTCTCAAGGTTTTCCCTTGATACTCCCCATAGTATATTTACATATATTTTGACCAATCCTGAACAGTGGGAAGGGCTTTAAAACCAGAAGTACAATTATCCCATTATTCCCCTCCACCCCATAGGAAGAGGGGAATGATTTGAGGGCTGAGCCTTTCTGAGCAGCTCAGAGGAAAGCAGCCAGTCCTGTGTGCCCACACACATTTTAAGCACAGAGCTTAAAAGCGGAGCTAGGTGAGCATTTTACAACTGGGATTCCCTCAAAAAATGACAATTCACAAAAAAACATACCCCATTTCTATGAAATTTGGATTAGGAAAGGTTTTCCAGGTCCTGGAAGATGAACAACCCACTGCAAGTACCCCATTTAAAAATAAAAGCCATGGGGGTTTTATTTGTTGGTGTTTTTTCACCGCCATTCATTTGTGTCTTTGTATGAATAAATCAAAACTTTCCCTAAACGTTATAATTCTGGTTTAACACCAACAGGCATTCTGCTGTGGTAATAAAACACCAGCAGTCCAGAAAAACCACTTTAAAATCCCAATCTCTAATTGCCCTCTGCCACGGAGATCTTGATCTCTGGGCAGCTTAGCCAATCCATCATCTGCCTTTTAGTGTGCAGGAGAAACGTGGCTATAACCACGAGGAGCTCAGGAGAGCTGTTTTATTTCTCCAAATGAAAGGTGACAAAGGCTGGAGCAGATTCTGCTTTCTCCTATTAATTAATTTCAGCCCATAAACGAGCGAGGCCCTTGTCAAGACACAAGAACATCCGATTCTTGTTGCTTTGCTGCGGCGGAGAGCGGAGAGGGAAGATAAATTATCTCTTTGAATTTTATTAGATCTTTCCTCCTAGAGTGCTGGCTGCAGCACGTCAGTGAAACATTTCCCACAGCACAACGAGCTGCTCCCAGTTTCCTGCTCAAATGGAGAAATTCTATCCCGGGCAGTCGTTGCCTGGATGAAAGGTTGCTTTGGGATTTTGGTGTTCCCTAATGTGTGGGAATGAGGGAACCTGGGCTCAGGAAGCTGGCACAGCTCCATGACTTCGCTTCTCCCCATCCTGCTGCTGCCCTGGAATAGTTGGGGCTGATGGGGTGAAAGTTCTCAGGCCAAACTTCCCAAGAAAAAAAGAGGAAAATATAGAAAAATCTCGAAGGAGCAATTGCCAAAGCTGGAACCAAGATAGCTTTAGCAAAAATGAAGTCTCTCCTTTAAATCCAACAAATTCTCGTGCTGTGCTCTGCTCTTGCATGAAAACACATTAAAAACCAGCCAACCAATCAGTCAGATGTAAAAAAAAAAACAAAAACCCCTTCAGAGATCTGTCTGGTGGACAAATACCTCTGAGACTATTTTGTGATTGCTTGATAAGATTTAATTGCTGATATAAAAGTCATGTCTGAGTGCTTGGTGTGCAGATACTGGGGGGGTTTGCACTCAAACAGAAAGGAAAGGTCAAGCTTCCCTTTTTTTCTGCAGGACTTCTGGAATTTTATGCCCTTCTCTTGCCTGCCTTATCTCTGTCTGCCTTCCCTCTCTCTGCTGGCCAGACAGATAAGAGCAGCTTCTTCTCTGCTTGGCCAACTTCTCACTAAAACTCATGTAAGGAACATGCCCTGTTACCTTCTGCAGTGTGTGACAAGCTTATGAACTGAGTTCTATACATTTAAATATTCTTCTAATGCTATAATACAAAACAGCTACTCACAGTTCTGGGTAAATAAAAATCTAGAACCAAAGTTAGATCTTCCTGAGCAACTGGAATTTTTCTGTTACTGAAGCAGCCCTTCCTTATCAGCTGCCTCAAAGATTTTTTCATTCCCTTCAGTACCTCTCCAGCAGATATTTTGCATCTAAAACCAAGCCGTGTCAGGATTTTAGGATTCAGAAATCTGCTTCTTCTAAGAAATTTGTGATCACACCAATTTTGCTGTTTCAACACTGTCAACATTTGTCTACGTCCCTCCTGCTTCGATGTTTACCTGCCAGTGAATTTGGAGATAATAAATCTACATCTAAATAAGACAGAGATAATAAACCTAAATCTAAACAAGATAGAGAAAATAAATCTAAATAAGATTGAGAAAATAAATCTGAATAAGACAGGGAGAATAAATCTAACTAAGTCCTTCACCTTTCATGTAAAGTTTAATCTCTTAGCCTGGCACCATAAACTAGATTCCCTATTTTCTTGTTCCTTCCTTTCTGTGGCTTTCCTGGACATGTTACAGAGTCTTCTCTGTATCTGAAAAGCTCTAGAATCACTTGAAATCTTTATTTTATAAGCAGCAAAAAATACATCAACGAGACTGAGAAAACCTGACAGAACCCACCAAATAAAATTAAAATCTGTGCTCAATGGTTAAAAAATGGCTGTAAATCCCTGTCCTGTGAGTGAGCAAAGAGAGAAAGAGAGAGCAACCCCGGGGGAGCATCTGCTGTACACAAAGTAATCACGTCATGGGGTTTTGGAGCTAATTAAAGTGGGAGCAGAGACTGGGGAGGGGCAGAGGAGCTGAGTCTCGAGCGACTCTGGCTAAGTTGGCATCTCTGAGGGTCGGGTGCAGTAAGAATTCACACTCACGCCCAGCCGCAGCAGCAGAGGTGCTGGTAGGAGAGGAAAGAGCATTGGATAACGATACGTGACTAGGGCTAGAAATATTGGTTACATCCTGGGTCTGGCTTGTGACGGAGGACTGTCTCCTGAGAGCCCCCTGAAAGGAAGTGCCACTCTTGAAAGTATTGACTACTTCGATCTGTAACGGAGGAAAGAACGAGACAAGTTGCTTAAAGTATGGATACAGTTGCATAACTGACAGGAATAATCATGAAAAACAACAAATCAACCGTGCACACACTTCTGCTTCTATTTTCTTTTCTTTTTTTTTTTTTTTAAGGGTCCCTTTTCACTGTTTGTAGGAACGGTTCAAATTTTCTGGCTGGATAAAACGAGGCAGCGCCATAGGAGGCAGTGGAGCTGCATCACTTTAAACAAGTAGAAGGTTTGAAATACCAGCCTTTTAAAGTTTAAACCATTTTATTTAGAGGTAACACCAACTGGAATATTTGATATCACTAATCTCCACTCCTCTTTTCCTACTTAGGTTAAAATCACATTGCTATTTCTCTCCAGGGGAACAAAAAATCAGTTACTCAGAATTTAGGGGAAGGGCATGGGGATGACACTCAACCAAAACAGAAAAACTTTGATATTCAAAATATGACTCCACTTTGTCTACAAATCCAGGGTTGTCAGTACACTAGTTTGATAAAATAACTCTTCCAATATTTTAGCTGACTTTTTCTGCAATGAAAGTTTGCATAAATTTAGCACAGTTGGAAAGAATGTTGGAGGTTTAAAACATTAAAATGTTACCTTATGTAAAAAATATTAAAAAATTATCTTTATACAGAGCACTTAAAATCACCCAGAAAACGATGTGGAACTGGATTGATTATTGCAGCAAATAACATGACAGTTTTCTACTTATTTTCATATGCCTGCTCTATCCCCTGTTGGACAGATCCACCCTGAGCACTTTTATTCCTCACCACAGAGGATGAGTTAAGAACAGAGCTGAGTATTTCAAGGCATCCTTTGGCACCAGCATAAACTCAGGAAAAGCAGAGTTCTTTTTCCTTCCGGGTACAGAGGGAAAGCCAGGGATTGGCAGGAGTAAATCCCACAAATCCCTACACCCCAAAATGTCCTCTCTGTTGCACCAGTGCAACCTCAGCATGACGAAGCAGCAGGAATATCCATGGGAGGAATTCAACCAACTACTTGTTTGAAGTAACCCACTGTTACCAGATTGTGCAACTCACATTTGTGGAGATACCCAGCCTAGAAACGGGGTAATTTTTTAATTTTTATCACTTTAAACAGCACAAATCTCGCTGCAAACCCTCCTAAATTTTCCAAGTGGGAAGCACTAGAATGAATTTATGATTTTCCGCTGTGGTCAGTCTTAGGAATAAACCGATTTGTAGGGCTGCATCTTTCATCATACAGATGTTTCCCCTCTCTTAATCTTCTCTTTGGCCATCGTTGTTTATTTTCCTGTGTGTTTTCATGGGAACAATCAACCCCAGCCAGCTGGAAAAGGGATCCCAGGTTACTGCTGTGCAACAGTCACAGTGAATTTGCCTACACAAAACCCAAGTGATTTGCTCTGTCTGAGCCCTGGCACCATTTCACCGTGCACACCCAGGGCTGGGCAGCGCTCAGCAGTGCCCACAGCCTTGGAGAGCTTTGTTTTTGGCAGCAGACTTACATGTGCAGTGCAAATCTCACAGTACACCAGGCGATGTGAGGTGAGTTGGCACACGGGGTAGGGCACGAGGGGATCGCCAGCTAAAGGTGCATGGAAAGCCCACATTTTGGCACAAACCACTGCTCACGTGGCAAATTAAATACTCACCTGAAATGCTCTACAAAGGCAGAATTAAATACAGACCTTGGGTTCTCAGGGTCAGAGCACTCTTCAAAAGAGACCATTCAAAAAAGACTTTTGGGGCTCCCGCGGAGGGCACGGAATGTGCTGATAAACCCCGAGCCAAAGGGCATCTCTAGATGTGCAAACGCCTTCCTAACAAACCAAAAGCCTTTGGTACAAGAGTGAAAAGATGAGGGAAGATCTGTATTTAATGGTTTCTTCGGAGAGCAAGAATTACAGCCACGTAATTTGCTTTTCTCCTGAAGAAAGGAACTCCAGCTCTTCATGGATGTAATTCCTGGTGGGAGGATGATGACCTGCCCAGGATCCTAACAGCTGAACAGACAGGGCTGTGCTCTGCCTGAAGCCAAGAAAGAAGAGAAGAGCCTGGCCCAAAGGTTTATCTTCTCCAAGCAGAAAATAACAAAGAGGAAAAGAGTCCGTGGAAATAAACAGTGCATTTTGAATTAAGATGTAACCTTTAAATGACAAAGGAATGCATTTATCTAGAACAATTTGAGCTGCTAAAAAAGAAAGAGGAAATGAAAATATATAAGTTCAAAAAATTTCTGAGACAATGGAGGATGCAGTCATGTTTTGATTATAGACTTGCAGGTAAAAAAAAAAATACTGTCCTGCATTTGAAGCTTATCCCTAATGTTGAAATTTTCCCACACCTGTCTCATTTTTCTCTATGTTCTATACTCTAGAAGATCCACTTTTTTAAGGTGGACACAACCAATAAAAATATCAGCGATTAGCAGTTTAAAAAACCCCTTATAGCAGCAGAATAGTCCTGACAGAACAGATTTTTTTTCCCTGACTTTTAACACAAAACAGATTTTCAGAATAATCTCTTTTTTTCTTTAATGTGAGTAGGACCCAGTTCTCCTTCCCCTAATCTCCAAGCAAGATATTAATTTAAAATTCTAAAAAAAATGAGGAAAAAAGCCACCTTTCTGCACAAAATAGAACAGTTTCCATTCCACTTACACAAGGCTACCATGATATTTTCTATATTAAAAGATACATGGAAACCACAAAATGAGGTGCTGGCTTTTTATCCAACTTCAGGACCTCTTGCCAGGAGTGACTTTCAGAGCTGGAAGGTTTGAATTGGTTCAAAAGAAACGTTTTCTTGTTTTCTACCTGAAAAATGAAGGGTGAAAAATGCAGCACAGCACCTCTGGGTGGTGTTCAGCATCTGAAGAGGAATAATCTTTAGGTAGCAGTTACCCTGTCACCTGTATTCTTTTCAGCTTTTCCTTTTATTCTCGGAACATCCCAGGCACTTGTTTCCCACCCGATGCAGATAAAGCAAACTGAATTTCAGGATGAATGAAGCAGAAGAGGAAAGAATCAGAGTGGGGGTGTAAAATTCTGAGAAACCTGAGAAGTTTTTGAATCTCCTCACTTCAGGATGTTTCCATTCTCAACTGTGAGGGAACTAGAGGAACTTTCAATGAACAATTAAGAGAGTTGAGAAGCATTTTTTTCCTGGTTTTTTTTTTTACTCAGATGGTGCAGTTTGGCCTGGAAGTGAACGTGATGAACTTCCCAAAGGCTGTGAGACCTGCCAAGAGGCTGTGATCAGTCTTGTCCCCCTTCAGAATGAAGAATTTCTGAGAACTGCAACGAAGACTTGGAAAAATCTGCAGGAAACTGTTGCAAATTCCTGCCTTTATGAGATTTCAGACCCCTTTTAGATCCTACTCCAACTTGAATAACTTGAATGAGCCATTTGTGAAGCTTCACACCTCAGTGGTCATCTGAGAGAGCTTTCCAGTAAGGGAACCCTTCCATTCAGAGAAGGAGAACACACATCCATCCAGAGATTCCCTATTGCACATTTATGAGACAACAAAGTATCTAAATGAACAAAAGGAGGCCAAAAAAATGCACAAAAAACCAGAAGTCAATAGCTAATCTCTGTTTTAGTTATGTGCATTTTTCATACACTTTTCTTTCAAGTAAATCTATGCATGTCTTCACAGAGAGAGAAAAATCCCAGGGGGAATCCCTTCTCTGGTGCTTTGGGTTGAACCCTGTGTTTGAGAGGGGATGTGGAAGAAAAAGCTCTTTAGCTCTGCAAGGTTTTGTCAGTTTGGATGGGTTTAAACTGGAGCAAGGCAAGGGAGATGTGTTGGTCACCTGAAAACAACACCCAGCCTGTTGTAGGTTCTTTGTTTCAGAAGTGAAGGCTTTGCTGGGAGCTGTGGCCACCTGTCCAGTAGCGACTGAAGGGGAAATAAGGGCAAATAATCCAATTTACAGCACAAGTGTGGAAACTGGTCTTGTTAGGATTGAATGATCAATCTGGTCCTGAGCCCAACGTTTATTCCTAGTCTGCCATCCTCAGAGAGATGTAAAAGGAGGGGATGCTCTGCTGCCTTCTTCTGCCTCTCCAGGAGGGCAGAGGATTCCTGCAAATCCTCCCAGGGATGCTGCAGACACCCCAATCTTCTTCCAGCAGCTCTTCTTTCGCTGGCCTCCTGAGAAACGCAGTACAAGGGAATGAATCCACCTGGATGGGCCCCACACACGGCTCAGGGGGCCTCCAGCAGGGATCAAATTTGATCTAAGCCCATCACTCTCCACTGAACACATGGGCACTGCTTTGGAATCTGTTGGCCCATTTTCTTTTCCTTTTTTCACTGTCATTGCACAGATGTGAAAAGGGTGCAAAAAAAAATCAAAGTCACTGAGTAAATAAAATGAGAAGAAAAATCACAGAGGCCTCTTGGCAGAGAGGAGGGAGATGTCCTACCAGAGGTGCTTCTACAGCTAAGAGCAGAAAGGAAACTGAGACGGATGTTAGCAAAGAGAGATAATTAATGCTCATTTGGGTTTAAGTGGTGTAAAAGAATCATTTCTCTGTGAATTAAGTGGACAGAGAGATGCAGAACTAAAAGCTACCTCTCAGACTAGAGAGAGAGCTGAAAGGATGTAATTTGCTTTGTTTTGCTTGAAGTTGTTTCCACTCACCCCAACCAGAAAGACATCCTGACAGAAATGCCAACAGGCAACACTCCTCCTACAGCCACCAGGGAGAAAAGAATGCACATTTAGAGGTCATCTTTCCCTGAAGATCACCATTACCTGGGCCCCTGCTTGTCGCAACTGAAATTTGAATTTTCTCTAGTGATGAGTGCTCCTGACTCAACGGAGTCAAGACACAACCTCAAAGCTGAAGATCCGTATTTAATCACTTACCACAGATCCCTGGAACTCCCCAACTCTTAATCTCCCTACCAGCAGCTTCCACCTTCTTTATTTTATGCTCTGCAGATGCAGCCAGGAGGTTTCACTGCCCTAATTTGACTTCTTTCCATCATTTTTTTCCTAAATGCATGGCTGCATCTCCCCCCTTCTTAAAAAAAAAAGTATCAATTTGTAGATGTGGAAAAGCAGAATGTGCTGTTTATCCTGGATGAAGACAAAACCCCCAAATCTGAGATAAAAACGTTCTTTAGAAGATTCTTTCAGGAAAACAAGATCTTTTTCTTAATGATTCACCTCTTTTTCTTGTCGGGCTCATGTAAAACATGCACATCTGATGTGGTGCTATCTGTTCTCTGCTGCAAGCTGGCAGAAATACTTGATCTTAGGAAGATCAAGCAGAGCACACCTGAGTGCAATGAAACACTTCACTGCAATGGAAAAGGCAAAATACTTCACACAATTTCCTTCAGAGCTCCAAGGCCAATTTTACAGCTCCTTAACTTGCACTGTATTCAGCACCATGGCTCAGTGCAAAGATCTGGGATATTAAAAAATGCCGTGGATTTTTGTGTTTAGCAAAAGCTGGGCAGAGATATTCCTAAGGAATCGTTCCTGGTAGCCAACCCTTACACCTCAATATTTAATGGCTGCTTAGGCCCTCCCTACTGAAATCCAGAACCACATTTTTCATTGCCTAATAGGGGAGAAAATCAATCCCTTTTAATCCTGATCGATGTGTGGCAGTGCCAGAACCGAACGGATTTATTTTTTAAATCAAATTGTACGTCATACTTCAGAGTCCACAATTTCAATTATTCTGTTAGTGCAGCAATGGCAGCAACAAGATTTATATATTTTGAGCAAATCAAACAATATGTTTTAGAAAGCTTTCATAACATTCTGCGAGCTGACGTTGGCCAAGCAGCACAATTTTATGAGCTGTCATCACTCAAGGAGAAAAAGAACATCCAGTCGCTCTCAAATCACAGATTCCCGTGTTTGCATTTGATCATTTTATATCTTTTCAGTTTCTCTCTTCTGCTGCACACACCCCGCTTTGCTCAGCTCCCCTGGTTTGTTTTTCATGTTTTTCCTTTGAGAGCAATTCACCGGCGCCATCCTCCACACACACAAACACTCCGCGGCTTCCTGTTGACATTATCTTGCCTTGATCTCACGTTAAACATTTCTTGGGGTGTTTTTAGACCTTGTGGGCATTTCTATTTAGCATACCTGGGTTTGGATTCTGTTGAGCCCTCGGAACCAGAGGATCTGTCCACGTCGGAGTTCTCTCTCTGCATGATCTATCTCTTCAACATCTTCATTGAGCTCTTCCTCAGGGACCTCCTCCTTCTCAGTGAGCCTCCCTGCCTCCTTTAAAAACTTTAGCCTACTTGTTGGGATGGTTGCAATGACCTAAAATTACAAAAAAATACTGAAAACATAAGCCTCATTCAAGAGCAACAGTACAGCAATCTGCTATATAGAAAAGAGCAATCATATTTTATTTAGATCTATAAAAGCTGAGCTAAGCCTGTTCCTGACAGCCCTTTGCACTTGGACAACTCCATTTTAGTTCCAAAATACTTCATTTTCTGTGTAAACAATTAGCGTGACTTGCACCACTAAACCACGGTGTGGAGCAAGTTCAAGGCTGGGAAAATTATTCTCAATAAAACAGAGAAAATAAAACAAGATGGAAGAATCTTAATGTAATTATGGAAAGAAAACTTAGCAAGACTGATAGCTCTGCAATTAGAGTTTGGGTCTTTGTAATGAGTTATGGTAATGGGAGCTGAAAATTCATTGCATCTCATGCTGATAAATCTTCTCACACTTCCTTGGATTCAGCTTCCCTTTGTTTCAGCAGCTGGAATTCTTTCCTGGCATTTCTCAAAATTAAGTTTTCTGAAAGGTGTGGATCTGGCTGTTGGACTTCTCCTAGGGCTCTCTCTCACTCTGTGTCCTAATCAATAAATTCTGATTAACTTAACCCCTCTTCTTATTCTCTTTGCCCACCAAAGTGGTCCTTGGCAGTAACTAATACAGGAGAATAATGTTTAAAAATTGAGATACTGTAGCTGGACAATTATTTTAAATCCATTTCAGTGTTACCCTGTTGGGCAGTCATTCTCTCTTTGTTCTGATTCCTTGAATAAAACCAGGAGCAAATCATGGCAATTTAAACATTACCTGGAAGGCACTGAATGCTTAAAGTAAATCTCCTACAAAGTCAACTCTTAGACCCACTTAGCACCAAACTGCTGCAATTTTCCTTTTTGTCTTTGTTTCAGCAGTGAGCAACCACAACTGTGAAGCCCAGATGTGTGAAAAATGGAGAGAGAACCAAGACAGCTGCAGGAAAATTGGTGAGGAGAGCTTTGGAAAACTGGAATGGAGGCAGTGAAGACACATGGAAAGGTTCCGAATATTTTCAGGATGAAAGCAAACCTTGGAGTTTGCTGAGGGTCTCCTTGAGCTTCACAATCTACAAGGCCACTTTTATTATAATGTTTTCAGAGACAGATTTTAAAAAAACCAAACAAACCAAACCCAGTTTCTACACAACTATAAAAACTTTTCAAAAGGGGGTCGAAAAACAAGATGCAAACCTGGGAAATGAATGAATTGGTGGGACACGAGCAAAGAGAGAACAGCAGAAAAAAATAAAGGGTAAATGCTCATCAGTGAAATACTTATTGAAAATCCTTCAGCCTCTCAGCTTTCAAAACTACAATGCCAGCACTCTACAGAGAGAAACTACTGGAGACTGTGGGATCTGATGAAAGTGATGGTGATAAGGGATTTTTTAAGCCAATATTCATAAAAATAACTGTATTGAGTCAGGATTCTGTGTGATAGAACATTCTTCTCCTGCACCACCTCAGCCAAGCTGATAAGGCTCTGCTCTAATTCTTTTCTTAAGGTGTTTACATGGCTTTTTTTATCATTCATTAATTTTCTCTGTCTGTGAACACCCACCCAGTTCAGGGCACAGACTCAATAGACTGGATGCAGATTAAAGAACTAAATAAATATTATTCCCAGAAGAATGAGCACAGCTTTAAAAAGCGACCAATCATTCTGGGAATGGGACATGAAATACTTTAGGAAGCTTTGGTTTCCAGAAGTGATGGGAGCTGTTAGGAACCTGTCCCTCAAAGCATCTCAAATTGACTTCCTAGAAGCTACTCCTCAAATTCCTTTTAGAAGTGCCTGCTTTGACACTGAAACTTGGAACTCTTGACTGCTTTTAGTGGTTCACAAGAACAGCGGGTTCGGGAGGTGGATTAAAAATAAGAATAACAAATTTGTTTTGTGCTGAATTTGAATGAGTCACAGCAGCAGAGAAAAGGCTGAGAAGGAAGAGAAGCATCATAAAAGAAAAGGATTCTCTCTGCCTGAAGAGCTCCATGAACAAAGGTCTTGCCACAGACTGTAAATCATGTAAATATGGACATAATTAACAGGTTTTAGCTTCTGTTTTTCTTTTCTGGTCCCTAAATACTGACCACAAGATGTTTTTTTTCCCCCCCCTCTGTATTTGCCTTCTTCTCAGTGATTAAATTGTGGAAGTGTTCCAATACCAGTTTTAATTTAATGCCTAAGGTCTCAAAATAAGCCTTGGGCAACTAAATTGAAAAAAAAAATGCTGCTATTGGTATTAATTCTCAGTGGTTATGTAATAGCCACAGATAACAAAATTTAGAAGCCAAAAAGTTGATCAAAGGCTGTGGGAAATCCCTCACAGCTGAACGAAGCAGACTGGATTCTTCTCCCTCTCCCTGCTTTACTTCCCCCTTCTCCAAAAGTTGGTACTTTCCAAACAGTTGGGAAAAAAAAAAATGAAAAATCCTTCCTTTCTGAGATTATCAAACTGATTTTAGGTCTTCCTCCTGCAAGGCCTGAAGTCAAATCCCAACCTCAGGGAATAATTACGGTAGAACCCTCTAATAGCGGTGGTTTTCAGCCAGGTAGGCATTAAAAGCTCTTCTGATTCTGAGCTTATTTCTAAGGAAAAATGAGGCCAAACTGTCCAAAATGCTATATTTTTTTTCCAGAAGGGAACAAATAATCAGATTTGAAAGCAAGCATTTATTCACTGCAATTCCAGCAGAACCACAGCAGTATTCAATTGCAGCTGACAAATTTCTTGACTCTTCGTAGAGGCAAACTGTGGATCTACAAATCTCTTTACATCTGAGAGAAAAAAAGATGTAACTTCACATTTTTCTCTACTGCACCAGGTGGCAACAACTTAAATATCCCATTAATGCATTCAGAGGTGAAAAAATTTATTATTATTATTATTACTACTACTATTATTGTTATTGTTATTCTTTTTATTATTAAATTTGAAATATGTGTTTGCAAATAAAAGAATAATGTAGGATGTTAACAATGCTGATTTTGTCTGCATATTACTTCCAGAGAGTTAATCCTGATTTATTTAATATCATCTCATTGACATTTATTTCTTCATCCACATATAAATATATATCTGCCAACGATGGCAGAGGATACAGCAGAAATTTAAAAGGACACACTAATTTAACTGCACTTCTCTACAACTATTAAAAGCAAAAAAAATGGGGTTTTTTTTGCACTTCCATCGTTCACACACAGAATTAGGTGGATGGAGAATCAGTGCAGGAATATTTTAAACACACTGGGACTTTTCCCATGACAGTTCCAACGAGGGAATGAGTTGGTTGACCTAGAACTGGAACTCCATTTTAGCTCCAAAACTCTGCCACACCCTACAGGAGGAATTCCATTCCAGGGAAGGAATAGAATTCCCTTTGCTGCATTTCTTTTTTTGGTGACTAAAAGACTTAAGTTGTGGCTCAAACACCTCTCACAAAGAAGCCTAATTGAAGATGGCCCTGGTGGCAGCACACCCCGTTAGAAAGGAAAAATGTGAAAATTAACAAAGAACCCCAAAGGAACGGAGGGATAAATTATCCTTACTAATGTATCTCCCCTTGAAGCTCTCAGAGAGCACCTTGGGTTTCAGTGAGGGCTGCACTTGACACCGAGAGAGGGCAAGGAAATAAAAGGAACATCAACAGCATCACACCTTTGGATGTGCGGGTTCCCGAGCACTTACCTGACCCCACACCAGTTCTCCCAGTCCAATAAATACACACCACATCCACTGGTCAAGCTGCAGGGGAGAACAGCTGAAGGGTTTTCCTCCAAACTGGACAATTACTATCTACAAAGAGAAGCACAGAGGAAAAGGGGTCAATTTTTCAGGGCGAAAAGGCAACAAAACAAAGACAAAAACTACCAAACAATAAAAGCTGCAGAATTTTGCCCCCCCCAAAAAAACCCCATCAAACCCCACAAACTTCTGCACCCCTAATTACAGGTCAGAAACAGCCACAACACTTCAGACTAAACTTCCTCAGCCTCATATCTAACAGTGGCCACATAGGAATGGTCAGGAAGAAAGAGAACAGGACAGTCCCCGTGTCCCGGCTCCTGAGTATTCTCAGCTGGGGGTTTACTGACCCTGATGTATTTTATTTTGGAATGTCCACTGCAAGAGGGATTTTTTCCTCTGAGAAACATTTTATTGTGTATTTGCAGATGTGCATCACAGAGAGAGAGATGGTAGAGAAAAATCTAGATGGGTTGGAGGAAGAGGGTGGGAAAACCCCACACCTTCAGCAGGGTAAAAACACACAGAGTCTGAGGAGGTCATTGGGCTGAGAAGGTTTTGATAACTGAAAATCAGACATTATTGATATTTCTTGTTAATAGTGCAGCTGCAAAATCAGGGAGCTGAAATCACAAGCCAGAGATTTAAAATTGTCCAAGTTTTAAACCCATGACTTCGAATTAGCTGTTAAACACCACCCTGTGAAGTTCTGCTCCTATCACTGCTGTACTTTCTAAAATATTCAGTTTATTGAGGAGTTTCCCTTTACAAATCACTGTAGCCCAGGTTCAAATTGCTCTTTCCTCCTCCTTCCAGGAGAAAAGTGACAATATTGAGCTGCCACTGCAGAGCTGAGCAGTGATGTCAACATAGAAACAGATTTATAATTGATAATATCAAATAGTATCAGGTACAGGATGGATGCCTGCAAAAGGATGGATACAGGAGCAGAAGGAGGAATTCTCAGAGAAGAAAAAATTGGGAAAAATGCGTATTGGTGTGATTATGTTCACTTGTGACTGGGACAGCAAACTGAGGAGAGGAACACGAGGAATCACAATCCAGGAGCAAATTTGCTGGGAATACTGAGCAGCACTAGGCAGTGGCATGGAACAGAAGAACAGCTCAGCATCAGCTGTCTGAAGGTAAATTTATCTTTTCATGAAGCAATAAATAACTGTATTATTATTTGTTGGTATGCCATTAAACAATTTCTTCTTTAAAAACCAGCTACAATATCAACGATGGCTGTTATTATCGTACATGCTAAGATTAATTTAAGAATTAACCCAGCTATAAGGATCAGAATTGATGTTTTATTAGTATGGCTACACAACATTTTGCATTATTAACACTTGTGTTGATTGAGAAAATACCTGAAACCAGGTGGTTTACTCTTAAATGGGCCTCCTGCAGCACCTAGATTTAAAATTAAAGAAAAGGAAAACACAAAGGAAAAAAAAAAAAAAAAAAAGCCCAAACAACTTGGGGTGGATTTCTGGTGCAGAGCCACGACCTCCTGCCCAAAGCATTACCTGAATAGCGAATGTCCCCAGGACAATAGTGCAAAAAATGGGATTTCTGAAGATGCCATCGAAGACGTTCCTCTCGCCGTGGATTTTGCGGGCGTTGATCTCGTTGAAGAGCTGCATCATGACGAAGGTGTTGAAGATGATGGTGTAGTGCTCCGAAGGAGGAGAGTGAAGAGGGGCGTTCCTCCCACTGTCAATCTTAAACATTTTCTCACCTAGGTGAAAGACAGAGATAAAAGTTCCCCCTGGAATGAATCAAGCCAATTTCTGTTCCCCTGTTTTCCTTAGCCTGTTGCCTTCTCTGCTCTGCTTCACCACCTTTCCAGGTAAGACTTTCCTTGCACCAGCGAGCAAAACCCCTCTCAAATTTCTAAGAAAGAAGATTTCCAAATGATGGCTCCTGTCTAACAGCTCTGTACCTCCACAACGTTGTCAGTCTTTCTCTTATCTACCCCATAGGAATTACTCTGAGCACTCAATTCTTTCAGGTGTAACAAACTCCCCAAGGTCATTCCCAGCGGGTTTGCAATTTCCTACACTGGTTGGAAGCCACTCCTCTTCAGCAGGTTTTACACATTTACCAACCCAGTGACTTCTGCCAAGCATTGCAGGATATCAGTGATAAAAACCACAGACATTTGTGGTTTTAAATAGATTTGGGGTTGAGCAGCAGCAGGCACTGCTGTTTGTTTGGATAATTTGGCTTTCACTCATAGATCTGACCAATAAAAAAGCAAGATACAACCCATGATGAGTAACTAAAAATGTGGTGAGTTTCGAAAAGAGAAGGTCAAGATTTTTTTTTTTATACCACAGCCTGACAGGGGCAGACAGTGAATTCTGGATTTCTGATGTGCCTGATGTCTCAAAGACATTTACTGTATGTTCAAACACAGTGTATTTCTAAAAAAAACTAAAAAAGATAAAAACTTGATGTACTGGTCTCTGCAGAAACCTACTACAAAAGAAAGGAAGTATTACTTGATCAAAATAGAAATAATTCTCATTCATTTGAAATTTAATTATGGAAGCGCCGAGTTTAGGACATCATGTCCTAAATGATGCTCACTTGTGGAGTTTAGAAAGGAAAAGACTGTTTCCAAGGCTTATCAGGAGATTGTCTGGGCTGTATCCTTCAAAGTATGCAGGAGTTTTCCAGACACACAGGAGCAATTGGAATAGGGGGAAAAGCCTGGTTTGCTTTTCATCCGGCTCAGTATAAAGTATTTTAAACCATAAAACTCATCAAAAAGCCATTATAGCCTCCCCATGAAGCTCACAGAAGTTCTTGTTCCAAGATTCTTATCACGTGAATTACCAAGGCTTTCTTCACCTATTTTAGAGAATCTGAAATTCCAATTTCCTTATGCAGACATTCTCAAAATTCTCTGTAAATCTAACAGTTTTAGAGACCGTCTTTCTTCAGAAACCTGGCAGTTCTTTTGGTTTAAGTAACTCCACTGTGAACAGACCATCACCTCCTCTGAGCATCCCAAATAAGCTGCCAGACTGCCATAAAGTGGACAAGACTTCCATGATGCAGCTCAAAAACCTCCTCAAAATCATAAATTTACATTTGCAGCTTATCTGGAAGTCTGTATATGCAGAAAAAAAAAAGCTGAAAGACAACACATGTGATTTAACAGCGACTACAAAGTGACAAGAAGACAACACCCAACTGAAAAAATCACCAGTCCTTCAAGAGGGTTCAGTTATTATTGTGGAGCAGCAGAATCTATTATTAGCTCCTACTATTCCCTGCAGCAAGAAACATTTCTCCTCCTTCCCTCCCCTCTCCAAAATGCAACCTATAAAAAGCATCCGTTGCCAGCAAGGCCTGAAGAAGAATCCAGTAATCCAATAAATTAGACTTTTTGCCCCCTTTTAATATCCATTCCAGAAATTAAATGTCAAAGCAGAGTGTTATTTGTATCACTTAATACCGATTACTTGCTTTCCATACTACTTAAGATCAACATTATTTCTGCACTGTGGACAACACTTTGCTGTCTCCTCTCTAGCTCTCTGTAAAATGGATCTTGATTTTTATTGTGGTTTGTTTGGTGGGGTCTTTCTAATTTGTTTTTACATCCCTGCTCACGATGACAAGTCTCACGATGAGAATTCAGTGTAGAAGCAGCAGTGTGGACACTCCTTTTACAACATAACTTTCTGCACCGTGTTTTGATCTAAACTTCTGCCAAAGCCCAAACATGTATTTCACGAGGGGAAAAAAGCTCGGTGGGGCCATTCCCAAGGTGACAACATATGGAAGGTGACTACAACACAACATCTGCTGCCTTTCCCACCCCACTAACCAGCTGGACAACGAAGGCGCACAATAAACGCGCGCCGATTTGTTACACCGAAAGCATTTCCACACTTGGGCTGCACAGCCCGGCTCCCTGTGAGCTGAGTGCCGAGCCTGGCCGAGCTCCTCACCGACAAAGAGCAGGGTGAAGATGAGGGTGAGCTGGTAGACGGCGTGGCCCAGGATGTTCTTCATCATGGTGCGGGAGATGAGGGGCTTGTTGCGGCCGTAGGGCTTGCGCAGCAGCAGCGACTCCGACGGCGGCTCCGTGGCCAGCGCCAGCGAGGCGAACGTGTCCATGATCAGGTTCACCCACAGCATCTGCACGGCCTTCAGGGGAGAGTCCTGTGGGGGAAAATTGGGAGGTTTTGTGTTTCCCTGGAAAAGCCTCGCTGGGGGTTCATTTGTCCCTGAGCTAACGGTGATGCCGGGATGATTTTTTGCCTTTTCTTTTATACACTCTTTTATACAACTTTTATGTATTCTTAATGCTTTTAGCCCACATACTTGTAATTCCTCAAGTTAGATAACCTAGCTGAAAGTCACTATTTTATTAAACCAGGAGACCAAACACCCTGGAGGCCTCACAATCAGGGGTCAGAAAGCCCCAGACACCAAAGTCCTCTCTAGAACACATCCTGTAAACTAAGACAGGCCCATCCAGGAGAAGGTTCCTGGGGACAGGGGGCTCACTCGAGCCTCTCACTGGGGAATCTTGGATAGATTTGCTAATTTTCAAGGCCTGTCATTCTGTGTGCTTTCTGGTGGGTGTGTGCATGCATTTTGGGGTGCATTTTGGTGCATTCCACCGGGACAGAGTGCTACACCTAAGGATTCTTAAACAAATACCGAGGTAAAAACCCTTTTTTTCACTTAACCGTGTTTGGTTCTTAATTTTAAGACCAGGAAAAGGCAACACCGGGACCCTTCTTCCATTCCTTCTGCAGGACCAGGAGCACAATGATCGGAGCAAAGAGAAATGATCTCCCTGCAGCCATTGAAACCAAGATCATTTGCAACCACAAAACTCATCTAAAGCATGACAGGAACTCTTTATAAAACCAATTGCAATGCCCTCCGTTGCTTCATGCATCATGCTTGAATTTTCAGCTGAATTTCGATGACTAGATAATCCAAATTTCTTACTTGGAAGAAAAATTATATTAGAACAATTTAAAAGGTAGCATTTCGTTTTTTACCATAACCTACCCATCTTATCTTTTTTCTTTTTTTTTCAGAGACAGCTTGAAATTATTAAAAATTTATGGAACAATTAGGGAGACATCTTGACATATCATACTTAAATAAAAACTTTAACAGTTGTGACATAAGAAAAAAAAAAAGCCTGATATTTTAATTTAAAAATACTCTCAAGCTTATTAAACTGTATCAAATGTGCAAAAGCAAGACAATCTATTATTTTACTAATAAAAGGAAAGCAGATTTGGAACTATGGCAGTGGAATGAAAAACCCCAAATATTGGTATTTAATGCAGTCTCTGAAGCAGCTCTCCAGTCACTAGAAGGAGCTCTTTCCTCACACAATCCCTTAAAGTCTGTGGTCATAGTACAGAGGACTTTAGGTCATATTTAAAAACCCCAAAATCAACTAAATAAAGCAAGCTAACCGAGATCTCAGGAGAACGCTGGACAACTCTTAGGAAGTTTTGATGTGTAACTCACCGGGGCAGCTGTAAGGGGAGAGAGATGCTTCGAGGAGCCAGGGGAGGAAAAACAAACAGGGATCTTTTTTTGTAACAACCTCCTGTGACTTTAGTCTCTGTATGAACCAAGCAGCATTAGCAAGGGCTGCTTCCTGCTCCAAACAGGCCGCTTTTATGAGGAAAAAAGAATCACCGAAGTAATAAGGCATCAACATGACAAATCTCATCATGAAATTGAGTTACTCTGTAGTGTGAGAGCTGGGAGAGGGAGCACTATTTTTATGTATTTCATTACCATGGTGCTGCAGCAGCGAAGCAAAAAAAAATGTAGAGGGCAGGATACGAACCAAAGCAAAGCCAACAAAACTCCCTGAGAGCTCTGCCCTTCTCTTCAAAGGGTAAAATGTTCATTTCTAATGGAATACCTTAAAAGAACAAGGGGCAAAACACATTTAGTACCCCAAGGACTTATAGAAAACAAGGGTAAGTGCTTTGGTCTCTTGTGCATCTGGTTTAGATTCCAACTCTCCCCTGAGATAAAATATTATTTCCCCTTAAAAACACATTTTCAGTGCATTTACACAATTTTGATGCATTTCATTTATTACAAAAAACCCAAACAACTTTTGGCTCCTTCAAAGGGGTGGAGAAAAACAACATCCTGTTTCTAAGTCTTACAGGTTGGGCTCCTCATGGCCAGGAGGACAATTAGCATTAATAGATTCTTGACCTCTTGGTTATGGGTTGCATTAACTGGGCTTATCTGGAGAGCTCAGCTCACTCATTTGAAATGCAGCTGCAGAAACAGGAAATGTCTCTGTCCTTAGAGGTGGCTAAAAAACTAAAAGTGATCAGGGCGAACTTCATCCCAAATTGAGACCCATTTATTTTTATTAACACTAATGGCTCCAGCAAAGAGAGCACCTGCAGCAAAAGCAGTTTGTGGCTGGGGCTCACAGACCCTCAATGGGACACAGGGAGAAAGGAGAACACTTTTTCTGCTGAAGCATTTTCCTTGTCATGCTTTTGCCTGTCTCATTAATAAGTTTGAGAAACATCCTCTGCTTTGATCTGTTACAATAACTCAATTTCCAACTTCACGCGCTGAACTCCCCGTCAGTAAAACCGAATTTGCCCGTTCCGTTTCACAGATAGAGTCAGAGATTCAGGTGTCTATCAGGGCCTGCCATGTTCCCAGCAGAACGGAGAGGCAGATTATTCCAGTCTCCAAATCACACAACTGTAATTGGCACCCATCAGTTTTGGCAACAACACGTTCTCACCATTTCACACTGCCAATCACCTTGGGTGGCTGTGGTGCCCCTAATAATTATCTATTATTGGCAGTGCTGCTCTGCTCAGTCAAGTGTGAGAGCTCATTCGAGGCTGAAGCCAAAACATTAAATACACATTAGTCTGGGCAGGCAGTGGAATGAAATTTCCACTGCAACTCTACCTGATTTCTGATTAGTTGGTGGAAACTGAGGAAAATACACATCAGCTAAGGAGCTTAGGCTTGCACTGCAGATTTGAGTCACTTGTTCAAGTGGGATGTGAATCAACCTTCTCTGCACTGTGTTTTAGCCACGAACTGACCAGCCAATAATTCTTAATTCCCTCTCCGAAAACTTTGGGGATGTGAACCACCCAAAATCACCACTTATTCATCAAATTCCTTTCCACTTGACCTTGTAATAGGTTAGCCTTGGCCTAGAGGTAAAAGGAAAATGTCCCTTAAATCAAGAGATGTTACACTTCATCTTGGAAACACTTAAAAGTACAAATCGCCAAAGGCTGGAAATAAACTACAAATCTTTTGTGACATGCAGAGCCTCACAAATTTTAGAGCTTGTTACTTTTGATTTAGATGACAAGCTGCAAGGGAACAAAAAGGTATTTCCACCCTTACCTCTTTATTCCCGTTTGCCACAGAACACATGCAGGGCTTCATGAAAATGACCATTTCTGGGAGATTACCTTTCCATACATTAACGAAAAAAAATGTCAGCCCTCACTGTGCTACTAGATCACACTGTCTGCTAATTGTATGGAAGTGGCATCCTCAATTCCATTTTCGTGCCCCTGAGCTTTGCCAAAACAAAGCTAAACAGTACAGACTTTGATTTTATATTACAGCTTTTTCAACTTTGCCAGTGCTATTATTTTAGAATTTGCCAAGTACAGT
Source organism: Oreocharis arfaki (assembly GCA_013398015.1). Classification (NCBI taxonomy): domain Eukaryota; kingdom Metazoa; phylum Chordata; class Aves; order Passeriformes; family Paramythiidae; genus Oreocharis; species Oreocharis arfaki. The sequence continues at coordinate 86,626 of VZRR01011201.1, read as the reverse complement.
TCTGCAGTAAAACATTATAACCACGTAAATTACTGCCTTATACATGTAAGTATAGATCATCCTCATTTTTTCAAACAAGATCTGTAAAAACAATCAGTGATTCATGCAGCAGTTCATTGCTACAGCGCCTTTTAATTAACATTTAATTTTCCAAACATAATGTCCTATGGAGTCACTGTTTTCAGTTCCTGATGTCTGCTAAAACATTAAGTCTCTCTCAGAGTGCAAGAATAATAATTTGAATGTAAAATGTTCAAACACAGCCTTTGTCTTCCCTTTCTTCAGTGGAACCTTTTTAAAGAGTTACAATTGCCTCAAACAGTTGGAGCCACGGAGCAAATCTGGCACGGAGAGAAACCCGCTTGCTCCATGGCTCCAGTAAAAAAACTCTTTCCATTTGACTGAGCTGCACTCTAAAATCTTCATTTTGTTCGTACCCAGATCACCTTGAATGGCTCCAAACATAAGGAGCTGATATCCTCTGGGTGCTGTGGGTTTGGTGGGGACAGCGAGCAGGATGAGCCCGAACAGAGCTCCATAGGGCACCCGGAGACGTGGAGCAGTGACTCACTGCAGGCACAGAACTCACAAGAACCGTGGGCAGAGCTCCAAAGAACCACCCTCACTGAATCAACCGGGGGCTCTGCAAAACTGTTATTCAGAGAATGAAGTCAGAATATGAAAGTTTGTAACCCATAAATCCGCTGGAAAAACAAACGATGGGTTTCAGCGGAGGCAGTGGCTGCAGAAGAGAAAGGACAATTCCACACACGCTGGTCAAGACCACCACACCCTGATCACACTAAAAGTGTGCACTGGGCACCACAGAGAGAAGGCAGCAAGAGGGAACTAAATTGGGTTAATTAAAAATAAGGTGAATGAGCCCAGCTCAGCTGCACTGAGCCACGCAAACCTCTCGGGGAGTAACCAGAGGTGTGAACCCCTCCGGGGTCTGTGCACACACACACACAGAGCTACAGCCCGCCCTGCACCCCAGACTGAGGGCTCCTGACTCAGCTTCTCACCAGAGACTTCCTCAAGCTCTGTTTTGCTGTGTGACCCAGATCTCGGAGTGCCTTACGTAATTACAGACTCACAGCACAGAAGTCCATTATTAGCTGAAAATTCGGATCTTGTGCCTTATGGACTGAGCTGCTGTAAACCAAAACAGGGCTCCATGTAAGAGAGATCCCTTGGAGGGGTGGCTCTGGCAGCAGCTGCTCTAAGCTTGTCAGCAGGTGACACTGGAACTGTAATTCTTATGCTGCTTAGAGTATGATTGCTGTCACCTCAACACGACTTCGTGCTGGGAGCCAGGGGAGACAAGAGAAACAACCATTTGCGTTGGTCCTGTGCGCAGTAACTTCTCTGACAGCCCACTGCTTGTCCTTTATAAGCTTTATCTGTCGCTGGAGCAGTGCAGAGGGTCACAGACACTTTGCACACATAAGAAGACCAGGACAAAACAGAAATCGTAGATGTGATGGATATCCTCTAACAGCAGCATCTTCTTGAAGCAGGCATAGGACAGATAAAAAATAAGGTGATGTTTGCTTAAAATTAACAGAATGGAACTAGACAGCAGTTTCCTGAAGTGGAATTGGCAAGGACACCCACTTTATTAATCTCTTTGAAGAAAAAAGCAGCAGATTGTTAGAATGACCACTAATGGTCCCAGGTTCTGCCTAATGTTTTTCTTAAGCCTCCCCACGGGCCTCCTAAGGTGCTCTGGAGCAAACAAATCATCTCCTGCATGGGCAAAGCACTCTCTGGGTGCCCCTTGGAGTGCTGGCTTCACTCCCACCAGTGCTCACACAGTCCTTAATTAATTCATTAATACAGAAATGCTGCGGTTTCACTTGGAGTGCTGCAGGGAGATGACCACATCCTCGTATTCACATGTACAGCAGAGCAATTGCAGGATCAAGACTGAATAAAATTAAGCCCATTAAGTTGCAAAGCACAAGCCAGGTGCTAAAAAAAGATTAGTCCAAGCAAAGATTTTATGATCTTTGTACTTCCTTTAAGCACAAACCAAAAAGTGTAGGTGAGTGCAAAGGCAGCTTCATCCTGAAGCATCTCAGTGTTCCAAGCTGGTCCCAACGTGCAGAACAGATTATTTGAGAGGTGGCAGGAGGAAGAACAGAACACATGTTATTACCTACAGAGAATTTCTCTCATTCTAGATATGTTGAAGTGTCACCAAAAGGACAGCCTGTGTGATGTGTGTTAACCTGAATATTACTGATGGACTGAAATTATATTGTGTGTGTCAGAGAAAGCCAAACTGACCACCCAAATCAAAGGAAAATTCACTCCAGTGCGGGCTTTCTTCATGCTCATTTTGAAGGTCACAGGAACTGTGCTGCCTTTTGGCAACTACAGATTTTAGCTCTGTTTGTTAGTTAAGGACTAAAACATTTTAGTCAAAATCTTTCAGTCAGGCCCGTGCACAGTTCTGCAGATGTGGATTTACATGTGTGCACCTAGACTGTTGTGGGCAAGGGGTTTTTTTTGGTAGAGTCCTGCATTTTGTGCTGGAGCTATTTTCATAGCAACCAGAGGGTACAGCATGTTCCCAAGTGCAATTTTTAGTAAAGCTTTTGAGCCAAACAGAATGTCCTTTGGCTGGCTGGGGTCAAAGCCTAACATAATAATGTGCATTTGTGAGGCAAAATCCTTCCTGAATGAGACAGAAGCGGGAGCAGCTCGAGGTTAGCCACAGTCAGGCTGAGTGTAAACGGTGGCAAAGGACAGAACTGTTGCCTTTCTGCTTCCATTTCCACTTCAGCTTCTTCCACACCCCTCTCCTTTGGGTTTGCATCTTTACTGCCAAATTGCACAAAAATCTGCTTGCAAAGCAACACAGGAGTTTCAGGAGGTGTCCACTAAAACCTGTGAGCAGGGACAACGGGCCCAGGGATGGTCTCACAGACCTCTGGGGCAAGAGAAATGCACTGGGCCTGATCCAAATCCTTCTAGAAGCCAAGGGAATGATTCAAAGGATGAAAAAAGCTCCAGAATTTAAAAAAGGAAATGTATTTGCACTGATAATGCACTTCACGTGCACTTAGATTTGATTTAAAATAGTCCTTGCACTGATCCAGCAATGTTTAACCTCTTCGAGAATAAAAAATTCTTTGGTTAGCAAATAGAATGAGTTTCCCTTCACGCTTTCACAAAACAACTGAAGAAATGCAGGGCATTGACCAAGAAATTTCACCTTAAACAAATGTTCATAGTCAGACCCTGATTGTCAATAAAACAGGGTCTTAAAAGAAGCACTTGCCTCAGTGATGGGTCTGTCACCACCTTGTCGGCAGCCCCTTGTTCTGGGTGGTTTTGTACCACTTGTAAAAACCCCCCGGGGTTTTAGCCCTTGTTCTTGTGTTACCAGCAACAATCACTCCACAGCTGGATGTTTTCTCAATACGCTTGAAAATATTTCCAAAGGGAAATTTACCCAACTTTGCTGCAACACCAGGAATTTCGTCCCTCAGAGCAGGCTCAAAGGTGACAACAAGGGACCTCCAAGGCCTCTGAATGCCAGCCAGGGCGTAGGAGAAGTTTGACCTCGTGGGTTTGTTGAGGCGCCTGGGTTTCTGGTTGCAAGGATCAATTCCATGATTCCAATGTAAGTTTAGCCTGGAGCAGAGCTGATGACTTATTCATTGCTTTGCTCAGGTGTGCCTGGGCTGAAATGTACCTGCTGAAATAGGTATGGGCAGCTGGGTGAGGCACCATGAGGGAAGCATCAGCTTTCCCACAGTGCATCCCCATCCAGGGAGGCATTTTGTGACAGCGCTTGAGTGGAGCATCTAAAATACACATTATTTCAGGGAGTGACAGCACTAAAAACCACGTTTTGTAATTTTCTCATTAAAAGGAAAATCTGCTGCTGTACTACATATATCCTGTTTACTCCCCAGGGGAAAAAAAATAATTTTATTGACCAAAAAAAATATATTTTGAGAAAAAAACATGGTTTGCTTTGAGATATGCTTTTTATAAACGACCTGGAGATGTTACACGTGCACAAGGATTGCAATGAGGGATTAATGGAGTGGGAGAAAGAGAGGTCTAAGTCTAACTCTGTGTGTCATTTAATTGGTTTGTCATCTGCATCTGGAATTAAAAAGAACTGCCTGAAAGCAGCAAAATCATTTTATCAGTCAAAAAGACTGGGATTACTAAAAATAGGTATTTATTAGTGAGTATATTCTGAGAGGAAAAGGCAAATTCACATAACCTGCTCCTTCTCCCAACCCATGGTGTTTTCTGACCATCAGAGGGTGGAATGAGGTTGTTCAGGAACGACAACACCGAGAGAGGCAAAAACAGCTCCTAAAAGGAAGTTCCTTCGGGGAAAAAAGATGGATTAATCCAGCCTGACATCAGCAGCTCTTTAACCCTCAGCAGCTTGGGTGGAATTACCCTTGGAATGCTCGGGAGAATTTCCAAAAGTTTTCTTTCCGTGTGCCAAGCGGGAATCAAACGCAAGGCCCCATCCACCGGGAGTGACCGGATCCCGGCAGATCCCGGCAGATCCCGGCAGATCCCGGCAGGAATTGCTCACCTGGGTGATGCAGGCGCCGGTGAAGGCCACGATGACGGCCACGATGTTGACGGTGAGCTGGAACTGCAGGAACTTGGAGATGCTGTCGTAGACGTTGCGGCCCCACATGACGGCCTTGACGATGCTGCTGAAGTTGTCGTCCGTCAGGATGATGTCCGAGGCCTCCTTGGCCACGTCCGTGCCCGCGATGCCCTGGGGAAAGGGGTTGGCAGTGAGATCCCCTGCTAGGCAGCACAAATCCTCCTGCTCAAAGCCCACAGTGGCTGCTGAGCACATTCTGCTGTTTATATTTCCTGGAATTTCGCTAATTCGGCCTGGTTTTGAAGGGAATTAGGCCGCAGAAATGGAATTTACAGAGAGCAGAGGAGTTCACGTGGTGATGGCTCATTAAGTTATCAGCTTAATAACTGCTGATCATCTGAGTTATTTCTGTAATTGATGATGTTTTAGTGGTACACATGAACAGCGTAGGCAACAAAAATGAGAATTATGTGTCTTAATATATAGTCAGAACACACATGGAAGACACCTTTCTGATTACTGGTGGATTTTACCCCAGCAAAAGAGAACTCCAGTGGTATGAAGAAAAAGTTCATTTTTCTGTACGGGCCCAGGATTCTGCATAAAGCCAATAATTAATTAGGCAAAATACTGAAGAAGTATCAAAACAAGCAATGCCAATGAATCCAGGTGGATTAAAGGATTCTGATGCAACATAACTGGCTCCCACCAGCATATTCCTTCACTGGCAAGTAACAACTAAGCAACTTCACATTTAATGAATGGAAAACCCCTCACAGTAAATTCATAGTGGCACAAACATCAAGATTATACCATTGCAAAGCCAACATCAGCTTTCTTAAGTGCTGGTCCATCGTTGGTTCCATCCCCGGTCACAGCTACCACCTGCCTCTGTTCCACCTGTGTGCTGTCAATAATACCTGCAGAAAATGTATAGATGGGTGTGTTTACAGACATTTATGGGCAGCAATTAGCAAGATAAAAAAAGCAGAGTCTGTATGATACAGATTGGACAACACCACACGGTTTTACAGAGATTAAAAAGGCAGGTCTTTAAGGGAAATAATGATGAAAGCTGTGGCATCACCACCATCCACTGCTAAACATCACCGTCAGGATTTACATGGCAAGTTCTGATCCTGCATCATCAACACATCAACAAAACCTGCACAGGCTTCAAAGGGAATGAGAGCAGCTCATTATGTCCTTTTGACAGATTCCTGCTCTTTAAAGTTTTGTGTCACAGCCCAGCAGTGATCAAACACCAATGGGAAGGTTTGCCAAAAACTTCAGTTCATGCTTAGGGCTCTCCTAAACTGGGACTCAGCTGTAATATCAGCTTTACTGAGAGGCCTTCTTAACCTAAAGATAACAAAAATCATTGATGAATTTTATTTAGCTGGAGCATTTTAACAGCCACTTTCAATTCTGCCAAACAATGATTAAGGAGATATAAAATAATTCTTTAAATTCTGGAACCAAGAATTTTAATAAATAAATACAATAAATTAATTTCTACTTTCATTCTGAAATCATTTGAGGGAAAAAACAAAATCACTTCTCATGTGGTGAATCAAGTTTTTCACACAACAAGGCTTCAGGGAATTTTTTTGCCCTCAGGCAGATAAGAAAAGTCAGGAAAAGAATGAAGACTTTTTCTGAGGCTACAGAAGCAGCCCAGGTTTTTAATGGGATGCAGATCATTCATCACTCGTGTTTCTATTGCCATGTCAGGGCCCATTTGAGTATGAGTCCAGAACACAGGATTGTTGTGTAGGATACAAGAACACCTTTCCATATTGATAACTTGGTGGGGGGAAGAAATGGCAGAATTCCTTTTGCTGACACATTTTGCACAAAGTCATAACCTCCAAAAACAATTATCCAAACCTACCCAGTGTGAAAAGCTTTCACTCTGCTCTGAAAAAAAATCCCTCCCATATCAGATAACCAAGCAGAAATAGGAAATTGCAGATTATGGAGCAATAGCTGCCTCTTGGCAAGGTTCAGGCTTATCAGGCACCAGAAGATTGCAGTGCCCTGTGCATGCAGTTAGTGCCCAATATTTTTCAGACTTATGAAAATGAGAAAAAAGCCCTATTCACTTTCCACTGGCAGTGGGATCTCAGATAAATGGCACATTACTCTGATAAGATCTTACAATTAGAGCTCTCGGTTTGTTGGGGTGATTTGCCTTTGGTGTTACTAAATAAACAGGAACATCATCTGTCACTACTGTGAAAAGCATTTACTTGGTCTTCCCTTCTTGCTATTAACACATCCTTTGATGTCAAATTAAAGGTTTAAGCTTCTGAAAAAAAAAAAAAGTCATTAAAATCTCTGGCTCATTAAGGTATTAAGTGCTCCAAAGAGGTCGATAGAACCTGCTCTCAACTGGGTTCCGAGTGGGAGCACAACCCAAATCAAGTTGAAGAGGCTCCAACAAACGATCTCCTAACAGAGCTAAATGGATATAAACAGTGACTGTGTCGATGGCCGTGCCACCAACTGCCCTCCATCAGCCAATTCCTGCATGCTGCCAAGTCATTCACAAGCTTTAGCAGCCATTCACAAGGTTCAGGAGACACTTTTATCCCAAAAAAAACCCCAAACTATGCAGCCAGGATGAGCCCAGCACTGCCCAGAGAGCAGACCCGCATGAACAGCAGCCATGGAACACCAGACACACAAAGGTGCCATCAGAATCTGAGCCCCAGACCTCCCTTGCGGTGCCCACTGGGAGTGCCACTGGAAATAATTGGAATTGTGGGGATGGATTTCAGTGCTACCCACGGGAAGAGAGAAGGACTTTGCAAAACTCCCATCCGTACGTCAGACAAATTTCTAAAATGGAGCAGCAGAGGTTATTTGGGATTCAGAGGATTTATCACAGCTCTACTGACACTCCCTGACTTCTGCCTGCTCTTTTTAATCTGTTCCTCCTCCCTGCTCCCTCGCATTGCTGAAGGTTTGCCTTCTCTCCAGCACGTGCCTCCTCCAAACACATTCAGGGATTTTTTAAAATATTCCATTAATGGCTGGGATATGGTTTCACCTCAAGGATTTTCTTCAGTGTTGAGAAGAGAGCTGAGATAAAATTCCCAGTGTGGGGACACCAAGGAGAAGAAGGATGCCCAGGAAGGGCTCTCCCTCTGCAGTCCTGAGCTGTGGGGATCAATCTCTGGTGTGATGAGGGAAAAATGGGACTGAGGGCATGAGCTGGCAGGCTGACAACGAAGACAACATTCTCTGGCCTTTGCACTCAGTTCAAGGGGCCAAAAAGAAGCTTCAACATTAATTAGTCATGTCTAACAACCAGGAAATTTCTTCCAACTATACAGCTTTACTCCAGGTGAATGCTTACATACAGAATTTTAATAAAAACAGGTTTTCATGGGGAATTCTTGAACTCTCAGCAAAGCTTCCTGCCAAAACGGCCTTTGCTCTTGCATTGGTCTCTTCCCTCATCTGGAGCTGCCTGGCAGTGACTCCCTTCTGCCAGAAAGAATTTCATTCAACAGCCCCAGGAGCACACCTAGAGCAGAAGATGCCAGCGTGTTCCACACAGGGATCCCGCTGATGTGGCAGGAATTTGGGGAGGAAATTTGGGCAGGAATTTGTCCTGCAGCTTGCATAAGACACGAGTTCCTCAGAGCGAGCAGCTTGTGTCCGATGAGGGCAAAGATCACGTTTAAAACAACCATGCAGAGCTGTCAAGAAGGGCTCTAAATGCATAAGCTTGCTATAAAAAGTACAAAATACAAGAGAGAAAACTGAAATATAACCTCCATCTCACATTTAACACTAAGCAAGCGTTAAATCAAATCCACTCAGGATAATAATTTAAGGAATATTAACCAACAATGTCTCTTCTACACTGGTGGCTCAGCTCGAATCCATCACACCAAGCCCCAAGTTCTCCCTTTGTCACAGGACAAATGCTGCTCTATTCAAACAATCCTCGCTGGCATTTGTCACCCTTAGAGCTGCATCAATAAGAAACTGCTGGGAGAAAAAAAAATTCCTGGTTTGGAGATTTCTTTCTGTCTCCACTGCTTAAAACAGGCAGGAAAAACTCAGCTCCAGCTGAGCACTTCAGAGCTGAAGCCCAGTTCAGGTGTGAGAGAGGCAGGAAAGCTGATCCTCCCACAGGCTCACCCAGATTTGTGTTTCTCTGACAAGCTAAACATAGGTACAGCCATTTATTTCCATAAACACGTCCTCTTCAGGCTATTTTTAATACTTCAGGCTAGTTTTCAATACTTCCAAACTTTTGGAAGCTGCCTGTTAATGTAAGGAGAATTTGCAAAGTCTGTCTGAAAGAGAAAGCTCAAATTTATTTCAGTTACGTGCTTGGGTACGTGCCTGGATAGAGGTTTAAAGGTTGATATAAAAATGTTCTATGTGACATTACAGACAGCACTGGGAATTAAGTGAATAGTCCTCCCCAAAGTTCAGGATATCAATTAATACAATTTTCTGTATTTTTATTGTTCCACCTAGTCTCGTGGCTTTCCACGTAAGTGAGGTTATGAATATACTACCACTCCATGCAATAATAGCTGAAATATTTAAATAATTAAGGGTAATTATTAAAAATCTTTTCTTCTTTAAAGTTCCCTTTCTGCTTGATAACAAATTAGCCCTACACGAGAATAGTTATTTTTAATATCACAAATGAAAAAATAATTCCAGTCTAATTTAAATACATTGGAAGGCACAGCTTCTTTAATTGGTAAACTGAGTATTTCTTTGATCTCCTCTATACCTTCTGATGATAATTCCCATCAGTGCTAAGCAGTTGTTTCCCACAGTGTTTTTAAAAGATAAACTGACAATTTTGAATTATCTCAGCAATAGCACTGTAACCTCACATCAGTATAAATGATACGTGGTTTTACCTGTTATATTTTGAAATAGAGTAAAAAAAAAAAGAAATAATACCAACAGGTGCCTTAAAATCCATCCCAAATTGTATTTTGGTGGGACTGAGGTTTTGTACTAAAGCAGTTTGTGATGATAAAATGCTCTGACGGATGTTTTTCCAATCTACCCCTACTTCAAAGCCATAAATGTTTGAAAGCAAGTGTCTGCCCAGGCTGAAATGCTGAACCATGCCTTTCTCTGGTCCCTAAACAGTAGTAAAAACAAAAGTGAAAAATAAAAATGATCCTTTTGCTGGGTGGGATTGGGCTATGTGAAGGAGAAAAAAAAATATTCCCTCCAGCAGCTGCATGTCATTAAAAATTAAATATAAAAAAAAGTTTATTTTCTGATGTGTGTTTTTAGCCTCGAGCAGATAGAATACATCAAAGGGGAGAAAATCCTCTCAATCCCTCAAGTGTCTGAGAAAAACATAACATTTTAACAAGAGGCCCCAAACTAGTGAACGTTTAAATAGTTTCTTGTAACTTTTAATGGCCCTTGGAGTATTACCAGCCAAAAAATTCCATCATGATTTCCACAGCCTTATTCTTGAACTTTGTGAAGACAATTAATTGCTCTCTCGACCTCGCCACATCTTTAAAACATTAATTGTGTTGCTTGCATGTGGCATCCAGTAGGAGTAAATATCTTTTGGGCTGTCAAAGTGTGTGTGCTAACAAACCACCAACAATTTGTTGCTCCTTTTTTCTCCAGCTCTCTGTTGATTTCAATTTCCCTGGCAAAGGTTTCCTTCTCCTCTGGAAGGAAAACCCTGACTGATCCAGATGAGAATTCCCAAGGGACTTGGCTAATCCACTTCATGAAACACGAATTGTTGTGTTTCTGAAACGAGTCAGCTGCGGGGCTGTACGGGGGCTGTTCTCAGAGCTGTAACAGGGTCTGAGATGCACTGGGGAGGGGAGGAGACTTCAGCTGGCCTTGTGCAGGTCTAGCACTGACCCACGGAGATAAAAATGCCCTCTGATCCTTCCCAATCCTGAACAAACCCCTGCTGGAAAACTATTTTGGAGCACGCCTCCCCCAGATTTGGACATTATTTATAAATTACACATAGGTACTACCCTACTAATAAATTGTGTGTGTTATACATGGCAAAGAGTGGGATGGAGATGATACATTATGTGTCCAGCTGCCCCATCCAGCACCATGCCAGAGCTCCCTGGAAGGATCCATGTTTCCACCTGGTCTCAAGCCCAAAGGACCCAACTGATCCAATCTTTGAATTTGCAATGGAACTTCTGCTCTAAAGTCATTTAGGCACCTTTAAAAACCACGTGATGCTCAAAAGCCTTTGGGGTCAGCCATGAGTGCAATCACAGCAGTGGAACCTAAAGGATTTGCTACCTAAATGTGGATTATTATTGCAGTAGTCAATCAGCTGAAAACTGGTAACTGATCAGCTGGATCTTAGCCTGAACTTCAGCTGCTCCAGCTGCTAAAAGGGGCTCTCCGGACTTTCTAGGGCCTTATCAAAATATTCCAGCTCTTTCTTCATCAGGAAGCCAGGAAGCAGCCATCTGCTGATGGGGCTTCCACCTGAGCACAGCCGAAAACGAGGTTAGTCCTGCTCAGAAACTGCCTGATTCCATCAGCCTTTAAGTGTGAGCCTCAAGGTAAATAGAATAAGATGTCAAGTCATCAAAAGAAAAAGGAAACTGTAAACCAATTCCTCTTTTATTCCATCTGCAGACAGTGGGGTGAGAGGATGTTGTTTGTACGGTGAAGTTCCTATAGGACAGACCCTAAAATCACAGAAATCTAAAGGAAGCCAACGAGAATCACACAATTAGATGAGCCTATGGGAAAAGTGGAATTGGCTGAAAATCCCCATCTCCACTGGGCACCTCCGAGTTCCACCACCCCAGTAACTGCTATTGGGACAGGAAATGCTTTTTTCTCTTGCAATTCTCTTTAAAATAATCGTGGGAGAACATGCAGTGGAGTGACTGGATTCACTCTTAATGAGACTGCTCTTGTTTTTGTCATAAAGGGGTGTAAGGCAAAGACAACAAAATCTGTGACCTCTCTTGTTTATATGTCAAATTTCTCAACAATATTTTCTTTCTGCCCACCAAATGCACATTTTCCCTTCCCAGCTCGAGCCTCATTCCAATTAAAAGTCACAAGGCAAATATGAGATTGCCTACATCCACTTGCCAGACATCTTATTGATATTTCTCTTGTTCCTGCCAAAGAGTTTCCTATTATTTTCCATCTCAAGGCTGAGGTCAAACACGAACACCAGAGTGCTGTGTAGAGATGTACAGCTAAAGATGCCAACTCAGGTGGATTTCTAACAGTGAAATCGAGGCAGATGATGCTTCAACACCTTTGGCATTGATTTCCACCCCCACAAAGGCAGTTTGCACCCACCTTTCACCAGAGTGTGTTTGTCCGTGGGGGAAGAACGAGCGAGCACCCGGAGCTTTGGCCAGATTTTGTCGATCCGCTCCTGCTCGATCTGCAGGGGGGGAACACAAAAAAAGAGCCCAAACTATAAAACCACCGGCCTGTGATGAGGAAAATTTATGTCATTGTAGCAGACGATGCCCCTGACCCCCCAAACGTGCAGCTTTTGTCCAAAAGCACTGGAAAATTCCAGCAGCCATGGATGATGCAAGTGAAGACAAGGCCATTACTAGCAGGGTTCATCTGCTGGCTAACACAGGTAAATTTTTCCACAGTACCTAACCAGCCTTCCTTATCATCTTTATGGATAATTCTGCCCAGAATCATCACTCCAGATTTAGGATAGTGGAGTTTCTCAAAGCTGATCAAACCTCTTTACGAGTTTGTTGTTCTACTCCACGTGAGAACCCAAATCCTTCGTTTAGCACCAATAATGGCAAGATTTTCTTGTGTAGCCACAGGAACAAAGCCAAACCTGTTGCATTTATTAACATTCCCAGGATTCCATCCATCAATGCAAGGAGCAAAAAACTCTGTCCACTCATTTATGATGGACTCGAAGAGCCAGCATAGATATTACTTTGTCAGAGCTGTGTGAGAGCTCCAACTTTGATGAAGTGTTAAAAATCTTCCAAAGGACAGATTTTTTTATCCAAATCATTGATGTGAGTAGATTAGATAAAGTGGAATAAATCAAAGAAGTGAGAGGAGCTGGTTCTCTGTACAGACTGCATTTTTAGAAGTAAAATTGCTGCTGAGTTCCTTCTCCTCCTTACCATAAACCTGCTTTAATGGGCTTAGTTTTGAGTTCTTGTGGAGCAGTGCAGTGGTCCTAAAAACTGCAGAATTAGGCCAGCACTAAACTGATCCCAGAAGAGTAAAGACTGGAACTTCACTGCTGTTTTGAATTGCAAAAATTTAGTGGGAGAAAAAAGCGGGAATTTTTCCCAGCAGTCTTCACCGATCTGAGGCACGCGCCAGTGCAGGAGAATATTTCCGTGCTTTCACTGGGTTTTATTTACCTCTCCCTTCTCATTCCGGATCCTCCTGTTGAACTCCTTCCCTTCGAGGCACAGGAAGTCCTCTCCAGGGTGGATGATGCCACACTTGATGGCGATGGCACGCGCAGTGTTGATGTTGTCCCCGGTGACCATGCGCACGGTGATCCCGGCTCGCTGGCACTTCCGGATGGCTTCTGGCACCTGCAAGAGCCAGGCAAGGGCACAGAGAACCCCTGGGTCAGAGCTGAAACACAGTGCAGGTGTTCCCATCCAGAAAAATTTCGGGCTAAGAAATTCCTGAAGCAGAAAGAGGAATCGGGCTTGTTTTGTTGGTACTCGAGTGTTGTGGAGTTGGGGTTACACCACAGGCAAGGCAAATCTTGTATCAAGAAGCACAAACACCATATTTTAGATCAGTTCCCTAAATTTTCTCCTGGCCTGAATAAAAATGAGTGCTCTGCAGCTTTTTTTGACCTTTAACAAGCTGAATGTAACTACTCAACACGTGGAAATGCGAATGGAGAATACAGGAAATGACTGAACTCTAGAAACAGGTTTCTAGAGGGGAATGTGTGATGAGGTTAAATCTATTCCTCAAGCAAACGACCCCTGATCTCCCCAGTTTCCACACTCATAATCCTGCCGAGATCCCATTTGTCAATTGGAAATGCCTTTGGTAGCCACTGGAGCTGTGGTGACCCTCATGCACAGGACAGGGCAGATTTAGATGGGTATCTGGAAATCCAGCCCAGTGGATGGACCAGGAAGGAGAAAAATAAATTACAGTGCAAGCAGCAGAAAAGGGTTATTGCCATGAAGTGCCAGTCCCATTAAACAAGGTCAGGGGAGGACAGCCCCAGTTGCAAGCACATCTCAAACTCACATCTAACTGGAGAAATCATTCTGTTTTCCTCTCCTGTCATTTTCTGGACAGCTGGTGGGTGGTATCTGATTTAATACTGTGTACAGTAATTACAGTTAAAATATTGTTCATATTTTTTTATTGCTGCAAGGGAGAAAGAGTGTTGGCAGACTGAGTGGGCAGAGGAAGCAGATATTTTCCATCAGTTTTGCAGAGCTTGAGTACACATCTCACAATTTTTTTGGTTTATTTTCCCTCTGCAAAAGCAAAACTTCCAATGCAAGCACGCATGCACAAAGTCTCCAGTGCAGGAATATCTTCCCCAATCAGGTGACAAATAAATAGGAGATATTTGGAAGGGATTTACGTTCATCTCCCAGAAATAACACACCGGAGGCGTTTTTTGGCAAATCAGTGTGAGCCAGATCAGACTCATTAAAATCAAGCCAGAAAGAGTGTCAGGATCAACAGAGAATCTCTGCAGGAGAAGGGCATCACTCTGCTTGTTCTCTTCCTGGGTATTTATCAAAGAAAAATAAAAAACACGCCCACAAAATATAAATATCAAGCAAGTAGCTCAGTGCTTGCTAAATCCAGCAGCTGCTGATGACTAAGCTGGTGTCTGAATTAAGCTGGGAATATGGAAAAGCCATAGGTGTCCATGGTTGGCATGCCAGAGAGAAGTGGACAGCTGCTAGACATCAGTGTTAAATAATTCATTCAAACTGGGGGTTTTTTGGTGTATGAGGGGAGATGTGAGAGCCAGAAAGCTCCCAGAATATCCCAAGGGCAGCAGGACCCCTCCACTGCTGGTATTCCCAAATGTAATCACTCCATGGATGCCCACATCCCACGGGAGCTCCCTGCCCAGCATCCATGAGACAGCTCCAACAACATCTCAGGGAAAAGGAAAACCCTGAGCCATCCCCAGGAAACACAGGAATGTCATTGAAGGGAAGCTGAAGGCTGCCAGGATGGGGCCATTGTTTTATTGGAATTACCAGATCGATCACCTCCATCAGAATAAATCCTGACATCTACGGGTACTGAGAGCACTGATGAAACAGCGTTTTCAGTAGTAATTCTAACTTTTGTGCACTATTTTTCCCCTACAGAAAGCTCTTCAAAAATCCATAAACTCCCATGGGGAGTCTGTTTAATAAGCAGATTTCATTTTGGCAAAATATTCCCTATAACTGCTCAACATCTTACTCTTTGCATCAGCAGTGGGGATTTCACATATGCATAATATGATATTCCAGCCAAGTCAGATATTCCATACCCAGAGAGTTTTCTGAACTTTATGTTTTTCTCCTGGCTCAGGGTTTATTGGTTCATTTCTTCCCCCCAAGGTGCTGCTGCTCCTTCTTATGATGTGCAGAGTAGTAATAATTTAAATATTGGTTTAAATATTTGCATTATGTTATTGCCACTTTGAAACAGTCAAAGGGACAAAGCGGAAAAAAAACCAAAAACCAAAGTCCCAAATCCCAAATATCCAACATTTGCTAAAATTCTGAAATCATAAATATTTTATTGTGTGTCTTGCACTGAAGTAGAAATGCTCCTGCATGTCCTGGTGTTAAACTACAAGGAATTCAATACAATATTCAAATGTTTATTTAGAAATAAGATGTTTTCCTGCCCTCATCTCTTTGATTCTTTACACAGAAGTCAGATTTGCCCTCTATTTTTAGTTTTTACCTCAAGCTCCCAAGAAATTATTCCCTGCAAGATAAGAGCAGTTCTCTTACAAAACACCCTCCTAACAATCACATGAAAGGAGAGTTTGCAGCTATTTTCCATAATAACTGCAAATCCCACTGCTCCCCAATCCCTCAGTCTGTCACACCACACGGAACCTGACTTAAAGCTGTTTTCTAAAGTGGATCATGAATGAATTTTGAGAGGGGGAGAGGACTGATTCACAGTCCCAGTGGCCACTGACAAAACATGTCTGAAAATATCTATATTTTCTGCAAAATATTTCCTACAAAATATCTGTACACGTGAGGTGGAGCATTAAAGGAACACTGCAGACAGAGTTTCCAAAGGACATTTTCCAACATTTTGAAAGCCTTGCAATGTCAGGCATTGGGACAGATGGATTAGCAGCAAGAGACCATCTGATGACAGATAAAGTGGATGCTGTTTATCAGCTGTTTGTGGAGATAAGGAGTTTATCATCCAGTTGTCACCTATGCAAGATTTGCTTCATATTTTAACCTTCATATTGAGAAAAAAAAACCGCAATAAAATCCAATCCGAGGCAAGGCACAGTTGTGCAGTTGGTACCTGGGGTTGTGTCATGTTAGTTCCAAAGTTACCGTCGCCATTTCCAAGCCCTAACAATTAATTAACTCTCCATTAATTAGCAGCACCAAACAAAAAGACCACAAGTCTCTACCTTTTGTATTTCTGTAGCAATGCAATCTACAAGTGTAGTAGCAGGGATGTGCTTCCCATGTGCCCACCTGACACTGATTTACTCCAGTGAGTTGAGCTGAAATTTTATATATATTTGTGCAAGCCATGTAAGTGTGACATCCATAATATCTGCAGCCTTTCCTTGTCCAAATACAACAAGAAAAACAAGTTTTCCTGAGTGGTCACCAGGTACAATCTCAAGTAAAGTGGCAACTGTTACAATAAATGAGAAAACTCAATTCGTGTGGAAATTGCCGTTATGATCATGGCAATTTTAATCACTGCACTCGTCTTCCCTGCTTTCAGAGCTGCACATCACTGCACTGCTTAAAGGAAAATTCTTTCACATGTGGAAGCACTACAAAGCCTCTGCTGATCATCTGGGTCCTGCAGTTCAAAAAGCCCTCTATTCCTTTATTTAAATATCAGCTGACTGATAGCTGAATTTTATCACCTCAATTATTTGGCTTTCTATGAAGTAAAACCCATTTCTAAAGCTGATTTTCTGCTTCTTTGACAGAGTTAATTAAAAAAAAAAAAAGAGATAAAACCTGTGAGGAACCTGTCATTCATATTTATGTGTAAGATAAAAATTGGATGTACCTCTGGCCTTACTGGGTCTTCAATGCCAACGACACAGATGCAAGTCAGGTCAGATAAGATGTCGTTCTCGTTGTCCCAGTCGGGCTCGGGGCTGCTGGGGAAGTCTCTGAAAGCCACACAGATGGTTCTCAGCCCATCACAGGCCATGGGCTCAATCACCTTCTTCACCATCTCGTCCCTGTCGCGGGGCCTGAAGATCCGCGGTTCCCCAGCCGCGTTGAGGATCCTGGAACACCTGGGTTGGGGAAGGGAAAGAGAATAAAAGTTGAGGGTGCACCTGCATGGCCGCCAAAGTATTTCCTGTGTAAGCTCGTTTCAGCCAGCGCTTTCCTTTTCTGGCAGCAGGTTTTAAGTTTCTGCTGTAAATTTCTAGAAGATTCACTATGGAAATATCAGAGAGAATTTGTGACTTATTGCACTGACACCAAGAGCCCTTCACGGGTTATTTTCTCAATAATCAATGAGTTGACAACTCACAGTGAAATCGAAAAGTGCTTATTTTCCAAACAGGTCGAAAGTAAGGAATCCATTTGTAAATTACCAAGTGCAGACCCAAACCTTTGGCCGCTGATGGTAAAGGAAATAAGCCAATTTCCCAGAAGCACTTAAAAAAAAAAAAAAATAACAATGCTGCCAACGTGTGCCGTACTTCTGGTTGCAGGCAGCAAATTCCAAACACCAGAACTCCCACGAATCAGCGTGTGAGCAGTTTGCATCCTGGAAGAACAAGGCCACGGATGCAGCGCACTCACTTCTTGAGGACGATCTCGGAAGCTCCTTTGCTGTACATGCGGAAGCTGCCGTCGGGCATCTTAATGACCGTGCTCATGGACTTCCTCACGGAGTTGAAGGTGTAAACTTTGTAGAGCTTCTCCTCGGGGATGAGGCTCCGGACGGGCTCATAATCCTGCTTCAAATCCAGGACAAAGCCCAAGAGGCCACACTCCGTCTTATTGCCCACCTGGCGAGGCAGCCCGCCCTCTTTTTCTGGTGGCTGGAGAGGAGAAAAAGATTGGAGATGAATTTCTCTAACAAGAAGCAATTAGACAATTGGTGAAGCCACGGGGTCCAGTTTAAGATCTGAGCTGTGCAGCCACGAATCTTCCAGGTTTTAAAAGCAAGTTAAAAAATCCCACAGAGCTCCGACAGACCTGAAGCACCTCCTCACAACGAGAAACATTTCTCTAGACAATATGTGTCACTTTTGGTCTTTTACATTCTTTTTTCCTTAAATCAGCCATTGGCAGCTTGTAATGGTTGGGCAATCCATTAAAAAGGAAGGAACTTTTCTTAGGCTCAAAACCAAGCAATTCTCACTTGTCACAAACAGAGGGTTCTCTTTTCTCTCCTGCTTAGAATTGCATTGGTTTGCTGATTTTCACAGTTTAAAGAGTGAGTCAAAGAAAGCTCTATCCTTTTATTTAACTGCCAGGCAGGTTTTTTTATGTAAAAATAAATGTCCATCCAGCCATAACAACAAATCTCAGTGAAAAAAACCTATAAAATAATAGTTCTATGTCTAAATGTACCCATTTCTAGAATTATTTTAGTCTGCTGCTTCAGACAAATAAATTCCATGTACGTTAGAGAAAATGGAGCAGGCTGAACAATGTGCACCCTCCACCAACTGTCAGTCCTTCCAAAGAAGAGAAGGAAGGACAAGGAAGACTTTAAATTCCCTTTCAAAATATAAATGAACACTTCTTTCACAAACTTTCCCGGGAGTGTTGTCCACCCCAAACAAAATATTCCTATGCCAAGACCCCAGATTTCAAGTGGCCAATGTGTGAGCTATAAGCTGTTGATAACTTGCATTTTCTTATGCTCAATAGAATTAGGAAAGCGTTCCTTAAGCCAGGGCTACACTCCCCTTACGGGAATAAAACCAGGAAATCATCTCACAGCTTTAACTTGCACTGAAAACAGGTTTTGATTTGGCTCAAGCCAAGACTCTAAGTCATCATTTTCTAAACATTTACCTCACATTTTGTGGAATTAGAACTGCAGGGCTGTATTCAGAATCCATGTTTAATTTCACTTTAAAATCCAGTTTACCTCAGAATTGGGATTCCTAATTGATGGAATTCCCTACATTGTCCCTCACTGGGATGAGGGCTCACACGGGGAATGATTAAAGCTGCAAATGAGCCATCCTACTGGCTTTGAATTCTTGCAACAAGTATGGCCATGAAAAGGGAAAAGGTGACATTTTAAATAAGCATTAGTAATTAATTATGCCAGAAAACCACCGACTGCAGCTGGTTTGAAAAATGAAGGTCAGATAGATGGTAACAGACTCGTCTAGAACTGAAGTAAACAAATAAACATGGATTTTTCCAAAGGAATCACTTCCCTATCAACAGGAAGATTTATACCTGGTGACAGGTAGATCAATGTCATTTCTTTTTCAGAGAGATGCAGCCACGAGGAACAACACAGAATAACCCAAAAATCTCTGTCTCTAAGAGATTTATCCTTCCAAAAACGATTCTAACATCTTTCTTTTATGTGAACCATCATTTTTACTGACTAATATGGGTCACTCTGGTGTTGCTATGACATTTTAACATCACCCCAGGGTCACTGTAAAACACTGACATTCAGCAAAAATGCCAGTGTGATACATTAATTTTATTACCTGCTATAACAACTTGTCCTGCTATAACCTCATTATATTGTGATGTAACTTCCCTCTGGATTCTAGAATCCACTTAAGAATCCCTAATTCAAAATGCAAGTGCTCGTAGTGAGGTGTATCTGGAATTCAATGGACTCAAAGACCTCAGGAGTCAAAAAACCACCTTTTAAAATGCAGTTTTGTTTACACAAATAAGCTTTGTTTTCCTGGCATTGCAGGTACAGAGTTCCTGAAATGTGCCAGGAAGTTCAGGTTTCCCAAAGGGGCAGAGGGATCAACTTCAGTGCCTGGGTAGTGATGGATGCCAGGGAAGATCCATTCCTCTGGGCATATTAAATCCAGCTCTTCCCATCTTAGATCTAAATCCTCATTTATGCTTCTCTTTGCCACTGAACTCAGTGAAAATTGACATTGGATTAAATGTGAATGTGATCAGGCCCCTGGAACACTCCTGGACCCCAAAGAAAGACAAAGTTTTCCATCGAAGTCAGGCAATCCTAGACAGTAATTAATTTATAGATACGATTTCATCGTGCCCTAATGCCAATGGATATCAAGAAAAACAAAAACCTGCCCACATTTCTCAGTACAAAGCACTAAATATCAGAGTCCTTCCAAAATTATCTTTATTTCGACAAAAAGTAGATCACACTCCCCTGTTCTTACTGCGGCCCAAAAATAGATTTCTTTCAGGGAACATCTTTTGAATGCAAATACGTAAGCAAGGGGTTGGGGGGGAAAAAAAAATACCCGTGAAAAGAAAAGGAACAGACACTTCGGAAAGGTTTCAAAATCTAACAAGTGGCCACCTCCCTGCAGAGCAGCTGCTGTCTCCATACTCTTTGTGCCTTACATTAGGGGCAAGCATATGGTGCTGAGAGCTGGCACGGAGCACTTCCTTCCCTGCACTGCTCCGGCTCAAAATCTATATGCCAGGAGCAGCCTCCTTGCAGATTGTTCTTGACAATCCCTCGCAGAAGCTGCTGCCTCTGAAACTTCCTGCTGTGCCACAGCTAAATTTATTTCTCGCTGGACGCTCCTGGAAAACGAGGACAGCCCGATGGGGTTGCTCTGGAAGGATTCGCTGGGAACGGCTGCAGTGACTCCTGGGAGGATGGAACCCAGGAAAGAGGGAAGAGGGAAAGGGCTCTGAGCTGTGATTTACCAAGGGGAGCTCCAGCAAGGACCTTCTGCTCCCCACAAGTCACCTACAATCTGTTCCATCACCTGCTTGGGAGGGACCGAGCCAGGATCTTCCCCCAGTCGTGATCCCTGCAAAATTTTTTTTTCCAAACATTTCTCCCGAGCCTTTGGATCATTTACCAACAACATTTCGATTGCAAGCAGCTACTCACACGTGAAAGCACCCCCAGACAGATGTTTAAAAAGTCGTGGTTCCAAGCAGCAGATCGAAATGGGTTTCTAGGTCAAAGTACAGCTGCTGCACCAAGGCTTAAAAATACCAATCCAAAGCCAGTATTGACCTGATACTGAATTTGGATTACAAAGGGAATTTTCAGAATTGTTTCACTGGGAAATAAGTGGCTAATAAAAGGTTTTAAGGAGGAAGTTAAAACTCTGGGCACAACTTAGAGAGGTGGTCCAACTTCTAAAATTGGATTAGGAAATAATTCCCATTTTTACCATAACTCTTTACTAAACCTCTCTTTTCTCACTGCCCCTTCTGATGTGAGTAGAGAGGACTCTGCAAGCAGATCCAAGGAGACCTTCTAAATTAAAATGTTAGGATTTCACACATTATCTGAAGTCTTAATTTGTTTTATGTGACTCTCCTGTGTTCTACAGGTGGAACTCCTCCTTTAGAATAACGATGACTGTAAATATTTGAATTTATTAACATAAAAATGAGCTTTGCTAGAATACTGTATCACTACTGAGTGTTCTATTTCAACCAAGCATCACAACAGGAAAACAAGAGGAAAACAACAAAAAAAATTTAACTTAAATTGCAAAAGATTTCCATTTCATACTCTAATTACTCGAACAAAAGACAAAATGCACCAGGATGTGCAGGAATTTTCTCTGTAGGATTAAACATGATATATATAGAATTTAAAATAGCCAAGAAGGACGAGTGCTGTTCAAACCACGTGATACTTTTACTTTTAAATTCCTAATACTGTGAAAAGAACTACTAAAGAACTGTGATCCTATCAGAGATATTCCCTTGCTACATAAACTGAATCAATATTTTAATGTGAGGCATCTAAAGCAAGATTGAAATATATTAATTTATAGCCAAATGTTTCAGCTTTTTGCAGATAACAGCTTCCTTCGACAGACTTCAAGCTGAAACAACAGAGATTTAGAAATGCCTGTTTATCTTGGAGAAAAGCTGCAAAATGAAAGGGGTGAGTTCTTTTCAGCCAAGGATTAAGAACTCAAAACTTTATTTAACTGGATAAATTTTCCCATTACAAAATGGGAAACGGTTCCAGAAGCTCTGCTGGCAGCAAGGCAGCAGTGAAATAAATACCAGCCCTCAGCTGGTTTCGTTTGTATTTTGAATTTCTCTGGGATTCTGATGCCAAAGCAATGGTTTCACCCCAGCTGGCAGCCAGAAATGGAGCTTCTTGCTCACCACCCGTTCCCCCTGGGATGGGATGGGGAGGAAAATCAGAAATATACCAACCCCCTGGGCTGAGATAAGAAGAGTTTCCCTACAAACACCTGGCAGCAGCTGTTCACCCTTAAAATGCTGTGAATTTATTTCCATAAGGGTCTCTGCATCGGAATAAAAATCAGCCTTTCTATCTGTGTAGACTCTGTTACGTGCAACCTCGAGGGCAGACCTGCAACAACATCATTGATCACGATTTGTCCTTGCCCAGTTTGAGATTTTCAGTGGTGTTTCCGTGCTAATGGTGAGTAAGCTGCCTGTGTTTTCCGCGGAGCAGGATGGGCTGTGCTGCCACACAGCAATTCCCCAGCTCAGAGCCATCACTGCGAGGCACGGGGCTGCTGAAATTCACTTAAAATAAAATCCAAAGTCACTTTGAATTGGGGTCAGCAGAAGGGATGGGAGAAGAACAGTTATGAACTCGGGGCTGGTTGTGTAACCTCTGTGGCACCAGGAGATGCAGGCTGCAGGACTTCAACGCTGTCCTGAGATTTAAAGCCCAACATTTCAAACTTTAAAGCTTTGATGGTTTTTTCTACTCTTTTGCACAGCGCTGAGTCGATCAACACAGGTGTTCCCATCCACTTGTGGTTACCTGTTCATCAGAAAGTAAATTTATCTCCTTTTTACCTTCAGAGGATTAAAAATATTTCTACACTGAGCTGATACAGATCTCTGCCTTCACTTCATTTCAGCTCCCAGGAATGAGAGGTCCACAGCCCTTAGGGATAGCGAGCTTCTGAATCCCTGATTTTGATCAGTTTGCACCATTTTTTGGGTCCAATGATTGCACATCTGTAATTTCAAATCCCTAAGGCTCATACACTTGGAATTTGGCTCCGTCCCTTGGGAAAATGGCACCAAACAAATCACCTCAAGTCCTCACTATTCATTTTAGGTGGCAGCAGCCACCACCAAAAGCCTCTCAAAACCAAGGCAATTTATTCCAAATCCTGGCTGATAGGTATGGAATTCCCAGCTCATTCCTCATCTAGGCAACCTAAAATGCAATCCCAATGGAACATGTACGAGGGATGCAAAATCTGAATGTTGGAATCAAAGATGTGAACAAGATCATTTCATAATAACAAAGGTTACACATTGAGCTGCTGCTCTAGTGGCTGGTGAGGCTCCTGAATCACCCCTTGTTAAATATCCCTCATGGTTATTAAACACATTTAAACATCAGGCCTGCCCAAACTTCCTTGGAAAAGGGTACCAGGAATTTTTGCCTCATTTCTGTATCGGTTTAAGAACCAGCTCATGCGTGCAGCAGCCGGAATTAGGGAATTCTCCAGGTACAACGGGCGCAATCAGCTCTCCCACGGCAGCTGGAGGATGTTCGAAGGCTTTCTGCCTCAGATTAGCTGGGATGCAGGGAAATTATTTCATTTTGGGGGGGGAGGATAATAATTTAATGGTTTTCTCTGTTATCTGAAGGCAGGCCTGAGCACGACACCCGATCGGAGGTGGTGCCGTGGTGCCACACCCTTCTCCTGCTGCTGCTCGAGGTGGGGACAAGTTTGGTCAGCTATAAATTGATATAAAAACAGAGCATTTCAGCATCTTGCTTGCAACTCCGGCAAGGCAATAATCCCCTGAAAGGGGGCCAGCTGTAATTATGCAATGGATCAGGGTGACATTTCCCAGCAGCAAAGCTCTGGTGTGGCTCAGTGAATATGGACTCGTGCTCCTTTCAGCTCAGGGACGAGGGGAAAAAAAGGATACAGCCCATGAATTCCCCCACGAATGATTCTGAAAGGAGGGGAAATCAAGCATGAAGAACAGACTGAGAGGCTGGTGTGACAGTCCCCACTCCCTCTCTCATTGACTCTCACCTCTTTTTACATTCACTGAGAGTTTTTTGATAAAAAAAACCCCTTAATTTTAATAGCAAATGATTTAATTGTCCTTTTAATTTGAAGGGAAAATTTGCCTTTGATTCATGTAAAAGAAAAAAGGCAAAAAAATACTGCTACGAACATGAAAACTGTTGGCTCTTCTCACTGGCTTAAGATGGATGTGTCTGCTTTGTACACAATTTAAAAAAAAAACAAGCAGAGTTGCTCAGGGCTGTGCTCACTTGGGTTTTCAATATCTGCAGAAAGGGAGACTCCACAACTTCTATAAGCAGCCTGTGCCAATGTTTGATCACCCTCACAGCTAATTAAAACAAAAATTTCTGTTTCTTTCAGCTTCACAACCAAGTAAAAAAGAGGGATAGCTCTAGCAGGAGCAGTTAGCAAAGCTAAATTTAACCACATTTATCTATGTAATTAATTTAATTTGGACCAGAGCAAGGTTTTTTTGATTTCAAACTATGAAAAAAATACCTGATAGATTTTAAAATTTCAATATCTATTCATAAAGTCCTGCAGATGTAATTTAACAATATTATTTTAAGGAACCAAACACTGACAGAGGGGTTACATTTATCCACCGCAGTTCAGCAGAAACTCCATAACCCAAACCCATGAATTATTCCTCTCCATCTCCTAACCCATTTAGGCTCTCTAATTTGAACTTTTTCCTCTTGTATTAATAGTCTGCATTTCAAGATCAAAGTGATTAAAACAGAGGGCTGGAAGTCTTTTATTTTAAAACATAAAAATCATTTTGGGAAATCTCTCTGTTCCCAATGGCAATAACTCGTGGCTGGATTTAACCAGAGGTACATTAATGCACCACACCAAAGTGCAAAGAATGGACTCCGCCTTGTTATGACACTGCTGATTAATTCTCAGTTATGATTGGGATCCTCCAGCCTTGGTGTTTCCAGATGAGATTAAACCGAATTTTACTGGCACAGATTTCTTCTCCACATTTCCCCCAGAGGAATCTTGGCATATTTATAGCATTGTAAGACATTATTCATCTCTATTTAGGGACCTTCCAATTGTTGTTGGTCCAACCCATTCCTACATTCCCTTAAAACGAGCCGTTTCATGACAATTTAGCTCTAAATTTGGAAAATTCCCTATTCCCTTTCCAAATATGGCCACTAAAAACCTGCACTCTTGTCCTTTTGTACAGCCCCAGGGAACTGGCAATTGTTGGGTTTATTCTGGTGCCATCCCAGCTTTAAGTGCAACAAGAACTGTTGACAAATAACCTAAATAATCAAAGTAATTAGACACGGCAATTGTCATAAACTTACTTTAATTAACAACTAATTTACTTTAAATACAGTCTAAGTGCAAGGTTTCAGTTTGAGTTTGCTGTAAAGAACTCAAACAGAATTTCTCCCCCGTTACCAAGGCCAGCAGAACCCAGACCAGAGTGACAAAGGGACAATTTCCAAACCAAACTGGTTAAAATTGAGAGCAGATGAATAAGATTTTATAAATTTCTAATTATTTCTTCCATATATTTGGCAAATTGTCTTGAGGAACAACCGAGCTGAGCATTTCTCGTTTCAAAAGAGAAGTTTCATTTAATGGCAGGGCTGTAATTGGTGCCTCCTTAATGGCACCCAACAGCTGCTACCTGAGCTTGGATCTGTTAAATTCAGGTTTTACTGCCTGTTGGTCCTCGACTGGCCCTGTGAGAGCTGCAGGAAGGGAAAACAGGACACAAACTGCCTGGGGTGGAGCTCATCAGGCAGGAAAAACCCAATTCCAAGGCAATGTCTCCAGTTCAAAAAGTGTATTTCCGAATTAGGCCCAATGCTGGGATTGGATTGGCCAACATTAAAAGCCTTCAAGCATCTGCTTTAGGGTGAAACCTCCCCTTTTAGATTTAAGGAAGCAGAGATACATTTTCTTCAGTCCAGGCAGCATCTGTTCATTTGGAAAACGTCCTTTGAGCCCCTCTCCCACACACTTCAGTCATTTATCAGCAGTTTTATCCCTCACATCTCAAGCCTTTCTCTCACCAAGCCAAGAGCAATATTCAGTGATTCTGACCATGTGATCATCAAATCACCTCACCTTTTACTAACTACTTAACTCTCTTAATCAAAATTAATCACATTTTTTTAAAACATCTCCACTTGCAGCATGAAGTGCATCTCATGCCTGTTTTTGCCTGGCCATCATGCATGAATTCCAGCCACAAGGTGTGACACCCATCATCTATTCCCTGGTATCTACATACACCCACTCTCACTTTTGGCATGGCCTTCTCTATGCTTTTTAACTATTTAGAAGTGGAAAAAACAATCAACCAAACCTCCTCACACACAAAAAAAACCAACCAAAAACAAAGACCCAGTGCCACCATCTGAAAAACGTGAACTGTGGAAATAATCATACCGTACAAGAATTTAATCATTGTATTTAATTAGAGAAAATGCATGACCTTTCCACGTGTGCATCGAGAACCTGAATTTCCAAAAAAGAAAGAGTATTTACAGGTGGCTGATCTGTCCATCCAGTTTTCCCATGCAGAAAACTTATCAATATTCCCAATTGTCCTGACTTTTCTATTAAAAACATCTCAGATAGGAAAACTAAATTTCTAGAAAGATCAAACCAAAGCAAAGATTAATCTTAATACTCTCTGCCTTGCTGGTGGCACCGCAGCTACAAACAATTTGTACAGTCGAAGCAGCTAAATTTAGAGAGTGCAAAGCAAATCTGGCCACATGAAAAAGGAAGTTTTTTCACTTGATTGAAGCTCCTGATTATAGACCATCATAATTACAGATCTTCTCTGCTAATAGTCCTCGTTTCCAGAGTAAGGAGAAGGGTTCTTCAAGCACCCATCTCCAAAGGAGTCTAAAAACACCAAGAGCAGATATTTCACTGCTGACACAAAATGTGCTCCTCTTTACCAGCACGTACCAGCTGGAACTATTTTTAAAATGGTTTTGGTACGTTCCGTTTGGTGTTTGGGAGGCAAATGGGTGAGCTCAAGTGGATATGATCTGTCAGAGCGATGCTTAGCTGATGTCTTCTCAGAGGGGTTTTTTTTGCATGATTGGTGGGATAATATTTGGGATGCATCCTGAATTCAGTCCTCTGGCCAGGCCCTCTCCTTGTCAGGACACCAGGAGTGATGCCTTGGCTGGGCAGAGCAGCAGACGGAGACTGCGGCCAATTTGTGCCTGATTATTCATTCAGGAGGAAACGGGACGGCCTTGATGGAGAGCTGGAACATCCTGTCCTTCTTTAGAGAGAAACTCTCCCAGAAAATCTTGTTCCTCACCTCTTCCAAGCGCTCAGCCCCTATCACACCAGCCCTGAGCACTGCCAGCCTCTGGAGGGAGGGGAAATGGAAGGGAATAAGTGGAAACGACAGAAAAACATCAGTGGCATAAAAACCCCGCAGTGGAGCTGCTTAACATGGTCAGGACTTTCCTTTGGTGCCATGGCCAACGAGCCACATCCTCTGCCCAGCTCTCATCCAGAATTTCCCAAGGAAAAGATGTCCCAGTGTCCCCATGAGGACTCACCAGGAGCCAGCCACGCTCTGCTGTTCTGTGTGTTTGCACTTGCACACGTAAGGCAGGCTCACACGTTTATTCCACTTATCCCATTCCATTTATTCCATTTATTAAGGTGGGCTCACAGATGTATTCCATGTATCCCATCCCATTTATTAAGGCAGGCTCACAGTATTTATTCCATTTATCTTAAATTTTTATGACTTCTAGAAGCTCCATTTTTCCGTGCAAGGCGTCTGCACAGCAGCTCTGTCATTTCTTTCAGTGATGCCAAGGGACTCTATGGGTTTGACTAAACGAAAACAATCCAGCAGCCTTTCCTTTGAAAACTTCCTTTTTCCTCTGCAACACTCCAGCTGGGAAAAGGATTTTGTGGGACACATCTCCAGCCTCCTCCCTGTCAAAGCGCTCCTGAGAACCCGGATCCATCGGTCACGTGCCTTTGGGAAGCCAGAGCCCCCCACGAACCCCTGGTAACAATTCTCCAGGATCCCAGCCTCTCTAGAGGTTTTGCTGGCTCATTCAGAACCATCTCTAAAAGCAGAAAGGCCCAGGATTTTTGAACACCTTCCCACACTCGTAAATAACCCAGAAAATGATTGGTTTTGATAACCCAAACGAGCCAAGAGCTTCACAGACACAAAGAGAAAACTGGAAGCTTGACAGAAAAATGGGCTCTACCTGCAGGAGAAAGCAGGAACTGGAAACTGAAGCATAGATTTTACTTATCATGTATTTAACAGCAACTTCCTAAGTTATCTGTGACTCAAAAGAAATGTAATATTTTGCTTCCATTACCAGAAAATGAATAGATCTTACTGCGTGCGAGGTCAGTCACAAAGAACAGCAATGAAAGTCAATTTAAATCCTTGTTCAATTTAAATCCTTGTTCAAGTCTGCAAATAACTCCTGCCTTTGATTGCTCTGAAATGAGCACATTTTCTGTCATAGACTATCCCTGATTCATTGTGCTTCAGACTTTGTACCAGCTGAAGTTTTGTGGTGATTGTTGACTGGCTTTTTTTTTCCCTCCAGAGGAATAAAGCACATTGGAGCTGAGAGAGGAAAAAGAAAACATACTAAAACTGCATTGTATATGAAATATATATTTACACAACAGAAATCTGAAAGGAAATAATTTCATCTTTCATTCTGAGGTGATTCACCCACCACATTGATTTCTAATCAGCCTGTTTGTGTAGCTTTGATTAGAAAACCACCACCATTTTCTATGAAATTGGTATTAAATCAGCACATTGGAAGGTATTTTCTTCCTGTTCCTATGACTGAGAGCACAAAGAAAACCAACATTAAAACAAACGTGCCTGAAGTAATGGGATAACACCAACTCATGGAAAAACAAAAGCTCCCATCAGGAAAACACACTCCCTGGGAATATTCCCTAAAAATTGTCAACTCCACAACCCCACCAGCGCATCAATCAGCTCCAAGGTGTGATGGCTTCACCTCAGCAGGGTGTCAGAGGCAGGAAAAGAAGCCCAACACATTACAATCATTCATTGTGCCAACATATCTGGTTTTTTTTAAAAAAAAAAAAAAAAAAAGAGTCCTAAAATGCTCAGACAACAAGAAGCAGTATCTATAAATCCAGATGGAAACTCCTAGCAGGAAACCGTGATTTTTAAAGCCTGCACTTTGGGAAGAGCTGGAGGTTATCCCCATAAGGGAATCTTCTCATGCCAGGACAAGATGAGTGCACAATTAAAACATGAACATAAGATAAATAACATGAAAGAAAACCCTATGCAAGGCAAAAGGAAAAACATTCATTGCATCACAGCAAGTTCAAAATCCAATTTACTCATTTTCATACAAACAAAAATAAAACCCCTAAACTAATGTATGAAATGATATTATAATAACAAAAAGCTTCCAAGCGATTTTAGACTGACTAAAGCCTTGCAGTGATGATTGATTCCAACAGGAATTAATGGAATCTGCAATGACCAAACTCTGAAGGCAGAGAAGGCCGGGGTGAAGGAGGGGTTTATTTCCATGGATTCTGTCACCTGAGGAAAGGCGACATAACAAAGATGACGAAATGTGATGGAAACGAAGAGATAGAATTTAAACTTTCAGCTAGTATGGGAATAATTTGTCAGGCAGGATTATTTTATTCACCCATCTCTTTTTCCTCTGTCCATCTTCTGCTGGGGCAGGACAGTCACCCCTCTCCTTGGCAGAGGAGCAGACAGAGTGAGGAGGGAGCTGCTGGTGCCCAGTTCAGCCCCAGTTACAGCTCACTGGGGAGAGGCTGAGCTCTGTCCCGGCACATTTATCCCTCATTCTCTCCCTCCAACCTCTGTGTCCCTCTGCAGGGAATCCCCCCTTCCCTCTGACAGCCAGGGCACCAAACCCCACAGCCTCAGGTACACGGATCAACACCACGAGCAGAGGGACGGGATGGCATTGCTCCCATCTCTGCTCCCAAATCCCCCTCTTCTCCTCCCAAATCCCCCTCTTCCCGGGCAGCTGACTCCATTCCACTCCTCACAACTCACAAAAAACCTGAGATTTCATTAAAAACCAACTTTTTTTGGCGAGACAAAGCCCCCGTGGCAGTGGCAGGGAGAGCAGGATGGGACGAGGGCGAGTCCCAGGCTTTGCACACCCCAGCCTGCCCTAAACACAGTTATTTCAATTATTAAGTCAGCTGCTAATTTAGGGAGAAAAGCTGTATTTGTACCTCTCATTCTGCACCACTCCGATGGCAAGTGATGTGTGAAGATCGTTACTTTCTGCTAATTACCACTCCTAGAAGCACAGACAATTAACTACATCGTCTATTATCCCTGATAATTATTATTTACACAGTAAATAATATGGACACTATAGGTTGGGTTTTTTCCCTGCCTAATTTATCCTGAGAAAATGCTTAGCAAGGGCTTCATAAAAAGTTTGAAAGGATATGTTGTGGGGGATTTTTTTGGGTGATGATTGTCTTGCTTATATATAGAAAGATTCTCTGGCCTGCATTGTCTGTTCCCATCCATAATTTATAGCTGCTTACACAGTTGTGTAACACTGGCAACAAAATTTAAAAGAAAAAACAGATTAAGATATAAATTTACCTAAAATGGGAATTATTTCGCATGGGAAATAAAACTTCTTACAAAACACACAGGTTTTTAGAAATCTGTTCCATTGTCAATCAACTCAACCAAGTTTTTCATTTCAAATGGCTCGAATGCACCATCTAGCAGGAGGTACAGACAACATTTTAATGCTCTTCAAAAGCAAGAGCACATGCAATTTTCACAAATTTCCAGGCCAAATTAATGTGCTCAAAGCAGCCAATAAATGACCTGCAGCACTATCCACAAGTTGCTTGACTCTTGGGATGCCCTTCCTGATCTAAATCCCCCCTCCTGGTACCACCCTGTAAATCACACATCGATTTTCAGCTAAGATTTTCCTCTCTGTCTCTCCTGGTATCCCATATTTAGTAATTTATTGCACCTCTAAGGCTGCAGGATCCAAACTGCAAAACCTGGAGCAGTTTCACGAGTTCCTACAAATTCCCTTGGTCTTTTTCAGACGGGGAACAAAATGAGCATCCTGGAATTTCTCTAGCAGTTCCTCCCAGTACATTTTTCTGAGCCATTTTCTGGATCCTTTAATTACACCAGGAGGAGAGGATTTTAGTGCTCCAAATGTATTCCACAGGGCAGGAAGGGGATCCCAGCCTGTTGCTCCTCCCTCATCCAAAACCAGTGACACTGACAACGAGCTGGTCCAGTGCCATTACCTGATGATGAAAAAATTAATGTTTTTAACTATTTACTGATTTCCTGTGCTATTACTTGAGGATAAAACCTTCCACAGACCTATCCTTTGGTAAAATACCTGTCAAATAGCATTTCTTCTCCTCCTCACCAGCCTTAAAACACAAATTATGAAATCTTGACAGAGTATCTGAAGGGAGCATTTACTTTTGAGCGCTGCCTGAGGAAAGAAAGCAGAGATAAACAAAAATTCTGAAGGATGGTCACTGCTGAATTGTCACCAAAACTCCCTCAAGCCCTTCTGTACCAACACAAGCACTGCAAAGCTCCCTGTGGACAGAGCTGGCATCTGCATGGAGCACACAGGATGCAGAAAAACAGGGAAAAACCACTGTAAATAAAGGAGCACCACGTGGAGAAGTCATGCAAACCCTTCTGCTGCCAATTCAGAATGAGGCCTTCCCTTCCCTTCCTTTCCCTTTCCTTTTCCCTTTCCCTTTCCCTTTCCCTTTCCCTTTCCCTTTCCCTTTCCCTTTCCCTTTCCCTTTCCCTTTCCCTTTCCCTTTCCCTTTCCCTTTCCCTTTCCCTTTCCCTTTCCCTTTCCCTTTCCCTTTCCCTTTCCCTTTCCCTTTCCCTTTCCCTTTCCCTTTCCCTTTCCCTTTCCCTTTCCCTTTCCCTTTCCCTTTCCCTTTCCCTTTCCCTTTCCCTTTCCCTTTCCCTTTCCCTTTCCCTTTCCCTTTCCCTTTCCCTTTCCCTTTCCCTTTCCCTTTCCCTTTCCCTTTCCCTTTCCCTTTCCCTTTCCCTTTCCCTTTCCCTTTCCCTTTCCCTTTCCCTTTCCCTTTCCCTTTCCCTTTCCCTTTCCCTTTCCCTTTCCCTTTCCCTTTCCCTTTCCCTTTCCCTTTCCCTTTCCCTTTCCCTTTCCCTTTCCCTTTCCCTTTCCCTTTCCCTTTCCCTTTCCCTTTCCCTTTCCCTTTCCCTTTCCCTTTCCCTTTCCCTTTCCCTTTCCCTTTCCCTTTCCCTTTCCCTTTCCCTTTCCCTTTCCCTTTCCCTTTCCCTTTCCCTTTCCCTTTCCCTTTCCCTTTCCCTTTCCTTTTTCCTTTCCCCTTCCCTTTTTCCCTTCTACTTTCGTTTCCTTTTCCCCTTCTACTTTCCTTTCCTTTTCCCTTCCCTTTCTCCGTTCATTTTCTTTTTCCTTCCATTTTTCCTTCCCTTTTCCCTTTTCCCTTTTCCCTTCCATTTTTCCTTCCCTTTTCCCTTTTCCCTTTTCCCTTTTCCCTTTTCCCTTTTCCCTTTTCCCTTTTCCCTTCCCTTCCCTTCCCTTCCCTGTTTTTCCTTTTCCCCCCCTCAATTTACCCTCCCTGCAACTCCATTTCTGGGGTTCTCACTCCTTTTCCCATTGTCTCTTTGCTCTCAAAGCTCTGTCACAGGCAGCTCAGCCTGGGCTGGCCACTTGACCACCTGATAAATGACTGATCTTTCCCAAAGATTTCAAATCAACAGCTGGAGCTGCCTTGATGTCAATGGCAGGGAACAAAACAGAAGGATAAAACAGCATTTAGGCTGTGCCAGTTACTCTGTTGCCATTTCAATTATCATAAATGAAAGCTTTCCTCAATCTTTACTGACTACGTCATTTTTTACCACTTCTGTGCCCATTTCTGTCCTCACATTTTGTGTCTGGAGGGGTTTTTTTTTTTTTTTAGGTATCTATTTTGATTTGTTGGTAGCAGCAATGGGGGAACTGAGCTGCACGAAACAAGAGATGATTGGAACCTCCACGTGCAGCAAGAATAAATGGGAAAGTCACCTGTATTTTAACACGAGGAACAAAGGCCTTGAGAACAGGGGGTAAGCAAACCATACCTGAGAGTAAAAATATCTGTGCAATTCCATGTGCCAAAAGAACTCAGAAAGGCAGTTTGGAGGTCAAAAGCTGCTTTCTTATGGCTCTCCTTGGAATAAAAAAGGGAGTTCTGGTGACATGCAACAGCAGTTTCATTCAGCAGAGTGCCCTTGGCAGACAGCTCTGCTGCTGTAGCCTCAGGACACAGAAATTCCTCAATTTTCTGGTGACAGGTATGGCCTAATCTGATCTGCAGGGGCTGGAGATTTTGTAAAAATGAAATTAAAAAACCTTTCCTGAACAGTCAGGGTATCCTTTTTCCTTTTCAGCAGCAAAACATGAGTTCAAATAAATACAGAGACACATAAATATATGTATAGGGACAGAAAAAGAAAAGGTCTGTGCTCTGTCAAACGAGAATTAGGGTGCCACAAGAAACTACTGTTAAAAAGGTGACATTTCAACCCTCTCCATCAATAATAACTTTGGACATTTATGTGGAGAAATGTATGGAAAAATCCATAAACACGCCTACTACACCTCAGCTTGTGAAATTATTTGGTAGGAAACTTCCAAATATCCACATTCCCCAGAAGAGTTTGAAGGGCTTTTTTTAAGAAGGCCTCGCTATATGGAAATTGTTGGAATTCTGAACGGTAAAAGGGAGCAGCAGTAATTTTCTGTTGGCTAAATAATAGATGTCTGCAATTACTGAGACATTTCATTTTTTTTTTTCATCTGATTAAACAAATTTTAAAAAGTCAAGATTAATTCAAGTATTTGATGATTAAAATTCAGTCTCTGAATAAAAAAAATTAATAAATCTCGAAGAAAGAAGCGTATTTTGCACTTTGCACACCTTCTCAAAGGCTGCTCCTGACAGGAACATTGTGTCTCCCAACACAATCCAGAGAGCTTTACTTGCTTAGGATGCAAATATATTCCTCCAAATAAAAAGAACTTTCACCTGGCTGCCACATCCACATTCCCAATCCCAACAGATTTGCATCAATCCTATTTCCTGTTGCTTTTGTAGAATGTCATTCCTTCTTCTGGTTTCGATATATTAAGGGTTGCCCACCTGCTCTGCCTTTCAGCTGCAACAAAATTGTCTTTTCTCTTTGTGTTTTATTTCATTCACTCCTTTAGGTTTTATCCAACAACGCCCTTTTGGTCCCAAAACTTTTCCTGGGTCACATCCACAACATGGTGAATATTTCCTAACATAGAGACCAACATATTTTTACTTTATTTCCTGCAGGAAAAGGGAGGGAATGTGGGAGTGAATGTGGAAGGGAGGGAACATGGAAGGGAGGAAATGTGGAACGGAGGGATTGTTTTGCCCTTTCCTGTGGCATCTCTTCCTTTGGTTCAAGGTTTGCCACCACACTGTGCCACACTCTGGGCAAATGCACCAAATCACAATGAGAACAGCACTCAAAACTCCTCCTGCAGACCCAAATATTCACCCAGCACAAGCTAAAGGAGCCTTTTCTCCCTCAGCACCCATCAGGCAGCAAATGAAAAGCCTGGGTTAGACCCTCACAATAACTGCTCCAGCTGGGACTTCTGCACTGGTGCTGAAAATCCCCCAGCCAAACTCTGATTGTGGTGTCTTCTTAATCAGGCACATCACCCCCAGCCAGCAGGAATCACACCTGGCCAGGAAATTAAAAGAAGAAATACCTTTCTAATTAAAACTGAGCTTATGGAAGCAAGAGCTGCCCAGAAGAGCTCAAACCAGCGGTTTTGGTGTCTGGGGTCTCTGTTTGATCGCTGCCCCCTGATATCCAAGATCGATGTGCTCCCGCTCCGAGTGCAATCCAAGCATTCCCAAAATGCAAATTTTGCTCTCAGAGTGAGGCTCTTTGCAGTCCCCATGGCAGCCCACAGGCAAAAATGTATGAAGCCAGATTTTATTTCCATGTGGGAAAGCCACCTGAAACAGGAACACTGGACAGAAAGCTTTGCTGGGGAACAGCTCCACACAAAAGTTGCTCTGAAGCTAATGGGATGCAAAACCAGCTCACCCAGCAACTTCATCTTGGAAAGCATTAAAAAGAGCTATATTTAATGATGCCATTGTTCAGCTGGAATAGTTTGTGTTTAATTTCTCAGGGAAATTCACATCTTTTATCCCGAGCACTGATTTTATTCCCTTTTTATATTTTTATCAATGGTTCAATTGCCCCTTAATCAAAAGACAATGCAGGAGGGAATATTTCTCATTCAGCAGAGCATCTTGACTAATTTGATGGCCCCATATGTGATCCCTCTGAACAGAAGTTCACACAAAGAGCAATTTACAGCACACACGTAACTGCAGAGCTAAAAATGGAATATGCAAAACTCAGTCTTGGCGACAGAACCCTCACAGTGCCCTGTGGGTTTCAGCTGATATTCACAATTTGATTAAACACGCTCCAGGAATGAGTGCACGAGTGTGCATTCTGTTTTAGCAGGGAGGGAAATAATGCTGTGTATTTCATCCTGGAAACAACTCCCTCAAGGTGGTTTTTACTGTATTTATCTGGGATGCAAAATGGGCTATGGAACAATGCCCTGTATCTTAAAGTTCAGCTTAAGCTTGTTATGAACAGTGAATAAAATGAAATCCCCTGAGACTGGAGCTGTGAATCTCGTGGAGTTCGTATTGCAAAGCCTTACCTTGTAAGATCTAAAAGATCACCATTAATTTTAAACAGATTAGTGCAAGCAGTCACTGATCTGCATCCAGAGGATTTCACCAATTTATCAGTTTCACAGAGAACCAGCCTCTGTGCAATGCTAAAAAAGCACTGAAATGGTGAAATATTGACTCTTTTTGATAGGCACACAGAACTGATTTCAACAAGGAGCAATGAAACTGAGCAAAAAAAAAAAAAAAAAACAACCCTAAATTATATAGAGACCATTTTAGAGCTAGCTCTGAGCAGAAATGTTTCAGTAAACCACAAGAAAAAGACAGAATATTAAACTTAATATTGCAGATGTGGAAAGCCTGATGATTTCCCACTCAGAAACCTAAATTTACTCTGGGATTCACAGGGGGTGAACTGGTGTGGAAGTTGAGCAGAAACACTTTGGGGCTGGCTTTGATCTCAAAACGAAGAGCAAAATAAAAAGCTTCTTCTGTGGAAGACTCTGAGAACTGAAACACCAACCCCTGCCTGCCCTGCTGTTCCCTGGGAACGAGGAAAATTCTGCTGACACCGGGAATGTCCTCTCAAAGCCCTCCCAAAGTCAAACCCCGTGCCTTGTCTCAACCCTGGGTATTCAGGATGAGTTTTATTCTCTTTCTCCAGAAGGAAGCACCCAAGCTGACTTAGGCTGTAACAACGTTGGAATGACCAAGGTGCATTTTCCTCTCCCCAGCGATCAAAAGTTACATTGATTTGTGAGAGCAGGAATCACCCAGCAACAGCAAACTCTCCTTGCTGATTTCGAAGTGCACAAATGAAATTCAAGGAGCTGCTGCTATAAAATACCCACTCTGAGTTATTACCCAGTATTTGTTTCCTGTGATTGGATTTTAAAAGACCACTTTTAAACCAAACATGGAGTGCATGCCTGATTTTATTCTGCAGCTCAGCACAGACCTCTAAAAAGGACAATACATATATTCATAAACTAAAAGAAAAAAAAATCTATTTGTTCAGCAACATTAACATTCAGCTTGACCTTTCAAAGAACAAATCTATTGAAATTGCAAAAATTTTCAGTCTCTTAATTAGCTCTGTACAGAAGAATCCAATGCCACAAGCAAACAGGGTATTTCCATGCTGGCCTCCTGTACAGAGTGAATAAAATACCCCTGCCTGTAACTCACTTGAAACCAGAATGAATAAAGGTCATTAACCTCACTGATTTAACCAATTCAATTTTGTGCTCCTGGAGCATTAATTGAAACTTCTTAGACACATAAAAATCATTTGGCACACATGAGGGCTCAGTGAGAACCGGTGGAGTACCACATATTTGTGTTACCAGATTTATCTGGGCCACCCCAATCTAACGACAGCAGGAGGTTTTTAAATGTCTCATGGTCTTGTGCTCTTAAGTGAATCCCTGTCCTCGAAAACAACAATAAAATACACGATTTTTAGAGCACCCCTTCTCATTTTGGGGACCTCAACAGTATTTAATGCTTCACAACCAACAAGAAGATGCTAAGGAATTAACAACACTCCAAAAAACAAAAAAAATATATCACACCTCTGCTGGGAACTGCCCAAAAAGGAAAAGCACCGACTCACCAGGATTTTGGTGGTGTAAGCACTGTTGATAGCAATGGCATTGACCAGCAGCTCCATGGTTTTGGCAGGGATGGAGTCGGGGTCGGGGATCTCCTTGTAGTGGACGTCCCCCACGTAGGCCTGCACCACGGTCATGCGGTTGGTGGTCAGCGTGCCCGTCTTGTCCGAGCAGATGGCCGTGGCGTTGCCCATGGTCTCGCAGGCGTCCAGGTGCCGCACCAGGTTGTTGTCCCTCATCATTTTCTGAGGGGAGAACCCACCAAAACCAGAGTGAGAAACCCTTCGAGGCGGGTTGGGACAGGTTTTTGGTTGTGAAAAGCGGGGCAGCACAGGTTTAGTCTTGCTGGTGAGAACGTGAAGTTCCCCAAAGCAGAGCTTTGGTGAGGGCCCGTAACCCCAAATCCCAGCTACAGAAACTACCTATCCCTGAGGTAGTTTTGCCTCTGATAAACTAAAAGAGCTGCATCATTTTCCTGCAGTAGGTCTGCATCTCAAGGAATGGCTGGAAAAGCAAAAGGAACCAGAGATAACAGCATTTTTGGAAATATTATCATTATAGCAAGCATTTGGGGTTTTTTTCCTAACACTACTTGGAATGCCAATATTCCAAGGATATTATCTTCCAGCACACAGATGGACCACACATTTTGGGGCAAAAGCAAAACAGAAAGAGAAAGGGAAAAGGAAAAGGGTTCCTCAAAAAAGAGGAAGGACTTCAGGAGAATGAGAAAACATTTTAAAAGCAGCTACATTCTTTATTAGCAAAACCCCATCTTTGAGATGAGCTTCTTTTTCCTAATAATTATATTTAGCTGCATAGAAGCCAAGAGATTCCTTCCTAAACTTGCAAAGTTAATTTGTTTACATGCTAAATAGAAGTAAACTTTACACCATCCTCGTCTAATATTCCCAGAATGTTTAAATCATCTGATTAAATTGCTCAAGAAATCCCCAAGTCCAGGATGCTAATCCTCTTTAATTTTCTTATAGAACCATTTACATTGACTTCAAAGAACTGCAACTGCAGCTAAGAAAAGTGCATGAAAGCTTCAGTGAAACTCTTAATTTCTTTGAGAAACTTTAATTTCTCTGAGAAGCGCTCCTGAAGGCTTCAAATCCTTGTCAAAACTTTGTACGATTGCACAAGAAAATTTGAATACAAAATTATTCTGTATCGAAAGACTGGACCATTTTCAAAGTACATTCTGCTCAATAAATTCCTGTCTCCTTGCAAATTAAGCAGATATTTCTACTGCTTGATATTCCTGCACTGTGCACTTTTAAGGAGATGCATTGAAAGATGTATTTGCATTTTTGTTGGAAACACTTCCAATATAAGTTTACTTTAAAGCAATTCCCATTAACATTTTGAGCACATAATTTTAAGACTGTTTCCCATCACTTCTGATAAAAGCTGAGGACTTTTTTTCCCAGCAGGGAACTCTAGCAAACAGCGTTTTTCTCCCTGGATTATTTCAAATGTCTCTTACCTTTACAGAATAAGCCAGAGAAATAGTGACAGCAAGTGGGAGTCCCTCAGGAACAGCAACCACGAGCACAGTAACACCAATAATGAAGAATTTTACAAAATACTGAACGTAGACAGGAGTGCACTCAGGCAACCACTGCTTCTTGTTGACCACAAAGGTGTCAATGGCAAAATACAGTACCAAGATGATGACAGTGATGGCAGACATCACCAGACCTGGGAGAAGAAACCACCAGTTACCATAAACCCAAACACCACGGGGAACACGAGCAGTTAGAGATCTACCTCGGGGTTTGATAGGAAATGATTTCTTTCTTTGTGACATTTGTCACCAGTACCGATAGCAATAAATTGCACAATAAACAAAAAAAAAAACCATTGTCATAATATATTTACAGCAGCCATACATTCCAGTGCACAAGGAGGCACAGAATTCCAGGGAATTCATTTTTAAGCACTGTCTTACTGCTGCCTTTAAAACTTCCTGGGCAGTGCAGGAGTTCTGCTGTCACTTGAGCTAAGTTTATTCAATTTAGCACATTACTTCGCCTGGTAAAACATTTATCTGTCTTTTTAACCCTGACTTTTTACAAATTACTTGTCTATCCCTATCTAAATGCCTTTCTTTTAAATAAGTTTATCTTTAGAGGCTTGGGCAAAGGAGTCTCCCATAGTTTATGCTGCTGTACGAAATAGTCTAGAAAAGCCCCACAGATGTGTGTGGGTGGATATAAAGAGGCAATAATGCAGAATTATCCACAGGACAGTATTTCAACGTGTTTCTTTAAAATGTGACAAATATTTGCGTTCCCAAAGTGTCCCTTTTCGAGGGAACATCTGCAGAGTGTGTATTTTCACGAGCAGAGGTTCAAAAGAGGCAGAGACACCAATAAATATTTCACAGAATTCACAAAATATCCCAAGCATTCCACCCACTCCCCCAATGGCACAGACACCTGGGACACCACTCCTGCTCCACAGTTTTGTCCCTGGGTTTGAGAACACGAATAAAATTCCCATTAGAGCCCCAACTTTGCCTTGCTCTGGCCACCCCTGTTTGGCAGGTTTGCGAGAAGCTGCATTTCGGAATAAATTAATTTCTCCCTAATGAGATCACAGGGTAGAAGGAGAGTGCTGTGAATCTCATGTCTGGACTGCAGTTTTAAGAAAAAATTGGCAAAGCTGAAGGATGCTAAGGTTGACAGGAAACAGATGAGTCAGGGAGATCACTCTGCACCAGAGGATAAAGGAAAATCCATTAAAATATTGTACAGGAAAATACTCCTGACAACGCAAGACATCCCCATAGATTGCTCAATGCCAAAGAAAAACCAAATGAGGCAATGATTAATTAATTTAATTCACGTTCCTTGCCACACTCTGGTTAGAAATCCCCACACAATTACTTTAAGAGTGATGTTCACATGCCTGCAGAAACACCGAGGAAAGCAGGAGTCGAGGCAGGGCAGAAGGGGATTTAATCTAAGGAATTAATGATCAGGGAAACGAAGGTGAGAACCTGGAGGAATACGAACTGGGGCAAAGCATTAAATTGGATATCAGGAATGGTAACCCTGGATTTGGCCACACTCTGTTCAGGCAAGGAGAATTGGCATCGTGGGGTTATGTGATCAGCTCCTGTAATGAACTTAAAAAGGGATGGGGAAGGTAAAATTCAGGCTGGGGAAGAAGCCTGAGGGAGATAGAACAGAGGTAAGGGGATCTTGTAGGGCCTCAACCAAGGAGATGAGATCAAACTCTCTTTAATGCCATGAGAACAACAAACCTAAGGAACTGCAGGCCATTATGGAAGATTTCCACTCTCTACTGACACGTTGGAGGAGTGCTGCTCCCAGCAGCAGGGGCCAGACTGCTCTGGGTACAGGAGTCAAAGGATGTGTCTTGCTTGGGGAGAAGGCAGGAATGGGGATATTTGGGGGGAACAGAATGATTTCAGAATCCACAAGAGGGAAATACTGTGTGAGTGATATTTTGAGATGATATTAGAGATTCTGAAACTGTGTACTCCCAGGTTCTGAGGGGAGAGGAAATTAAACACGTAATTACTGCACT
This sequence comes from Oreocharis arfaki, assembly GCA_013398015.1. Taxonomy (NCBI): domain Eukaryota; kingdom Metazoa; phylum Chordata; class Aves; order Passeriformes; family Paramythiidae; genus Oreocharis; species Oreocharis arfaki. Next base: position 45,708 of record VZRR01011201.1, on the reverse strand, counting down.
TGGGAATATTAACGATGAGAAAAGCTGCATTTCATTTTGATTCGAATATTCATTACAATCCACGTTGCCCAAAGCTTCTTGACAGTCAAAGCTGATTTTTGGGAGAATAAAGATCTTCAGTCCCACATACTCTCCTTAGAACAGCTTTATGGTGACCAATTCCCAAATCTTGCAGGAAAAAAAGGCCTGGCCCTTTTCAGAACCTTTTTGCTCTGCAGCTCTTTGCCTACAGTGACCCAGAGGGGTCTGGTGCCACCCAGCCATACCTGCTTTGCCAATCTGCACTGCCAGCTTGGTCAGCTTTCCCTGAAGAACGGATTTCTCCTTCTTGTGCATGTTGGATTTCTTCTTGTCCTTGTCGTCTCCCTCTCCCCCTTCCGCGCTCTTCAGTGGCTGCATCTCCATGGCAGCAGCCCCGTCCTGCTGCTTGGCTGATAATGCAGAACAAAACTGTTACTCCAGAGCTCTATTCCTCTTTTTTCTCCTGGTGTTCATCCTCACTGAATCCAGCCAGCACGGCAGGGGCTGGCTGGGACCATCCCTGCCAGGGACACCCTTGGCTCCCGTGGCAGGCAGGTGACCCCGTGGGGCTCTGCAGGACACGGCTGTGCCAGCACATCCCTGTGCCCTCAGGGCACGTGGGGATACGGGCTGGAGAGCCATTGATTGGGTTTCTCTCTTGTTTCTGCCCCCACCCATGACTCTGGGCCATACACATATATGTCACTGAATGTCTTGCACGTGGCTTGGCAAGTGACAGCATCAGCACTGCAGGATTGCCTGGAACAGCAGAGCTCGGGCGCTTTGACAGATCTGTATTCCTCCGAATTTCGGGGTGTCTCCTAGAATGCAGTGCCCCCTTACAATCGTATTTCCAATGCAGACACTTTGAAGGGGATGTGGCTCCTCTGGGCTGCAGGGGCACCTCAGTGACCAGGCGACCACACTCTGCCATCCACTATTCCAGAAAATCCCTGAGTTCTAAAGTTTCCTCAGCATTCAGCGACCGAGTAACTCAGCCCTCAGGGCTGGTGGTGGTGGCATCACCACTCCCCCACAAACACCACACACAGTTTCAGGGCTGATCCCTCCTTTCCTGACAGAATGCTGATACAAGGAAACTTTATTTTCCCGTGTTTCTGAAAGGCAGTGACATTGCAGTGGATATATGTGTGTGTGTCTGCTTCGCACCGAGCACGAGAAATAAAACGGGATGAGATGAAACAGCTTCGCTTTCGTGAAGAGATTGTACAAGACCATGCTTGTTGGACCTGGAAATCTAATTTATCTACCTAACCTGAATGCTTATCATTTAATAGCATTTTATTGGGTACTTTTGTACCGTTAACCACTGCTTTTCTCTATCCAGTTTCTGAGCTGTCACATTTGCCATGTTTAATATTATCCGAGAAGAGAAAATTATTGTTTAATTTGGTATAACCCAAAGAACTCTCGATCGCTGCATCTTATAATAAAAAGGGAGCCATGACTTTGCTTCGGAGAAAGCAAAATATTGATTCCAATTTCTTCCTGACATTGTATATTACATAAGAAACTCCTAAGACTCTTAATCTTCCTGTTGTTTACCCTTATAAAAGGCTTTTACACTGCTAAATAACACCTTGGCTTTAAGGCTTCCTTTTGTCACTGCTTTACCTTCTCCCTGCAAATGAAAATATGCCCAGACAATGCCACCAGACACCAGAGATGATGAGACATAAAAAACTGGGTTGGGAAATCACTAACAATACGTAGGATACACAACTCGCACAGGAAAAAATTAATTCTAATGAGCTCATGAGATGAAAGCAACATCTATAAATGGTCTGTTTAAAATACTCCTCTCCTAAATAATCTGCAGCTCGTGGAAGTTCCAATCTCTTGGGTGGGTTTTTGGTTGGGGTTGGTTGTTTGGGGTTTTTTTAGGCATTCTGCATGAACAGCAAGGGCCAGTTTCACACACAGGCACAAATCACAGGTTCTCGCTGTACTTTTGGGACAGGGTTGAACTACATGCTAACACCACAATCCACAACCTCCTGAATAGGAAAGAAGATTACCTTTGTTCTGGCTGTTCTCCATATTCCCATCCTGCATCTTGCCTAAATGATGAAAAATTCCAACAGACAACAGACAGTAAACAACCTTGAGCCGAGACAGAACACGAAAATGGGGATTCAGATCAACGGGACACGAAAGCCACGAGCACGTCACGGGGAGCTGGGCACCACGCCCTGCCCTCACTCACAGGAGTGCCCAACCCTGCTGGGCACGTCCAGGGAGTTCCAGGCAAGGTCAGGGCTGGAACACGTTAAATGCCCAATATCAGCACGTGGTTTTGAGGGATTTGCATCAATTCAGAGGGTGACAATGATAAAGTGGATCCAGCAGAAAGCTGAACTGGGATAATAGCCCTGAACTGATGTTTCGGAGGGCTGGGACTTAAAAACTCTGTACAGAGTACGACTTTCTCAATGTATTCCAGAATTAAATTAATCATGTTGTTAAATTGAGGAAAAAATAGAAATAAAAGTGTTAATAAATCTAAATAAATAAATTAAAATGTAAATCAGATTGGATTTTTAAATTACATCTTCCTCACTTGGTTGTATTAACTAGCAAATTTTTTTCTGGAAATACAAGTGCCAGGTGACCTAAATTCAGATTTATCCTAAAGATAGATTTACCAAGTGCCTCTTTAATTTCCAGTTTGACATTTTATCTACAGACAGATTTACCACACCACAGCCTTTATTCTTTTGTGCCTTTTTTAAACTGGAAATGTCATTTGAAAGTGTGCATGAGATAAAAATGGCAAAATGTACAAACCACATACAAAGCTTTGGTATTCAGAACAACAACTAAACATTATCAAATGTATTCAAAACTTCTTGGTGGGATCCCTTATGAAACTCTCCCAGTAATACATGAATTTATGGAAAAGGCTACAACAAATATTATTCCAGGATGGATGACAGTCTCTTTTGGTAGTTATGTAAAATGCACAATGAAAAATTATGCTAAGGAAAATTAAGTTAAAACACCATTGCAGGATTGCTGACACGTTCTAATAAGAAATGTATCAACAGAATATATTAAAAAATGTGCCAGCAGGTACTTCTTGTTCCTCTGACTGCTATAGGGATTAATTTTTTCACGCTGCTGTGAATAAATAATAACAAAATGAAAAAGCTAAGGTGCATCTCTTGCGTAATGGTCTTTGCACTAAGTGGGAGAGCACTAAAAACCTCCCACAAAAGAGAGCAAAAGTGACAAATCAGTCTCGTATTTGTCAAAAATAGGCCACAGGGTCACAGTGGGAAGCTCCAAAGCCCAGAAGCAGAGCCAGGGAAAGGACATCTCGTGACCTAAAATCCTCCCAGAGCTCAGGTGAATTGCTGCAATAAACCACTGACCAGCAGCTGCTTGTCTGTATTTCCAATTCTATTCCCACCCTGGCCATAACAAGACTTCTAAAAAATCAGTCTCCACCTACCAGAGCTTCACACTTTGCACGAGAGATGAATCCATGAAGCTGAGCAAAACCCAGCTCATTTTCCTGGTGAAATTCCCTATAAAACCTCTGCCTGTGGGGCACAGTTGGACTCAGTACCTGCCTGGTGGCTGTTTTTCTTACAAGGGCTTTTAATAAAGTTACTGGAAGACATTAAAATATCTCTGGAGATTTGGATTTCTGGCTGGAGCATAAAGCCTTCCCTAAGAACTGGAAGGCATTAATTTAGAGCAGGCAGTCTGCTTCATTTCCTGCCCTAGAGATCCTTTTGCAGAGCGCAATTCCAAACCTTAGAGTGGCAAAACCTGAAGAATCTTCAACTTTCCAATAGATAAAAATCACCACCAAAACCCAAATGTGACTGTCACAACTGGCAAACACATCACAGAGATTATTTTTTCTTTGTAAACCGAAATATGCGATTTTAGGACATGTATTTGCTATTTAACAGCATCGTTATCATAATGAATTACACTCACAATTGACTGGCTACCTGAAAATACCAGCACACAAATTAAACAATCATTAACAACGAGGTAAATTTAGATATTTTAAAAAATACATTTGTAATATTCTTAATTTACTGCATTCAGGTTATTGAGGGGAGGAAGTTATCACAGATAGTTGTAGTTCAGTTATTTAGACAGAATAACAAAGAAAAGGTAATTTGGGAAATTAAGATAAAGAAAAGGATGCTGGAAACTATTTATATTTATTATTTATATCCTCCCATGCCAAATAATTTTAAGACTGCTCTTTGCTATAAAAAGTGAACAGGGAAATTAAGACAGAGAGAAAGGTGAGAGAATCACCACTGCTGAGAGATCCTTCCTCCTTCCAGGTACAAATAATCCCCCATCCTTCTGTCCTCAGGGCATTGCTCAGAATCATTAAAAAGATGAGTATTTATTCCTGTTCTGATAACGTGAAACAATTCTTCAAAAATATAATTTTTTTTACATCATTCTGAAAATATTTTCTTCTTTTCTGTTTGGGATAACAAATAAAATGAATTTTGGTTGGGCTGCAGGAATCCACCTGAGTTTTTTACCACTTTTCTAAGAAAGGATGAAAAATCAGAGGGTTTAGAACAGCATTTCTGGCAACACCTGGATTCTGCAGCTGAGCTGAAAGTTTTGACTTTAAATATAAAATTCTTTGGACCTGTCTTTCCCTCATTACAATTCCTGCATTTTGGAAAGGACTCGTGGCACCTTTACTGACTAAATTCTTACGCTAAAAGTCATGGACTTCACCAGATAAAATTCCCAAGAAAAGCTTCCCCTTTACCTGCCCCAGCCCTTGAGGAAGAGCCAAAGACACAGAATAACAAAGTCCTATCAATGTTCTGGAAATTACTTCCCTCATTTGGAAATTATTTCTAAATTGGAAGAACTGCTTAGAATCCATCAAAGGAAGTGATGGAGTTGTGTTCCCGAGTGCTGAGATGGAACCTCTGCATTAAACAGGAAGCTTTAGAAAATTCTCCTCTGCATCCAATAAATAACTTTGCTTCCAATGCTGAAATGTACTGAAATATAAATTTAAAAATGAATTAAAAAGAACAAAATTATTTTTAAAAAATACATTCAAATTGCAAATTGCTTTGCAGGAATGGAAGAAGTTCAGGACCTCCACTGGGATTAGCTGCAGATGTCAAATATTTCAGCACAGACTTTACTCTGAGTCTGGTAAGGCATTTCTACACCTTTTCTGTATTTTCTGAATACTCATTTAAGTAGCAAATTCTCTGGGTTACAAACACCAAAAAAACCCCAACAACCCACCCTGGAAATCCTGATTTAGGAAGGTGGCAGTGCTCCACTGGAAGGAAATCAAATTTGGGGTAATTTGCTCTACTAGAAGGAAATCAAATTTGAGGTAAATAAGCTGTAAACAGCGATTGCTGCTTCCCTGATTTTCATTTTTTTAAAATTACCTTTACTAAATATACTACTTTGAAATGAGATGAATTTTCCTGCATTATTACCTCTCTGCAAAATTTTCCACCCTCTTTCTGAACCTAATTTGCAGCCTTTCAAAAACTGAACTTATTATCTATACTTCTAACAACGAGACCAGCAGCAATTCTCTGTTTTGACCTCAACTCCTAAAACCCAACAGAATTTGTAAGAGTTCCTTTGATACAGCACACACTACACAGGCTGGGTCACAAAGCAAATGGATTTATCACTACGGGCTCACTGGCTGAAAAGAAACTCTTTTGTGTCGTATATTGATAATTAAAGATAAAAATATTTTATCTGAAATGTTAATGGGTTGATTTTCAAGCAACAACATTTCCTGAGCTTCATACTTATTCAAGCAAATCATTATTTTTTTCCTTATTTTAAGATATTTTCTATACAGGGGTATTAGACTTTAGGTAAAATGCTTGTTTCCAGTCACACCTAGGAAGAATTTTCAGACTTTGAAAAAATATTTGTTTCATCCAGACCAAAGGAATATGCAGATGAATTTGGGCTCCTTGCTTTGTAACTTATGCTCTCCTTCCTTTCTCCTCTGCAAACCATATCTACATTTTAATTATTCTCTAACTCATCTGCAATGCTAACTGAGAAATCACCAGAAATCTGGCATTGGCCATTTCCCAGATAATTCCAAAGCCCTCGGATCTGAGTCTGTCTGTCTGAGTTCTCCTCTGAGCACAACATCAGAGCAGTTGGATTGTGGAAATTCTCCTGTCCATGCTGATCAAAGACCAGCAGAATTATTATCTCGGGTCATCTCAGAGGAGCTGAAAGCCAAAATATCCTCAACTGCACAAAAAAAATTCACTGTACACCACAAAGCCCTGGGTTTGTATCTCTCAGCTCCAGGATAAACACGGACAGTAACTGCTGTTCCTGACTGGAGAGAGGATGATGGAAAATCACATCCCTAATTCCGACGCTGATCTAATATCCCCTGGAACTCAATTTCCTCATTAAGCTCAGCATTAAGCCCAAACACAACCGGGATTTACCAGGCAGCCCCAGCTTCGAGCAGAGCCCAGGTTGGAGCAGCACAGGGCTCGTTCTGCACCTGCTGAGCAGCAGCAAAGAGGGGCTGAGCTCTGCCCTGCAGCTGGCAGGGATGAGCAGGAATGCTGGGGATCCCGTGGGGCTGAAGGGGAGTTGGTTTCACACCCACCAAAAGTGGAATCAGCACGAAATCATCACAGAATGGTCTGAGTGGGAATAAACCTTAAAGCTCATCCAGAACCACCCCTGCCATGGGCAGGGACAGCTCCCACCATCCCAGGCTGCTCCAAGCCCTGTCCAGCCCGGCCTTGGACACTCTCAGGGATGGGGCAGCCGCAGCTTCCCTGTGCCAGGACCTCCTCACCCTCACAGTAATACAGAATAAACACTTATCATTCATTTCCTGATGCTTGGTCTCTAAGGAATCTGGAACCAGGATGATGGAGGCTCCTGCCATGCAAGGAGATGTAGGGATTGTAAATCCTAGTTTTCCAGAATGGGTTTTAAATCTAGTTATATGTTTCCTTTAAATGATTTGAAAATGGGTTCAAAGATTTCCTGTGTCGCTGCTTTAAATAAGATACTGCAGCAGTAAATCCTGGTCCTTGTTTAGCACTTGCTATTGCTGTAAGAAGCTCTCATTTCACATGTGAAATGCAACAACTGCTGACCTGAATGGAAAAAAAAACCCTCTATCACCAACATGATGAAAAGTAAAATGGCTTTCCTCCGTGTTTTTGGCACTGCACAAGAGGGAAAGGTTCCTCCGGCAAATAAAAACTCGTGGATCTGATTAGCAGCAAAACACAGCTGATGCCTACACTAATATTGACCCATTCGATTCAATTTAACACTGGAATTTGACTGCTAGGAGAGAGACTGAAATATCTGCGTGCTAACAAGCAGGGTCAGGAGTCTGTGCTGGGACAGGAACGGTTTCGTTTGGGTTTAGTTAACAGAGGCAGGCTCAGGAGAAAATCACTGCAGGCTCACACAAATATCCACAAAGCATCTCAGCCCCCCTGAAAGAGATGCTGAAAGCAGCAAGAGTTGTTCCTGACATGGTGCTGTTGAAATGGAGCCAGATCCTGATCCCAGCCCTTCCTCAGAAGCACATGGAGGCTGCGTGAGGAATCATGAGAGTGAAAAAGAGGAGAGGCAGAGAGAATCCCTTCCTCGTGGTGCTCCTCCTCAGAGCTGTGCTGAATAACGAAGCTTTACGACAAAACTTCACCTGAATCTACCCAAGAGCTTTGAAACTGGCCTGGCTTAACTGCTCCTTTTAACTGCAGTTTTAATGGCAAACAGGTCAGGATTCTGAGTTTGCCCCTGCCAGGCTGGGTTCCGCGGGGATAAAGCTGCAGCATCCCCCTGGCCTCTCTTCCAAGCTCCTGCAGAGCGTGTGGAGTAGGATCTCTCAGAGTGCAGGCACACACACACACACACAACATCTGTGCAGGTCGGGGAGGGGAGAGGGAATTTGACACAGTCAGGAGAGAAATCCATCAAATCCGACAAGCCGGGGGTTGTGACGTACCATTGACTAAGCTGGCATTTGCATTATCAGTGGCATTTGCACCTGCTGCACCATCTGTGGCTGGAGGAGGGTGGGAGGAGGGATGGGAAGAATCTACTGAGCAATAATGGATAAAAAAAAAAAATTAAAAAAAAAAAAAAAGAAAAGAAAACAAACACAAAAAAGACACAGAAACAAAACAAATAATAATAAATAAATAAATAACAGCAGCAACGCGAACGGAAGCACGTGACGGAGCGAAAAGCGTTCGTGGCTTTGCTTGCTCCCAAAATCAAAGAGTTTTAAATGAATTAACACAAATTTCCAAAGCAACATGGCATTGGGAAGGTGTCACAAAGTGAGCTGCAAACTCAAATAATAACAATAGCGAAAATAAATAAATATGAAACACGTTTAACGAAGTTAAAGGAGTTGGTGAGAACTGAGCGTGCACACAGCCCTGTGCACATTGCTTTAGTCCTTTTATGTGTTATTTTTTGTACTTGAATGTAATTTATGCAGTTTTTAAAGGGTTGAAATATTTCCTTTGGAGTTAATTTACACAGTGCATGGTAAATATGCATTTAAAAATGCATTATATCTGTATCTGTCCATACTACTACAGAGTACAATGGTACATGTTTTATGTTTTATATCATTTTGCACATTATCATTTACCATCATGTCCTGCCATCACCCAGGGAAAATGCCCATTGATCTGAGTAGAAACATGAAATTTTCCTATATTTTAGGTAGAAAAGGCAAATACAGTCTTGAGGAGAATAATGGGTTATTTTAAATCCCGATAATGGACATGACACATTTCCTGCTTTGTGGTGACATGAAAGGAGAATCAGAAAAGAAAAACCTCTTCTTCCTTTTAGTAATTATCCACATATTAGGGGAAATTGGACAAGAAATCTTTCCTAACAGGAAGGTGGAAAGCTTGAAGAAGGCTTTATCATTTTACTATGATTTTATAGCAGAGCCCAAAAAAATTAGTCTCTGCAAATAAGAGCTAAAATCCCCTTTGTTTTGTTTCTGGTGGTTAATTGCTCACAACAGGACCAAGTCCTCCCATGAAACCTGGCTGAGACTCTCCAACTGCTCCAGCCCCTGCCCCACAGGGATTGTTTCATGCCCTACTGGGTTGGTAGTGCAGAAAAATGGGCTGATTTTATTTACAAATGGCAAATTGGGAGAAGAAAATAAACAGCTCGCAGGATTTAAAAACACACCCTGCGCAACCACGCTCGGGAAAATTTCCATTGCAAATTTGATTACTGTGATGGCAGCGACTTTAAACTGTTTTGGTGACTCGTGCTTGTTCTTTATTCCACTTGGATCCCCACCCCAACCAGCACAGCGTGAGCTGCTAACAGCAAATCAAGGCTTCCACATTAAATACTTTGCAATTCACTTCTGGAGAGCAGCTGATTGTTGGAGCTGAGCGCGAAGATTTGCAACCCCAACAATGCCTGCGCACCAAAAGGTTTGGCACCAGCAATCCTGTTGATTTGAAATCATTCTTTAATTTCCACTTGACTGATTCAAAGACAATTATTTCAATCAGCAGTTCCCCCCCTTGATTGGCACCAGCTAAAAGCCTCCATTGGATGGGGGGCGGTTCTTACTCTACCTGGAAGCTGCTGTTCCTCCTCCTGTTTCACACCTGTGTGATGATTTTAAAGTGTTAATGAACAATGAAAGCACACACGGACTGAAAGGAGTATTGGACTAGCAGGATTGCTGAGAATTGCAGGTTTATGTACTGGAGGTTTTTATTTGAGGCTGGGCCTCCAACTGCCACCAGCTCTGCCCAGGCGCGAGCACAGAGCTGCCAGCAGCAGCAGCAGAAAATGTGAAGGAATTCTCTATATTATGGATTTTTTTTACACATTCAATTAAATTCTGTGTCTGCATCCAAATTCTAACACGCCTCTGTGAGAGGCTCTGTCTCTGGGTAAGTTACAACTGCGGCGTGGTGCAAAATCCCTGATTTCTCTTTTCCTGCCTTTCCAGGCTCTTCCCAGTGAAACCTGAGAGAACCATCGGTGTCCTGAGCGCAGCCTGGAGAGGACAGCCCAGTTAAAGCCAGCCCAGGCAGCTGGCACATCCCACGGGCATGGAGCTGCTCCTCCTCTCCTCCAGATCTCACAAAGGCTCTGCCTGAGACTCTCTGAACGACAGCGAGAGCAAACTCCAAGGTACTGCTCAAAACTAATCTGGCATAAAAGAGTTTTCCTTTGTGAAGTTTCGGTCTTTCTCCTTTTAATTCTCCCATAACTCCCCATGCCTGGCAGGTTTTGTGCATTTCTGGGCAGAAATGAAATGATAAACATCTCATTAAGTAAAAAGGGGTTTCCTCCAGGCAGCAGGGAGTCAAAGGCAGCCACTTGTTGAACGTACTCAGAAATGGAAATTGTAGGTCCAGAAAACCATTGGAATTTGGCCTTCCTAGCTGCAGCTTCCAATAAAAGGATGGAAATGAAAAAAAAAGGTGGACTCATATTGCCTGACAGACAGCCAACGAAATGTTCCATAAAGCTCTACCTGCTTTTTTTTATTAATAATGAAAACCACTAGAAAGAGCAGAAATGTCTAAAAAACCTGTATTAATAAGGCCTTAATTACATCTGACAGACAAATATTCTTAGGACAGACTTGGAACGATATTGTGGAAGCAGAACAATTTACAAGACTGCGTGAGGAGAAACTGGAAAGGACAGACATTAAATCATGTTTCTGCTTAGTGTGCAGCCCGTAAATTAGCAAATGCTTATGACATCACACTGTAATAAGGTGAAAAGTCTAAAGAGGCTTCTTGATTTCATTAACTGATACAGCACATGAAAGTAAAGCTGTCTGCTAGCATTTACTGCTACATTCCTGCCTTTTGCTATTCTTAGCCTGACCTTTACACCTGAAGGAATTAAAATGCCTCTCAAGTCAGTCACCGACATTAAACAACCGGGCCAGCAAAGAGCCACAGCTTATCTTTATTTCAGTCCTGAAACTTTAAGACAGATGCTATTTCCATGGCCAAGGGGTTTTTCCCTGGAAAAAAACCCAAAATTACATTGATAGAAAAGCACAAAATCTCAGCAAACTGTGGGGTGAGGATGGATTCATGTAGAGAAACCACAGCAACTGGAGCATGCCCAGGTATTCCCTTGCACTTCAGTGTGTGCTGGGAGCCTGCAGCTTCACACTGGAAAAACATCTTGTTATCCAATGGATTTATTGGCTAACAGCTTCTGCTGGTTTTCTGTGTGACGTGTGGTGATAGAAATGTATGGTGAAAAAAAAAAAGGCAGCTGGAAAAATCACATTTATTCGTCAAGAGTGGAGGAGAGCTCTGGCTGCACAAAGCCCAGGAGCTTTCTCTGGAGCGTCCTGGTGTCGGGAGATTTACCTTTCTTGTCTTTCTTCTCCTCCTCTTCTCCCCCAGCTCCCAGCAGGGTGAAGATGATGCCAGTCTGAGAATTCACCCCCACAGCTGTCACCAGCATCCGCCCAGAGCCTTCCATGACATGGGTACCTGAAAAGAGGCAAGAAAGGTTACAGAGAGCTAAAATGAATGCAAATGATGCAAGGCTTCTAGGGCAGAACCGAGAGAGATTTGTTACACTTGAAAAATCTGTACTGAGGGGGATATTACCATGCCACAAAAATAAACCCTGCTTTGTGCATTACTCTCAAGCAAGAATTAATGTTTAAGCACAAACCTCAGGCTGCCCATCCATCACCAGCACATCAGATTCCCTTTTTAACAGAAATATTATCACTAACCAAGTTTCTCTTTCACAAGAAAACAGTTTCAGCAAAACATCACAAACACACAAACTGGGTCTGCCACCCAGAAAAAAGAAAAACCCCAAAAAATAAGTTCCACTCAAGCCTAAAGATCAGAAAAGATCTTTAAAAGCCAGCACAGACTTGGTTGGTTCAGCCAGAAAAGCTCTGAAACCTTCCTCAGGAATTTATCAGAGCCTCCTTTAAGATGTGTCGCTATTTCCAGCACATTTTAATTAAGAACTTGCTATTTGTATCCCTGTGTTTTGTTCTGAGGGAACCTTCTCCTGAATTGGTGGCAGGGGTGGGTAGAAATATCCTCCAGAAAGTGGCACTCGCTCCCACGCTCCCAGAGCAGCTCCCCCAGGAAAACAGGAACCCAGCACGGCTCAAGCTCAGCTCTGCTCACCTGCAGAGGGCAAAAATCTCTGCATTTGAGATGCTTTTCTGAACCTTTTCTTAAATGTTAGGCCTGTAAAGAGAATCCCAAAAACTCCTAATTCTGGCAATTTCACCATTTAAGCAGAATTGTGATTAAATCAGCTTGGATACAGAACCAGGCTCAGTGATTTCAATCAGTTGCTGCAGAAATGGAATCGTGGAGTGGCTGCAGGTTTTTCACTTGTCTCTCACTAAACATGGATTTCATCTTCATGTTGAACAACTCTACAGAGCTCCTTCCCTCTCGAGATTTGATCTTAGCAAAACGTATTTTTTCCACCGATTATTTATGCTGATTATTTAATTTAAAGTAGATAAATGGTGAATATTCCAGGGCAGAAAAGGAAAACTTGTTTAGTAAGGGAGGAGGGAAACATTAGGTAGATAAGGAACTTATTACAGGGCATATTTTTCAGACAAAAATCCAGCTAAACATGAGACTCAGAAATTCTTAAATCTAATAATAGTACTGGTGAAATACATGGGAATAGGGCTGAAAGAACAAGAAAAGCAAAGCAGACCATGACACTTTGGGGGTTTGATGCTGTTTTTACTTCCAGCAAACTTGTGGGGAACAAAAATTCTCTGTGGGCAGATCTAAACAAGGTTTTAGTCACTGCAGTTATTAAGAGGAAACCAAAGTTAGCAATAAAGAGAACCAACCATCAGAATATCCTCTATGAAAAAAGAGTTTTTCCTGAAAAAAACCCCTCATTTACAAGTAATTTCAACATATCCAAATAACTCCGAACTTTTGAAGTCGGCTGCTGGGTTCTGAAAGTTTCTGCTGTGCCAGAAGCCCAGCTTGGAATGTTTTCTGGATTTTCTGGTAGTGGATTAAGACCAAACCAGAACTATTTTTCTCCAGGCAGTAACTGACCCAATTCCTTGTTGAACAAGCTTTTCTTTTATTTCCAAAACATAACAAAGCACCATGACCAGGAGATTTCTCTGGTTTATTTGTTCTTGCCTAAGCTCTGTTCCCTTTGTTTCGAGTCCTGTTGTCCAAATTTATCAGTGTAAGTACGGAACAAAAGTGTGCGCAGTGCTTATTAAAATATCCCGTTAATTCTTCGCCTTCTTTGCAATCACATAAAGATTATCCAGTGAGAGAGAAATAAAGGGTATAAACTTCTTTGAACTCTGCATTGGAAATATAAATTTCTCTCCCCATAGCAAAGAAACCTGAGTATTTGAAAATGGCTTTCAGTTTACAACAAAATGATGATTGTTATATATCAGCATATCTCTTATTTGTGATCACACCCCAGCTGGAGTCCTTGGACAGATGGCCCACCTTTACTTGAACTTAAAAATCACATTCAATTTATCTGATTTATTGCATAGAATTATATTACAAAATAGAAATATTAAAAATAATTTGAGTTTGCCACAGAAGTTGAGCTCAAAATATTTCGAATATCCAGTTGCTGTTAAACAAATTGTTTCTTTTTTTTATTTTACCTTTCATACACACAAAGGGTAAAAAGAGGGTAAAAAGTCTTTGAAATTTAATGGTAAATTAAAACTAACATGCAAAGAGTTGAAACAATCGTTATTTCCCCAAGTGAGACTTTCCTTTTCCTCTGAAAATGTTTCATTTCTTTGTAATTTTATAAAATAAGTGTGATGACCAGAGGTAACTGCACACAACCAAAAAACCCAACAATGTGGATTTTAAATTATAAAGTGAGAAGGGCGGTGAATGTGATCAAAATCTCAGCTGTAATTGGGTGGCCAAAACCTCATGGAAAAGGAAACCCCAATAAAATGTGGCCAGTGGAAAAGGAAACCCCAATAAAACGTGGCCAATGGAAAAGGAAACCCCAATAAAACTTGGCAAATGGAAAAGGAAACCCCAATAAAACGTGGCCAGTGGAAAAGGAAACCCCAATAAAACGTGGCCAGTGGAAAAGGAAACCCCAATAAAACATGGCCAGTGGAAAAGGCAACCCCAATAAAATGTGGCCAGTGGAAAACGCAACCCCAATAAAATGTGGCCAGTGGAAAAGGAAACCCCAGCAAAACATGGCCAATGGAAAAGGAAACCCCAATAAAACGTGGCCAGTGGAAAAGGCAACCCCAATAAAACGTGGCCAATGGAAAAGGAAACCCCAATAAAACATGGCCAATGGAAAAGGAAACCCCAATAAAACGTGGCCAAGGCAGAGCAGAGCAGGAACTCGGCGGGGATGGGGCAGATTTTACCTGACAGCAGCATCGGGTCTTTGTCCACGGATTTGCGGACCTGGTCGGACTCTCCAGTCAAAGAGCTCTCATCGATTTTGAGATCATTTCCTTGAATAAATATCCCATCAGCAGGGAGAAGGTCACCTGTGGTTGGGACATGGCAAAGAAAAACCACCGTGAGGTTGTTTTCATGATTACATCATGACTTTCGCTGTAGAATCACAAGAAGCCATTGCATTAAAAGGTAAAATGAAAGCAGAAGGGAAGGAATTACTCCTGGCTTTGTCCAGGTGAGTACTGCAATCCTGCAAGGAAAGGCCTCTGTATTGCAAACATTTTCTGCTTCACGCTATCCCAGAACCCAAATGTTTCACATTTAACACACAATGGACATCCCCATCGTGGAGGGGTGGCAGGGAAGTGCTCCTCACATCACCTGAAGGTTTCTCTACCAGACTTCAGAGGAATTAGCAGCAGCTAATTAATAGCTGAGCTGCCCTTTCCCCCTCAGGAAGCTCTTAGGTAAGTCCCAGAGAAATGTGATGGCTGATGGAAAAGGGATATTGCTGGAATTACCCAAACAGAACTCCTGCAGGAGTCTTCCACTCCTCTGGAGCACAGGGCTTTCCCTATGGCGTGGAATTATCAGGCACCTGATCTAGGGGATCCATCTGGATCTGGAGCAACTTGTGAGGTGAGCACAGAGGCCCAATTCCCTTCTACGCAATGTTTGAAAATACTTCCTCTGATCCCTAACCAGACAGAAATTTTTAAAAAAGAAATCTGAATAATGTAATCCTCCATGGTAGAGAATTACCTTTGTATGAACAGGTCAAGTGAAAAGAAGTTTACACCAATCAAATTGATTTCCTAATGCAGTTTTACAGCAGGTTCTCCTTTAGCCCTGAACCCAGCTGCCACCTCGCCATGGCCAACAACAACCACACCACTCCTGCCTTTTCCATCCCCGCCAGCGAAGGGTGTCCATCCCTCTGGGAAGGCCCAGGACAGTAACCAAAGGCTCTCCAGGCCAGGCACTCACCATATTTCACCTGTGCAATGTCCCCCACCACGATCTCTGCCACGGGGATTTGGATGACCTGTCCCCCTCGCACCACGGTGAACTTCTGCTCCTGCTCGATGCGGCTCTGCAGCCCCCGGAACTGCTTCTCCTTGCTCCAGTCGTTGAAGGCGGTGACGAGGACGACACAGATGACAGACAGGAGGATGGCAGCACCTTCGATCCAGCCAGCTTCGGCCTCACCCTCATCCTCAGCCCCTCCTGTTGCAGTGCCACACCCTGCAGAGGCATTGAGGACCAGTTTAGGTGGGGTTTATCACAAGAAACAAAACTTGCTGCGGCACGGCAGGGTGAGGGAATGGAGCTGCTTTGCCAAGCGCTGCCTGCTAATGAAACGTGGCAGAGCGGAGGAAGAGGATGAATAAAGAGCTCTGTGGAAAAGAGAAAGGAAATGAATGGACAGAAATTTCGGTTCTTTTAGTTTTTCTTCTGAGCAGCTCATCCTCGGTGAACCCGAACTAAACAAATGGGAAGAGAAAGCACCAATTCTGTTATGTGATAGAAGGGCTCAGAGCTTCACCTGAGCCACCAAGAACCTGCAGGATAAGGGGAGGAGCAATACTGAAAGTGGCAGGAAGGGCTGAAAATGAGTGGCATTAATCAATGCAAAGCAATGGCATTAAATTAACACTAGCACTCCACCAGATTAAGTGAAACAATTTTCAACACCATTTTTTTAGACAATTTTCAACACAATTTCTAAATGTTCTCAAGTAAACACATTTATAGGGAACGGTTGTTTAAAAAATTCTGGGGTAAATTGAGTTTATCGGTATTTCAAAATGATAACGAAATGTATTAAGGAACACTGAGTAAAAACAATTGCCTGATATTAATTCATCAATCTTCCCTACGGAGAAATACAGTGGGATGCTTCTAGAACTGCAAGTGCGTTATTCCTGCCACAAGGAAAACAACATTAAGAGAATCACTCTATTCTGAACTGTTAATTCTGAATTACTTTATATGCATCTGCTAATTATCTACTTCAAAGTTGGATGCAATTAAAATTGAAATCGACTGCCTAGATAGTATTCACCAGATAAAACTGGCACAGTTCTTTTTTAGGAAAGAGCACCTGGGAGAAATACTGGGCAGCCAAGGACACAGCCCAGAGATATCCCAAGTGATGAGAGAGGAAAACTCAGCCTGACCAGCAGAGCCTCCTCTCCTGAGGCTCCAAGGGAGAAATCTTTTCATTTTCCATGAAGAATGGGACCAGGCAGGAACTTGACATCACTTTTCCACCTTGCCCAGGTACCAGGGGGTTCAGCAACTTTGCTTCCACCTCTGACTGGAGTTTAATTTTGGTTAATTCGTCACCTGTCACTAGAGGGAATTAACAACCAACGTGATTTCTATTTTTAAATTACAAACAGGAGCATCATAATTCATTAACCAGCTGAGTAATTACTCTTGCATGTGAACAATAACGAAAGTGCCAGAAGTCAAAGGAAGAAAGATGAGACTGATGAGTCACAAGAGAGGAAGAAAATTAAAATAAAGGGAGTTTTTAGCCAAGTTCTCTGTGGTTTACACTGAGACTTCTCCTAAGGGCAAGGCAAAGGCTGCTCCCAAGGGCAGGGGCTGCCCTGGCAGGGCTGTCCTTCCACCCATGGCCCTCCTGAACCTTCAGCACGAGAACCTCACTAAAAACACTTTCACAGCACTCAAGGAAGAAATTAAGAAACCTTTTTGAAGTTCAGTACCTTAAGCTGCTCATCACCAGCCACAGACACAGCTCAGAAACCAACCCTGAACTTCCTCCTTTGGCAGAGTGGGGATTTTGGGGAGGACTGATGAATCTTGCTCTGTTTGGCCTCAATCATCTTAGTTGGGCTGTGTTGGATTTTAGATTCCTTTTCCAAACCAGCAGGTCCACGTTTGTCCTGCTTGTATTAAATGGTTTCCTAGTGCAAATAATTCCGTTTCAGCAGAAATAACCCCAGAATTCACTCTCCTTTTTCTAAGATATGACTTAGAATTAAGTATGAGGAATATTCTGGTTTTTTTAAGAGCAAACCTCCTCTCTTATTTCTCACAAAAGAAACGTGGCCTGGTGTAGCCACAGTCAAACACTGATTTTAATTCAACAGTGGAAATTTAGTCCAGCTTGTACAAAATTAAAAAGAGCTGCTGCAGAGTAATATTTCCAAGACTTCAGTAAATAAAAATAAATCTTGATTAAGCAAAAGCAGGCAAAAAATAAAAATATTCCTCGACTTGAGCAGTGAAGTTAATTTTGTGTTTGTGCTGCCAGAACTGATCTCCATGTCCACTTAAATGGTGCCAAGGAGCATGCAAACAATACAAGATAAAAGAAATAACCTGTAGATACCTCATAGATTAAGCACAATCAAATAAAATAATTCACGTTTCAGCTGAAAAATTTATTTTATTCCAGCTGAAAAAATTGTTTGTAAGAATGAGAGAAAATCCGAAGGAAACAGATTGAACTTGGATCAGGCTCTTGGAAAGTGTCCCTAAATCTGACAAGCTTCCACACTGAATAAAAAATCATGTTTATAACTTAAAATCCTGAGAAAATTCTCCACAACCCAAGGAAAACAACAAAATTTTAAATGCATTTAATTTTTTTTTTCCTGTTCGTTTCATCTGACGATGATAAATTCAGGTGGAGCAGGGGTGTTTGAGGGGAGGAAGGAATTCTAGGAGTAGAGAAATTAATTGCTAGACCTCATCCAAACCTGAAGTCTTTCAGAGGCGTGGAGGAAATGGTGAATGGAAGAAATTGCTTCTTGGATTTTTGAGTCTTTAGAGGTTGAGATTCGATGTGGCCTCTCTAAAACCACCAGGGATGCCCTGGCCCGGGGTATGGGACACACTGAGAGGTCAATCAGACCATCAAAATTTCCCCAAATTTTGCCTTTGCGTTTCACACTCCACAGAAAGGAGATGGGATAAAAGTGCTGCTTAAATTAATGCATGATAAATATTCTTTTGATAGGAATAAACTCTAGGAAAAAAACTACCTGCTTCTTACAACAGAGAGGTTTCAGAGCAGAGTTTCTAAAAATATTAAAAGCAGGATTTCAAAATGCAACCTGCCCTTTATGAGATGACCAATTTGTCAGGAAAGGTTTTCCTGAATTATGTGGTTGTTCTTGCTTCCAAGCTATTTTAGAGGAGTTCCTTTTTAATAGGGAAAAAAAATAAATAATAAAAATCTCCGTTGGTGTAAGTCTGTCTAATGGTTTCTTGTACACTTAAGGAAGAACAACTGGGTTTTTAATGCTTTTTTCTGCCATTATGGTTTTCTAGAAACTACAGGAAGACTGATATGGATTTACAGGAAGAAACTTTATGTATTTACAGCAGCAAAAGACACAAACTACTTAACTCTATATTGATATTATCTGTCCTTATTGCAGTGCAGAGTGATCCAGTATTGACCTTACAGATGAGGAGAAAATCAGAAATATTAATAAAATCCATAAAATACACCACATTAATACACCTAAGTAGCAAAATTTAGTTTAGAGCATCTAATTTTTATTAAAAATGTTCATATAAGCTTGAAAAAATTCATGTTAAGGTACAAGATTGCTGTTGTGCTTTCCCAGAGAGCACGTGGCTCTCAATGCTACCCAAAAATCTGCCTGAGCTTTTATTGAAATGCACAGAGTGAAAAAGCATCACAGAAGAACTGTTGATATGCAGACGTGATTTGTGGCAGGGCTTTATTCCAAGGCAGCGAATTGTGATGTTCTCATCTTAAATCACATTTAGCAGAGGCCCTACCTGTCAGAAAATCCAATTCCAGAGAGGTAAACAAACTTAAAATATGGAGCTCTTTTCTCCCACAGCTCTGAACACGTTCTCACGTGTGCCATGGCCAAAGTCTCACCCTCACGGGACAGAAAACGCACACAGGGCTGGAAACTGAGATTACCTGCAAGTCCAGAATGTAAAGGGCTGGGACTCCTTTAGCACAGAAAAAGCTGATGGAGCCATAAAATGGATCAGCTCACCCCAAAAGGAACACCCAGGGGAGCTGGAAGTCCCCTGGACAGGGAGAACCTGGCAGCAGAGCCTCCAAGAACGCTCAGAAACACAGCGGGGACCGAGGTGACTGTGCCCATAAAATACCTGAAGGGACATTACCAGAACCCTGTGGAAGGAGAATAGAACCTAAAAAGCTTAAAACTGGACCAGAAATAGACCAGCAAAAGCTGTTGGGGAGTTTTCTATAGAGGGGAGATGAAAGGGAGAAAAAATCCAAAGGTGAGGAGGATTCAGGAGGGAAAGAACAGGAAAGTTCTGCCCCCCGTCCCACGCAGTGAGCAGCAGCAGCCTCAGGGTTTCCATCTCAGCAGGGACTGCACCTCTGGGCTCCAAACCTGCCCAAGAGCCTGGAGAGCTGAGCAAACACCCAGGTACTCACCTGGGCTGCCAGCAAACTCAAAATTGGCCTCAGAAACCTACTCTGCATCAGCAGAATTTAATTATATAGAAGGGTTTAGAAGGCGAGAAAAAAAAGGAAGAGAGGCACAGGTTATTAAAGGGGGAGGGAACTGTGTGGTGGAAAAAACTTGAATGTGCTTGTGGTGAAAGGTGAAGGGGAAGAAGGAGAGGAGGAGACACGAGAACAGGCTCAAGCACTTCAGGAACAGTGAGCAAGAAAAATCACAAAATAACAATGCGGCTGATGTTATTAATCATTTCAACTCGGTGAAAGCCAGAAAGGGAAATAATAGGGAAAAGCCACCAAAAAGCCAGACAGCATCACCTGAAGGCTTCCCAGGCTCATGTCCTGTTGGATCTGGAATGCTTTTAATACCACAGGAACCACCTCAATTTACATTTCTCATAATATCAACCAAACCTGGGTAGATGCAGAAGGAAGGGCACGGGCTCAGCGCAGCTAAAAAGAATATCTGCTTAAAATTTCAAAGAGTTATCAGGAGATTCTTAAAGCTGCTTTGAGTAACATAATGATCATAATTACAAACTCCACGGTCCTGAGCTGCAGCACGGTAATTTTTAAATCAGAAAAAAAAAAGTACATTTTTAAAAATCTCTGAACATCTGGATTCCTAAATCCCAACCTACAGCACATACCTCTCAGCTACTCATTTCAACCTACACGCTGCTATTTTTAAGCTGAGAATACCTTGTGGCATTTAAATTCCCCAGGAAAATCTCCTAACACCCCCAGAGGTAATTTTTGTAGTCAGTCAAACTGGTTTTGTCATCAGAAAGACAACAGTTCCCCTGATAAAAACTTTTTATTGAATCGCTTTCTCTAAAGATATTTTTCTCTGGCTGCAGCTCCAGCACTGATGTTATTAAAGCAAATTGAGCAGCTCTAAGTTACAGCTTTTCCATCAGCAGAGCAGGGCTCTGCTCCCCTAACATCACCACCGCTGTTCCACACTTTACAAACGTATTTAAAGGAACAATAACCGAAAAAATTATGCAATAAAAACCATAAATTCCCCTCCTTAACAAGGCTTTTAAAGCCATAACGGGCACTGCAGTGTTTATTTCTACAGATTCCTCGTTGTGTTGGTGCCTTTTGCTACACGAGCAGTCCCAGGAGGGATTGGCACCAGCGCTGCTGCCCCAAACCCTGCGCTGGGTGACGAGGCATCAGCAGATGTTGAATCACTTCCCACGAGGGCAGAGCAGGAGGCACAGGGGCTGCCTCTGCTCAGCGCCACCTCACAGCCACAGCTTGGGCAGAGGGGTGGAAATTACTGGAATTTCAAAGATTTCTGCCTTTCTCTCACTGTTTCCAAGCCCTGACAGGTATTTCCGAGTTAGCCGCAGTAATCATTGCTCTCCAAAGCCATACTCCCTCCTGCCCCACAGAAGGCATTTATGGGTGTGAGAAAATCACACCACAAACACTGAGGTTTAAGGGGTTTGTACATTCACTAGAAGTGACTTTTGGACACGACATTAGAAGTCCTGGCTCTGTGATCCCTCAGTTTGTTATGTAAGGGCTCCAGCGGGGCGGGGAGGGGGAAGCAAAGAGCTGCTGTCCCTGTGGGTTTGTTATGCAACTGTCAACTCCAGAGCTTGCTATTAAATATTTACACATTTCTGACATCTATATGCAAGGAAACAAATCTGGGGGCCCTGCAAGCACGTGTATATTCACACATTCCTGATCACAAGCATTCATGAGCACAGGAATGCTAATTGAAATGCTCCCTCCACTTCAGTGGGTGGGATATGTCAAGCAAGATTCTTCTGCCTGGCACCTCCAAGGAAATGCAGTTTGGAGACATCAGGCAAAGGGATGGGTCCTCACTGCACCAAAGGACCCAGCAACTACTTCTGCAATGTTTATATTCAGCTTTGTTTCCTTCTGCTGCCACAGAAAAAATAGAGAAAGGCAAAAAAATATGGGAATTTTCATCACAAGTCCTGTTCTTAGGGATTGCAAGAGAAAACCCTGACACAGGGTTGTTGTAGCTTCACTTATATTGCTCCGAGCTAGGGATGTCTGGTAAATACAACCTCACATTCCAAAGGTAAAACATGGGCTCCAAATGTAGGAACGAGACCTTGAGAAGTTGTCCTGAGTTTATTAACAAGGGTTCAAGTGCAGTTATTCAACCACTTAACCCGCAAGGTCACGTCCTAGCCGAGTCCTACTCCCAGAATTAACATTTCTGGAGGATCTCTTCCTGGAAAAAATAGGTGAGAAGGTTTTCTATTCCATCCCAAAGTTCTCAATCTCACTACCTGCCCTCCCCAGCCAAGAGCTGAGTCGTGCCTGGCACCCTGGCAATGTCTGTCATGAGCAACATCCACCAGCAGCTTGGTTTTGCCAGAGATCTGCACATCCCTGGTGAAGGGAAGGCATCTGGGGAGACTCCAGCTTTTGCAGCCCAGCCCAGGTTTGTGAGAAGCAGATGCAGGTCACTTTGCACTAGGAAATAATTCTTTAATTTGCAGGTCCCACGTGGCACAATGTGCACGTATTGCACTTCACAAGTTCTCCATGTGTGGTTGCTGATGCCAGCTCGAGTCTTAAACTTCTGCCATCCATCCACAGCACTGAGATCCAGGCAGGAATTTGGTCCCAAAGCTGCCCTGGTGTGGGGAACACCGCAGAATGGAGAGCTTGATGCAGATTGTAATAAATAAAAACCAATATAAAATGAATAAAAATTAAAAGAACTCCACATTGCAATCAAAAGATTGATTGACACAAAAAACCCCAAGCAGGGCTGGATGAACAGGACTCCATTTGTTCTCTCATTCCAGAGGTGATGGGTTCAAAATAGGGGAAAGAGAAAATCCTAAAGACAGACAAACTGACTGGATGTCCAGCCAGGAAAAGCAGGAAATCAAGAATTAAGAAGTTTATAACAGGAAGTTTCAGAAAAGATAATTTCTACCAATAAACTTTGATGCAATCTCAATCCAGAAGCAGGTCTTCTGTAAGAATCTTAGAATATGGTAAAAATCATGTTCTAAAGCAACCAATGCAACACATCTTCACCAAAACATTTAGAAAAGAACAATTTCATTCACTTAAGTTTCTGCAGCCCAGTCAGAATTTGCAGAACAAGTGTTTTTACACAAGAATGTTTAGCCCCATAATAATAAACAACCATAAACAGCTTCCCAGGCATTACTGAATCTAAAAAAAAATTAAATAAAAAAAGAAAGAATAATTAAATTAAATAATCATTCTTCTTTTAAATCCTGTCAGTAATGAATTATTTGGGGGTTAACTGAGAGAAATTAAGACTGTCAGTCAAAAACTCAGGTTCCCTATACGGGACAATTCCATAGTGCAAGAGTTTTGTACATGCCAGGAAGGCTGTGCTGGGATGATTGTAACAGGGATTTTCTCTCAAAAAGAGAGAGCTACAAAGAGTTCCACAAAAAAATATACTTAATATTATTTAACTCTCTCTATAGAAACAGTGAAAAAAATTAAATCAAATATTAAAAATACATTTGTCAGTAACGATCAATTATGACACAGCTTTTCATTTTAATACAAATATCAATGTCCACGAGGAAAATTCTGGTGAAGGTAGAAGCTTTCTTCATATCTATCCAGGATATATAAAAACAGAGCTACAAAATTCTCCAAATTTAAGTCACTGTTCCAGGAATGCAGAACAGGTACACACAGTCTTAACCTCAAATAGTTTTGCCCAGTTTAGGCATTTTTTTTTCTCAGAGTTTTTCATGGAAAAAAGCTGGAAGACCTCAGTTCAGAATAAAAATACAGCGAGAAATCTGGTTTAGCAGCCAGCCTTGATACCCCCAAGAACTCTGCCTGGGGTAACTCAATTGCTTTGACTCTCCCAGGAAAGCGTTTTAAGTTCAGACTGCACCAGAAACCAATTTACAGCAAGGAAGAACACCCAGCACAAATAAGGGATCCCCTTCAGATTATGTTGTTTAAATGTCATAACTATGAAAAAAAATCAATGTAAAACACAAATTCAGTTTGAAAGATGCGTGGACTAAATTGAATGAGCAACGTAGGGAGCTGTGATCCCGGAGTTCTGGATGGAACACTAATAAATGTCATTGGTTAATTCAGAGTGAAATAAGGAGGGAAAGAAATGCCCTTTTTTCATGATCCCATGTTGCAAGACCACATTTGGAATCGGCTATTGTGCCAATGCAAACAAATCATTAGGAATAAAACCAATTAGAAATTAGAATCTCTGCTTGCTTGATATTAGCAGGGAAGTGGCTGTCCATATGTTGACATTTACTCACTTGGAAAAGTTTAATTAAGTTTGATTTTGAATTCTAACCTTGCTATTAGGAACAAAAATAAAAAGGCAGAGGGAACACTGCAGCTCCTGGGATAAAGTTGTCTTATTTAACACGGATGGATGAAGGGAAAAATATCTTTAATGTCAGGAAAATCTGCTAAGTTTGGAGCTCCAGCTAAGCAGCCGTGTCAGAGAGATAAAGATGCAGTCGGGTGCTAAAAAAAGGAAGAATGCTCCCATTCCTCATGCAGCAATCCCTGACGGCTTCCAGCGCTTCCGAAATCCAGCTGGAAGGGGAGGAGGCTCTGAGCACTTCCTCAGCTCCCACTCGGATCACCGAGAGCCCCAGCAAACACAGGAACCCGGGCGAAGGAATAAAAGGCTCGCAGCAAAGCGGCTCTCATCGGGGCACTCGGCTTTAAATAGAGCCATGGAAAACATCTCCCACTGACAGAGGGCAACAAAGAGTTCCTAAAGACATCATCAGATGGAGAGCTGTCTGTCTTGTGCTTATCAACAGAGCCTCTTCCCTTTCTGTCTGAAGCACCGGGATGAAAAGAGCAAATCACTGGGGAAGGTTTGTGGGGTGGCATCTGCCAGAGTAATGGATGCTTGTGCTGTTCCAGCCCTCCTTGACTGTGTTCTAATAGAAATGAAATGTACTTGCTTCCAAAAATATTCCCTTTTTTGGTTTTGGGGGGTTTTTGGTGGGGTTGTTTTTTTTTTGATGCTTTAAAACAAGATGTTTTAACTGAGGGTATCTAACAGAAATGCTACCAAAAATTTGCAAGAAGAAAATGGAATACAGTTGACTTTGGCTGGAGATCTTGACAGATGTTTCACTGGAGCTTCTAAAACCCCAAGTGGAGCAGGGGATGGAGTGGTGATGCCTGACACGCTTCACACCCCCAGACCATGTAGAGAGAAATTGCCAACTTTTTCCAACGTGCAGGCCCTGCAGAGAGAGGTTCCTGGGAAAAGGTGACTGATTTAACAGGTCCCCACACAGTAATTCCGAGTTTTCAGAGGTTCAGAGCTGGGAAGGAGCAGATAAAGGAAATTTGCAAGTGAGGAGCCTAAACAACTACTCCAGCTGGGAAACTGCAACCCCAGAAAATGCACCCTGTGCCCTTGGAGCCAGTCCTGGAGGGCCTGGGCTGCTCCTGACGCTGTCCCTGCCTCGCCCAGAAGGATAAAACCTGGCCAGAGGAGATAGGGAAGATTTGTAGAGCTCGGCCACAAACCCCCTCATGGACTGCAGTGTTTATTGCTTCCATTACATTTCTCATCTTCATTCCTCCGTGCCGTAAAGCTTCAAGGGGTGAGAAATCACGTCAGTAAAAGATTAAAATTCTGTCATAATGTCTTACAGCAGGAGGCATCAAAAAGTTCCACCAACATTAGTGTGGCCCCATAAAAGCAGTTTTACAGTGCAGATCTCTGTGCTAAGGAAATATGTCCTGGACCGTGTTTTTCAGTTTATTTTCACCCCAAAGGATGGGATGAAATCCCCACTGAATGCACATCCAAAAACACCTGCAGTGTGAACCCCACTGGGGGCAGACAGGAGATGGGATTTCTGAGGCATATTCTAAACTAAAATGTTCACTTGGACACATGCAAAGCAAGCTAAAGCTGCAGGTAATTAGGATAATCTCTATTTAGAATGTACATTCCATATTTTCTGCATATGAATTACGCACACTTAACCGAGACAAGAGGAGCAGCATCTCCTGGAGAGAAAAGGCAGAACTTGTGCAAAGCCCCAGGAAAGGCTCTGCAGGCTCAGTTTGAGCCCTGGCTGGTCCCATCTCCCAGCCCAGCCCCACAGGACGCTCCCCATGACCCCACAGCACACAGGACTCACCCATTCCTGCCATGACAGAGCCCCCTGACCTAAATTTGTCCCTTCTTTTGAAAACAACACGAAAGCAAAAACGCTTCAGGAGTTGAGTGGTGTCTCCAGGGGATGACAACCCAGAGGGGCACAACCTTGTCCCCGTGTTCTTCTCCCCATGAACTCAGCCTTGTGCAAGCATTGGTGACAGCGAGGGCTGGGGCACACAGCACACACACTCCAACCTGTCCTGCTCTCTGCTCCTGGGTACTCAGACCTTGCACTGAAGCAGGATTTAGAGCAGGAATTAAAAAGCAAATTCTTACAGGAACCACATTTCTTTAGCCAAACAGATTGGGGCAGTGTCTCTAGGAGCCATCTGCTGCTTCACCTCATCCACGCTCTGGGAGGAAGGAGGTTAAATGGGGGGTTCTGGCAGAACAAGCTGTTTTTAAGAGGGCAAACACTTCCTTTTCTCCTGCTTTCCAGGCTGCCAACTGCTTCATCCCCTTGTGCTGACAGACTGTTTAGACTGGTTTAAAAACTCCTTGGGGAATCTCATGGTTTAGTTTTTATGATGAACGAGAGAAGAATTTGAGTGCGTGCAACGACACTCCTTAAAAGTTATGTTTTGCTAACTCTGACAACCATCTACACTTTTGAGATTCATCTGTTTTGCACTAAAAAAATGCTATTTTCTAATGGCTCAGCTTCTCTTGAGAATGCTCCTCCCCGGGCAGGACAATAAAACCCTCTGGTGCAGTGTGACAGCTGGATCAGTGTGATTTGTTTAGCAGCAAAGACAATAAAGGATTCCTATTAGGACACGTCAGCTTTTAAGGCTGTGTGCCCCTTATACCCCCTGATATCCATGATTTTTCCATTGATTTCTTATGGCTCAGTGCCTGGAGAACATCATGTAACACTCTCTGTGCAGACTTATACACAAACACACCAGAGGCTGGAAGGTGATCACCACTTGTTGTTGTTTCCAGTACCTGTAGCAAAGTTCTCTGAATATTCTGTGATGGCTGGGGATGGTTTGCTTTGTACTGACACAGGCCACGAAACGGGGTGAAACTGAGGCTTCAACCACTGAAAACTATTAAAATGAATGAATTTGAAAATTCTGCATATTTTCTCCAGTAGGTTTTGTACAATGGAGAGGACTTAAAGAGATGACAGATCTTCAGCGTGCCAAAAACCTTACTGGGAGACACCGGTTAAAGTGCACACACACAAATTGTGGAGTCACTCTTGCATCTGGATCTTGGCTTCAGAACTGTGAAGGCTGGCAAAAGACTTGCAGTTGTTTATTGCTGTGTGCTGCTGTGATTTCAGGAGGGTTGCAAAATAACACTTGCAGTTGTTTGTTGCTGTGTGCTGCTGCGATTTCAGGAGGGTTGCAAAATAACATTGATGCTGGCCTTACAAATGAGATTTTTATGCTGCCTACGTTTTTGCATTTTCAATGCAATCGATGTTATCACAAGTAAAATGCTCTAAAACAAAAAAAGATTAAGATCTAAAGCTGCCACAAAAGACTCTAGAATTAACTTTGTTCAGCTGACTCATTTCTGACATTTCTGAGTTTTTCACTCGTTAATCAAATCAATTAAATGCGTATTAATGAAACTCAGGGTGGCAGATTTTTAGACACAAGGAGATACAGGCAACATTTTTCTGTTGAAAATGTCCTGGGATCTTGAATGAGCCCTGTAAGACCCTCAGGATGGGAAAGTCTGAGAAAGGATTTAAAAAATGATTGTGCTTCATGATGCACTCCATAGCCCTCCTGAATTAAAATGCTAAGGGAAACGTAGGATGGGCTGAAAGGGTGAAGACAAGGTAGAAACTGATAAACGCTGCATTAAAACATTGAGTTTATATTCAATTGTGCCTCGCTAGGAAGTAAATGAACTGAATTCCTCAGAGGATGGCACCAGACCTTCATGAGGTTATTTATCTCAGGTTACTTTTAATTCAGTTCAACTAAATTTGGCTCAAGTTCCTCAGCAACTGGCGCTTTCCCTTTTTTGACCCAACTGCTTATTCCCCTGGGCCGTTTAAGCCAAGGGGCACAAGAGAATTCCTTGTTCCAATGACCCCTCGAGCCACGCCTGGCTGTGCTGGCGCTCATTTCTACCCTAAAACAACACAAACGCTCGACGGCAACAAAGCCAAACCCAATAACCCCGACGCGTTCGCACTTGGCAGGAGCTGAACGCTCTCCCCAGAGGATTTCACAGCTCCCAGGGCCATTTCCCAGAGCAGATGAGGTGGTGGAGCTCCTGCAGAGCGAATCCTGCCATGCCTGGCGGGTCCGAGGGTCGCCTCCCGCCCCGGCGACACCTGCGCGCCGCTCCCGCGCCAAGCCGCGATTGCGCACGCGGGGCTCTGTTTCCAGGTTTCCCCACCAGGCACCTGCTGGGTTTACGCAGTTTATGAGCGAGGTGATTTCATCACAGAGGTGTAAGGTTTCTAGAATCGCCAGGAAAAAAGAAACCGAACCGCCAGCCCCGTTTCCTGAGACGCGACGCTCCTTGGAAAGGGAATAGGAGAAGTTTTTTGATCTGGGGCAGTAAGCGTGAGGATGAGAAATGTTCCTGGGGGAGTGGGAAGAAAACTGTTGAGAATTGGATACGGAATGAGCGAGGAATTCCAAATATCACCTACCTGAAATCACTGAAATGAGCGCGGTTCTGCCACAATTATTGGCAAAGAAAGCAAAGGGAAGAAAATCGCGGTTTAAAAACTGGGGGGAAAAAAGAAGGATTTTATCCAACCTATGGTCAAGCTCTCCTGACACGTATGGCAACATAGAAAGGGGCTTTTCCTGCCTGTTCCACCTTCCCTGAAACTCTAAAATTCCCTTTAGCAGCCTACACATCACGGGAAAAGCAGGAAAACCACAAACTGACCTAAGGAAAGTTGAGAGCTGGAACCAAAAAAAACACTGCCACAATAACAACATTTTGAAATGTTTTGAGGGAGCAATGGCTCAATTCCATGTTATTCCAATGGGGTTTAATTTTTTTATTTTAGGAATACCCACACTGAGTATTCACACAGCCAGACTGGGATAGACACCACATCTTTAGACCAGGACATTGTACCTGAGCCTAGCACACACTCTATTGCAGCTGGTCTGCTCCAGCACAACTCCGAGGTAGGGAATTTGCAAGGAGAATTAGACAGTCCAAATTGGTGGGAATAATTTTTTTTTTCCAATGTGCATCAGTACAAAGTGCAGAGCAATTCGAGCCAGCTGGTATTACAGTCAGCATTTTCACTCCTAACTGAGAAAAAGAAGCTTGTTGCCAATTGCTCTATATTTTTTTTCATATCTATATATTCCCTTTTTAATACATATTCTTTCTAACATCCATAAAATTTTTACTTTTTTCACTTCCTTTACCTGCACCAAGAGCTGGCCAAATCTTCCCTACTGTGACTTATTTCCAGACTTGCTCAACGAGATGAAATGCCCAAAGACACATTTTGAGCTGTACTCCATAGGCAGGAAGCTGGGAGACGATGGGAACAGCTCAGCACTTCCAACCCCACACAGGAGATCTGGACAAGGACATGTGCAAGTTGTTCGCTTGGCTTTGGGGTTTTTTTTGCTCCTCAAACTGATTTTTACAGCGGTTTTTTTATCTAAACACCCCATGGCTGCCTTGGCTTCTGCAGGGAGGACCTTTCCTGCTGCCTGGTGACTCCAGCACTGCTGACAGGTTGGCTGCTGCCTTTCCCTGGCTCTTTGGGCCCTGCTGTCCATCCCATCCGTGCAGGGATTTGACATTCCCACAAGAGTTGTGCCACGAGTCTGAGTAAGCGTTGCCTCCATGGGGAGGCTCAGGACAGGAATAGGATAAAGCACCATCCTCACAGGAGCTGTGGGCCAGCTGCACCTTCTCTCCAATTTTTGGATGTCCTTTCTGGTGGAAATCTCCAGCCGGAGTCCCCACTGAGCAATGTGGCATTTTGTAAAAATGATAAGAAAACCCCTGAGTGGTGAACCCCATGAGAGAAAGTCTTTTTAGGTCATGAGAGGCCAGCAGGAACAGCAGCCCCATCCTGGGCAGCAGCAGCAGCAGCACAAAACCATGTAGAGCTCGCTGCAAGTGTTTTGGGAGGCCCAAATTTCAGGGGACCATATCCTGGTCCTGTATTTTTTCAACTTGTTGCATGAGCAAGGGGAAGGATAACCCAGCCAAGCCCTGCCGAGCAGCATTAAGCAATGTAACTGATCACTTGACTTTGTTTTCAGTCCAGAGTTTTGCCTTGGGAATTTTAACAGGAGCTGAACCAAAAAGACTTTTCCTTTTTATTCCACCTTTAAGCTGTAAAAAGCTGTGCGCCGGAAAACAGACCTCGTGCCTGGGGCTTCCTGGCAAACACTGGGATGGTAAAACATCTTACCTCAGGCTGCCTTCTTCCCCCTCTGCGATCCACAGAAGGAGAGAGAATTCAAGGAAGAGCTGTTAAAAGGTTTGTTACACTCCTGTAAACAGCAGATGATTGTCAGGGGTTGACATCAGCAGCTTTTGCAAGCGGATAATAAGATCCACATGTGATGCAGGGGCTGAAGATAGAAACAAGGAGGAGGATTCAAGAGGGCTCAGAAATTGCTGCTGAAGGTGTTTGTGGAAGGCTCTGGGAATTTTTGACCAGTTCATATAGATACAGATGGGGGATGCATCAAAGCAGCAGAATCCTGCTGGGGGACTGGGGGAAAACAGCTCCAGAAAGGGACAGAGCTGCAAAAAGGGACAGAGCTGCAAAGTGCCATTAGGTCATTTCTGCAAGAAGTGACTGCTCCAGAAGAGGTCTGAGGGAAAAGGGTGAGGAAAACACCAAAGCAAAGCAGCCAAACAAACAAAAACCAAAAAAGTCCTACAAACGACAGCAAAAACCAGCAAAACCCCACCAAAATAAAGGACTGGATAGAGGAGGAGATTCTTGCATTTCTACAGCCACAATAAGGCAGATATTTGGGAATGGCCAATTAAAGCCTCGCCATCTCCCATTCCCTTGCTGGATGTCCAAGCACTCTTTCCAAAAGGATGTCCTGTTTCCTCAAGCAATGTAATGGTTTGAGCCCAACACTTGCTCTCATGAAGCAGCTCTTTCTACTCATACTCTTTAAAAAGAGGACAGGGCATTTCTTTACCAACTGTACATAAAAATTATTTCACCATCTACTGATCTACAAAGACAAACATTTCAATTTTAGTCCTGGACTATCTCTAAGCTACACG
The DNA here is from genome assembly GCA_013398015.1 of Oreocharis arfaki. Lineage (NCBI taxonomy): Eukaryota > Metazoa > Chordata > Aves > Passeriformes > Paramythiidae > Oreocharis > Oreocharis arfaki. Next base: position 14,363 of record VZRR01011201.1, on the reverse strand, counting down.
ACAAAAAAATGAAAATGAAGCCAGGACCTCACATGTTCATTGAATCCTCTGAGGTATCATGGACATCCCTACTCTGCATGACCAGGGAACACTCTAAAATCCACAGACCCAGGACAAAAAAGGGTTTTTTCTGAGGAACAAAGTACTTTTCCCTTGCCCCAGCCACACCCCTGAGTGATCCTCACTGTACTGGAGGCTGCACCTGCACTGGGAATTTTCTCTCAAGATGCATTTGCTAAAACCCAGCAGCAGTTCTGCACTTTTTGGAAAGGGTGGAAAAGTGATTCCATGTGGCTCAGTAATGAGAGCAGTAATTGCCACGGGGCTGGCAATAATTTATGCAGAAGTTCTCAATTGCTTCTAATGGCCTGTCAGTTGGTGAAAGGGAATGCAAAGCAGATCATCAAAACAGCTCCAGCACAGCTCCTGAGAACAACACTCTCGAAACCTCCACTCGTGTCAAGGAACATGAAAAGAACTGGAGGGGCTCCTGGAGAAGCAATAAAACTGCACTTTTATCCAGGGATTCCTCTGGATCAGACTCCCTGATTGCACCAGGAAATGAAATTATGTCCTCCAAGACTCACCCAGGTCTGAAATGAAGAATTAGAGTAGAACAGAAACTCTCACTCACACCCATGAGGTTCCACCCTTACTCAAGGCTCCTGAAGCAGCTCGTGCACTCTTAATATTTTTTTGGATGTGTGGATTTTATCCTGCATATCTCATTCAAAAGCCTCAGGCGAAATATGTTTTAAGCAGTTAAATGCTAATTCTGTTAGAGCATCAAAAGTTACAAGAGCCAAGAAAACGAGTTATACTAATTTTTAAAAATAAAGATGAGTTCAACTTATTATATTGACCAGTAGATAAAAGTTTAGGATATATAAGAGGCAGATATATTAAATAAAGGCAGATAAATGCTCAGTTGGATACACAAGGTGGTGTTTCCCTGACATTGTGCCCTAAAGTCTCTTGTCTCCACGTTATTATCCCTCGATCCTCCAAAGCAAGGCTGCCACTTCTAGGTGGTGACAACTTCTCAAGTGGCTCCTAAGCAAGAAGTTGACGAGTTCAGAATATTGGCAGTGATGATTGAACAAACCAGTGTGGAAAGAGCAGTCCTGTTAACTCATTTTCGAAATGGAAATGCATTTCATTTGGAAAAACAAAAGAAAAAATTAGAATTTAAAAGAGGAGGCAAGATCAAGAATAGAGAACGAGATGTGCCAGCTCTCCTTTCTAACACCTGGCTGTACTTTCAGAAGTAAATATATCATTTTCAAGGAAAGAAAAACAACATGAAACTTGCAAATAAGTGGACATTTCAATGACATTTTTATTCTGGGGCGAGTCAGAAAAGGAAAATACTGAAGGCAAAACCATTAAAATCAATTTCATGTGGGATTCTCCCCACTTCACCAAGGCAAAATCAAGTTTAATATGTCCATTTTCCATTATTTAGGACTCTTTAAAAAGGTCATCTACCAATAAATTGAAGGTATCATTGGCAGCAATCTATGATACACTAATTTTTAAATTAAAGGGAATTATTCATACAGCTGCTCAAAGAAAGACTCAAAAAAAATGTGAAAGACCTTTACAGTATGCTCCAAAAAATGCATTATGAGATATTCACTAATTTTATTTATTCTCTTTGTGCAAACCATGGCAAAACCTTTCAGGAAAACAATTCTAAAAGCAGGGAAAACAGCAGCTATTGAATAAAATGCTGTGCTGTGGGAAAACACAAACACATTTTCCCAGGCTGTGCTGCTGAGCTTTTCAGACTCCCTCAGAATCTCAGCTGGGTCCTGCCTTCCCATGGGAAAAGAAACATTTTAAATGCAGGATCAAAATGATGAGAATGACAATTGGAAAAAGAAGGAAACGAACTGCCACTGCCTGATGACACGTCTCCCCTCTTCCTAAAACCTGGGTAAATCACCCTTTCAAAATTCCCACTAAATAAAATAAAATTAAATAAAAGAGAGCACTCTGTACATTTAGTCTGAGCTAAATCCTAATTTTGTAAAGAATCTCTCATGGTTTACAATGTCCCCAAGGTATCCCACCAGCTATAGGAGGTAATTCCAATAAATAACATTTTCTTCAGTATTTAAAAAAAAAAAAAAAGAAATGACTCCTTTATCTTTTCACGCCTAAATCGAGCAGCTGCTGAATCCATAGCCACCACGTATTCAAAATTCAGGGAGAAAGCACTGAAAGGTTCCCAATTATTCACAAAGGATCAAAGAATCCCAAGCATGACCCAAGAGCCGTGCACGGCTACGTGCTGATTGTGCTGCTGAATGGGAAGGGAAGAAGGAAGGGGCTGCAAGGAAAGCAGCCAAAGGAAGCTGCAGCAAATGTGAAAAGCCTTTCAGGGCTATATTTAGAGGAAGACATTCTTCCTACATTTGCCAAGCTGCTCACGTCATTTCACACAGCGTGTTTGATCCAGCTTTGGGAGTCTAGGAGAGAGCAGGAGAGGGGAGGGGGGGGAAAAAAAAATCTGGATCAGCTGCCAGGAATGGAAATCTTGCATTCATGGAGAGGAACAAATATTTTAAGCATGTGAATTCGAGAGTGCTTTCCAAAGAGGGTGGGGGGGGAAGGGGAAAAAGGAGGGGGACAGGCAAGGTGTTAAAACTTCCTGCAGCCAGAAGGGCTCTGAGGAATTTGGGGAATATTTATCAGGAACAGGACTTTGCTCCTATGCTGCCTTTGGAGCCAGGCTCACGAGCACGAGCTGCACCACTAAAAATACCAAAATGTGTGAATCTCACCGAGTTCGAGCCTTCATCTGGTGTAAAGTGGAGACTTGTCCGTGTTCCTGCCTTGGGATCCAGCAGTTACATAAGCAATTACATATTTCTCATCTCTAATACGCGATAAACAACCACAAAAGATGAATCAAGCACACACCAAATGCAGGCTCAAAGGTGAAAACTGCATCAAAATCACTCCAGTTCTAGAAGAATGTTATGATTTTCCTTTAACTTACGTCACGAGGTTCAGTATTTGCATAAAGAAATGTCAAGATGAAAAGAAAAATATGTCAGGACCAGATGTAATGGGATCAGGAGCAAACCACGTGGAAATTTCCTGTGGGTGACCTTCTGGAGGGTGGGGATGGAACTGATTTGAGATATAGGACACGCTTTGCTTAAACTGAGAGAACTTCTGTGAAAAGTTTTTACCTTCATTCCCTTCTCCAGGTGGCTGATAAAACGAAAGCCCCAAAGATATGATGGCTGCGATTTCCAAGATTATAAGAGTCACGTCCTGCAACGCTTCCCAAACTAGCTGTATGAATGTTTTTGGCTTCTTTGGAGGTATAAAATTTTTTCCAAAAATAAGCTTTCTTTTTTCTAGGTCTGCAGCAGTGCCAGCTAATCCTGTAAATAAAACAAAATGAAATAAAATCAGGACAAATTGCAGTGAAATAGAAAATGCATTCCCATAAATTACTTCGCCAAGAAAAATTCCAAGCTGTAGCACCTATGGCATGTTACAAACAGGTAATTATTACACTTAAATTGTGCTTTTGCAAGAGGATTTGTCCTGATATTCTGAACAGAATTCTCACGAGCTCCATTTAGTACTAATTCCTGCCAGGTTTAATCACAAAAAAGTCTTTGATTTCAGAGGCTTATATTAATAAGACCTATGTACATACGCATATACAAGCAATGACTTCTGAAAATAGATCCTAAAGCACAAAGAAATGGGTTTGGGGATGAAGCTGGAATAGCTGATGGAAGCTTTTGGTAGTACCTGTGGAAGATCACACAAATCTTTGTTCTGAATGCAAAGGATAAATCGATAAAGCCTCTCTTGTGCTACTTCAGAGCAACCTCTGGCTGCAAATGGGCTTCAGCACGTGCCTGGAATGAGCTGCATCACAGTTTTGTCACAGGAAAAAGGCAAAGTGACAAGGTAAATATGCACAGAAAAGCAAAAGAAAACAATATGGTTCCACGTGTTTTACATGATGCTTCAGTTTCAGAACATTTCAGTTTAAGGACACGGGATAGCGATGGGTGGTTGTGCTGAGCAATCCACTGGGGTGCTTCTTTCCCTCCTTTTTAGTTATATTAAAGGATGCATGTCCACAGCCTTTCCAGAAAAACAAGAAAACAAAAAACCAAACCAAACTAACAAAAAAAAACCCCACAAAAAACAAAACGAAACAAAACCAAAAAAAACAAACCTAAACTTGCAAATGTCAGGGTAAGATAACTGAGGCCCAATATCCCTCTGAGCAGCATAAAAACTGCAGTAAGTGTTCCATTTTTCTGCCAAACAACACCTGATATCACAGAATTGGTCTGAATGGAAAAGACCTTTAGGATCATCGAGTCCAACTGTTCCCCCAGTACCACCAAGGCCACCACCACCCCCTGTCCCCAGGTGCCACATCCACACATATTTTCAATCCCTCAAGGGATGGTGACTCCACCACTTCCCTCCACAGCCTCTTCCAATGCTGGGCAACCCTTCTCATGGTGAAATGTTTCCTAATATTCAGTTTAAACCTCCCTTGGTGCAACTGGAGGCTGTTTCCTCTTATTTGGGGAGGAGGCCAACCCAGCTGGAACCTTTGAAAAACTGTCGGTTTTGAATGCAATCAGCAACATCAAGTTATTTCTGGTTATTTCTGGTTATTTATGGTTATTTATGGTTATTTATGGTTATTTATGGTTATTTATGGTTATTTATGGCTATCCATCCATACATGACAGCGGGAAAACACTGGAGCTGACCTTGGAGGAATAGCAAGGTGCCTGCAAGGAGGAAACCATCAACCCCATGCCGTGAGGACTCCTGGGCTCGCGCAGTCCAGGGCGAATCCCTGACCCCTCAAAGCACGTGGGATACCTCAGGAATGGGAAGCCCTGCAAACACCCCCTTCAAGCTGTCAGGGAGCACCAGGCAGGCTCCTGATGTGCCAAGAATCCCCACTCCGTGCCCGGCTCCCCCATCAGCCCCGTGGCCCCTCAGTCCCTCACGGGCAGTTCCTCCATCCCTTGGCATGAAAGCGATGCTTTCCTGGCCGGATCAGTCCTGCCCCACCACAGGCAGCTCCTGACTCACCTTTCCCTTCAGGTGTCTCCTTACAGCTGCTGGCTGGCTCCTGGCTCTTGGTTAGCTCATCAAAGTTTCATTTCGCCCTCAGCTGCTGAGAAACACGAGCCCCTCCCGCAGATAAAGGCCCGCTGGCGTCATTATTACCTCGCCTCGTTTAATTTGCAGGGCCTCGTGCTCAGTGACACTGGGACAGGCAGGTTCCAGCCAGCAGGAAGTGCCTGCGTTTTCCTCCAGGATTCAAACTCCTCTGAGAGCTCCCAAGGCAGGGAGAACCCTTTCTCCCATGCCACAGGAGGTGGAGCCGTCGGGGAGGTGCCTTTTTGTGACCCCACGAAGGTCACAGACATTCGGGTGACACAGGTGAGGGATCAGGCAGCCACTCACAGGGACCAGCCTCCAGCACAAACCAAACCAGGGCGCTCTGGGCAGCACCAGAGGGCTGCCAAAAGGAAGGATTTACGCTAAAAATCAGACAATCACAGGGTCAGTATGGTTGGAAAAGAAGTCTAAGGTCGTTCAATCCAACTATTAACCCAACACTATTAATCCGCCACATCCCCAAGCACCACACGTGCATGTTTTTGAATGCTTCCAGGGATGGTGACTCCTACCCTGGGGAGCCTCTTCCAGTGCTTGACAACCCTTCCATGCAGAAGCTTTTCCTAATATTCAATCTAAACCTCCCCTGGAACACCTCGAGGCAATTTCCTCTCGTGTCCCTGCTCCCTGGGAGCAGAGCCTGACCCCCCCGGCTTCCCCCTTCTGTCAGGGAGTTGTGCAGAGCCACAAGGTCCCCCCTGAGCCTCCATCTCTCCAGGCTGAGCCCCCTTCCCAGCTCCTGCTCAAGGGACCTGTACAAAAGGCACCCAAAATTTGCATCACGCCCCCAAAACTCAACCGACTCAACCTCACACGAGAAGAGGAAATTCCATGGGCACCACAGATCGAGATTTGGGGCAGAAATTTTTACCTGCTGCAGCTTCAAGCAGCAACACAAAACTCTGGAAGGAAAAACTCACATCTCTCCAGGGAGAAATGCCTGAAAAACGCCTCTTTTCCAACCCAGAACATACGTGCTCTGTGATGGGCCAGCTCCAGCAGAACAGCGTATGACTGGAGCTCTCCAGCATGGCAGGGATGGCCAGGACAGCACAGAGAAGGGCTGCAGGAATTGCCCATAATCCCTATCCCATTTACCCAGACGTGCTGAATCCCTGAGGTTTAAATGATGCCCTGCACCTCAGTGCCAGGAGAGCACACAAAGGACAGCTCCTATGCTGCCCTTGGGATGTATGTAAAACACACCTGAGGAGCAGCCAAAGCCAAGGAGAGACTGGAACTCCAAGAGCTGCTTCTTCTCTAAGATAAAATTTGTCCATTTAGACACCACAAGGCTGAGGAACAGACTGTCTAAAGCATCCATGGTCATCCTTATTTTCCAGTCTATAATCCACATAATGCTGGAATGCAGACATCAGTTATTCAGACTCTTCCACCTTTGTTATTATCCTCCTTAAAAACCACAAACAAGGGTAAATTATGCAGATGATTTTATTCTTTCCTCTAAGTTTTGATGAAATTACTCACCCAGTCAGTCTCATCTAAAAACCAGAGTATATTCATCTTTATTAATGAAATTTATTTCCTTGGAAATCATTTAGAAATCCTGGAAAGTGACATCCACCCTTCAGTTCAAACCAAAGCTTTCCCTTCTCCCATGACCTGGCCATCACTCAGAATCCTGTGCAGCAAAATTTTGGGGCTATTTTTTTTTTTTTTAACTCCCACTGAATGCCAGAAATGAACAAACTCTTAAAATGGGGGAGAGAAAGAGAAAGGAAGGGAGACAACGGAGAAACCCAATGGAGTCAGATTTTAAGAGCTCTGTAGAGATCAAAAGGTCAGAAAGGGACAGAAACGTGCATGGAAATGACCAAGCTGTGGGGAAATGGGACTGAGCCTCTGAGGCAAGCAGGCTTGCCCTGCAAAACTCCCACTGTTGCCTTTTTTTGGTTTTAAAATTAAGAACCAAACATGGTTAAGTGGAAAAACGATTTTTCCTTGGTATTTATTTAAGGATTTTTAGATGTAGCATTTCATCTCAGTGGAATACGAAAATGCACCCCGAAATGCACACACACCCCCGTCAGAAAAGCTCATACAATTATAGGCTTTGTAAGTTAGTATATTTAGGCTTCGTAAATTAGTATATTTATCAAAGATTCTTTAATGAGGGGCTCGAGTGAACTCTTTGTTTTGAGGAACTTTTTCTTTTCATGGGTTTATCTCAGTTTACAGAACGTGCTCTGGAGAGGACCTTGGTGTCTGGGGTGCTTTGATTTTTTGGCTGTGAGCTTTTTAAGATGTTTGGTTTCTTGGTTTAACAGAATAGTGGGTTTCAGCTGGGCTATCTAACTTGAGGGATGATAAGCACGTGGGCTAAAAGCCATAAGAATCCACAAAAGAATATATAAAAGGGGTACAAAAGAAAAGGCAAAAAATCCTCACGGCACCACCACGAATTCTCGGGATGCACAAGAAGGCGCCAGAGGGGCCCTCCTCACCTTCCCCCAGTCAGCTGCTCGACTCAGAGACGTCATTTCACCTGCTCCTAGGGGGGCTCTGAGCGAGGCCGGGCTTGGCGAGGCCGGTGGTGCCCAGATGGCACAGGCAGCGACGAGCACAGCGAGGGCAGCACGGGACATCTGCCCCCGCCGGCACCGGAGCCTGGAGCTGCCTCTCCTGCTGCTGCGCTTCGCGTGTCGGGTTTTTAATCGCGTTAAACGCAGCGACTTCATTTCCTGAATGGTTCCACGTCCCTGTTTTATTTCTCCCTCGCCCCTCGGAGTTCTGTGACACCAAGAGCGCCGTTGCAAAGGAAGGCAGTTTGAAACATCATTTCTGTCTCGGGCTATAAAGCAGCCAAGGAAGTGGAGAAGAACCAACGGGGGCTAAAAAACGTGAATGGAAATAGAAGCTCAGCAGGACTTCAGATTTCACGTATTCCCAGCACAAGCAGCAGCCCCCCATCTTCTGGTCTGCGTGGCAATAAAAGTCACAGCCTGGCTGGGTTTAGGTTCATTTCTCCACACAAGCATGAATATTTTATTTAAGTGCTTTTCTAGGTCAAAGCTGTGCAGTACAACTTTGCTTGACCCGAGTGTTTGGAACAGATGCGCAGATTTGGCTTAAATTTGTGTACAAATATTGCACACAGGTTCAGGAAACACGGTGAAAATTTACTGATGCTTCCAGCACTTGAGTAATTTAAGGTTTTGTTTTCCAAAAGTTTTCACCAAAATTTGCGGGAGAATGAAAGTGATTGCATAGAAAACATTTTCTACATTGTCGTGCAGTATATTAAATTCCTTTATGATTTAATCTGGCATTGTTGCTTTTTTGGAGGGAGAAAAAGAACACAAAACTGGAGAAATGCCACTTAATGAATTTTCTCTGTTCCTTATCTACATCTGCCAGTTACTGCACACTGAATATAAAGCCATCGTTTCAATTAATGCCTGGAAAATTGTATTTCTCTGACAGTCATCTGCACTGCAACCAAATGGAGCATGACAAACACAGAATGATTCTGATGCTGCAAAAATAGCAAAAGCACAGCACTACTAACACAACAATGAAAAAAAACAAAAAACACCATAAAACTTTAAAGAGAATGTTTCAAATTGGCTCAAATTAGGAGCTGAAGAATGAAGAATTTACATTTGCATTAACTGAGCAAATAAACCAGTCACTGCTTGTTAAATTCCTTCTGTGCTTTTTCTGATGCATCCAGAACAGGAGATGAAAAATTTCAAATAGCAAAGCATGTAAATGATGTATTTTAAAAATCAAAGGTGAGATTTGTTCAGCATGGAAAGGAGAGGCAGCTATTTTGGTTAGTGATCACTAACAATTAGATATGGCACACCTGAGTTCTTCCTGTGAGAACCCAGACCTGTTTTATCCCCTCAGCCCAAGCCCCCCTGGCCTCAAACTCTCTTCTCCCGTGATGAGCACCACCACAGAAATTAGAAAATACAACACCCAAAGAATCACCTGGACTGTTATTTCATTTTCTTTTGCCTGGTTTCACCGATTCCATTTATTTCCCATCGAGCTCCCTGCCATTCCTGCTGCTCCGTAACAACTCAGGATGCTCTGCCTCAGGCCCACGGGCTCGTGGAGCTCTTGCAGACTCTCACATCTTCATAGGAACATAAATTAGAAACATCAAATATCAGCCTAGTTACTGCTGGGGTAACATGGACAATTCAAGTCCCATTCAAAATTTTTAGTGGGATTTGACTCTCTGGCTTTGAAAGCAGAGTTTTCCTCTGCTTTTCCCTCTCCAACAAGCACAAAATAGCTTGGCTTTTTTTCTTCCACTTCTTCAGCAGCGATCTAAGCATCAGCATCTCTGTAACAGTGACTGAAAGGGCTGCAAATGTCACATTTTCAATTCAAATGAAGAGCTTGGAACCAACAGATTTAGTTCCTGAGGTCTGCCTTAGGAAATTGCCCCTACCTAAGGAATCAGGGAGGGCAAGGAGACACTCCCAGTAAATCACGACCCCTGTTATGGTTTGGATCAAGTACCAAGGAAGGTCTGATTTGTCCCTAAGGTGCAGTGATGTCACCACTGTGATGTAATCCAGCATCAGCCTTCCTTAGGACAGGAAATCTTCATGGCCGCTCTTTATCTAAGGAAAACAAACACCTGGAATGCCACAGATTGCATTAAACTGACCCAAATGATTGGTTTCCAAGTAAAACACACAGCAAAGATGGGAAACACCAAGTGGAAATATTCAGCACTGGAACAGATGCCTCTGTGACCTCCCAGTTTTACCGTGTGTGTTGCCTGGAAAAGATTTTCCGTGCAGTACATAGAAATTCTGTCCAGGTCAAATTAAAATAAAGTCAGCTGAGAGAACGCTGTCCATCAATAAGAGAGAGTTTAATGAGAGCATCTTCTAATTCCAGCAAGGTGAATTGGAATTTCACTACTGAATGAACCTCAACGAATAATAATTTCCTTCTAATCTCAGGAATACAAAGCTGTCTCTAAGTGTAATGAATCTCATTACCCCTTTTCATTAATATCACTTGCATACTTTTTTTTTAGATAAATGTTAAGAAATACATCCAAAAATTGAAAGCTTTTGGCATTACAAGTCATCCAAGCACGAGTCCTGTAAGCTTTATGCTGCTGCTGTGACCATTCCTGCGAGCAGAACCTTACAGGACTCAGAACCTCCTGGAGTCAAACATTTTACAGCCAGATCCAGGCAGCCAACACACAGAAAAGAGGGCACAGAAACAGGAGATTAATTATCTCCCCCTTCATTTCCTCATTAATCACCCTCCCTCTTCACATCTGACAGCAACAAGCAGCCCGGCCGCCCTGTCCTGCCCTCAGAGCTCTGCCACCCCTCAGCATCCCAAATCCAACAACCTGACTGCAAAAACCCTCCTAGAAACCTTCCCTCTGACAGGGTGCAACTGAAGCCATCGTGTCAGTCACACAAAGCATGTAAATACCTCTCTAATTCCACAATTTTTTGAAAAGTAAAGGAACTGAAGAGCTTAACAATTGCTCTTACAGACTGATTGTCTAAAGCAAATGTTCGCCACAGGTGCAGGACAACTTGCACTTCTGCCGTGAATTCCCACCTCTCAATCTCTCTTGAGCTGTAGAAATCCTAGAAAAGTCTATCTCAGTTTGATGAGGCAGGGAAAGGTTGAGGTTCCTGCCCCAGACAGGTCAGTGGCAGTTCAGGGGAGTGAATTCCCATCTCCTGAGATTGCTGATTTACATTTACACCAGGCAGGGTTTGGTGCTGCCCAGAAGCACTGAGTGCTCCATGACATCCTTTAATTCCCTTCCCCATCCAGCCATTTGGGGTTTTATTTCTTCCATCATCTTCCAATTTCTTTTTAAAGTAAAAATTGCCCTGAACTGAAGCCGTTCAGCAGGAACAAACAGTTTACATAAGATGAGTAATAACAGCGGCACCAGAAATGGTTCTCGATTGTGGCTGAAAACAGCCCCAAAAAAGCCACTCATGTGAAAGACATCCATGATTTCATAATAATCTAATGACTGGACTTATGTGCAGCACGTAAACACGAGCCAGGACTGGGGCAACAGATGACACATCAAATATTAAAGGCAAGACATGCACTGCAGCAGATGAGTAATGTTTTTCTTGCCTAAACAGAGAGCAAGAAGCTCTCTGCAAAGGCTGATAAAGCATTCAGTGAGAGCTCAAGGTCCGGGATGAAGAAAGAGGAATCAGGTTTTTTTCCTCCAAATGCTCTGCCGTCAGTGGGAGTGTGGCTGCTGAGAGGGAAGAGAATTATCCCACCAGAAATCATTCCTTCAGCTCTTACTCTGTTTGGTAATCATGAAACCATCCCCACACGTCTCACCTTGGCTACCCCAGGCTGCTGGGAACATTTTTCTTTTGCTCTATCATGATGTACCATCGAGTACAATAATGCCATTAGATTCAGGGCAATGATTGTAATAAATATCAATAATCTAGAATAAATACTAATAATCTAGAATAAATACCCAGCATCCCACCGATCGCCAACTCGATAATAAAATGCCAATAAAAATTCCTTTTTTACATTAGATATGTAAACACCAGAGCAGTAACAGCACAGATCTTCACCCAGCGCTAAGAGACAGGTAACCTAAAGGCTATGGAAGAGTTTGGCAGCCCAGCCAAACCATCCCAAGCCAGTGGGATACCCCACAGACACTGGATACTCCAGGTTCATTCAGCATCACAGATATTCAGCTTCTGAGTGGAAAGAGAATGAGGGAATGCAATGTTTTCTTTCCCCCAGCCCCACTTTCCAGCTAGTCAAAGCCTTAAGAAAGTTTCTTCAAACCTCTTTTTTTTTGGTTATCAAAATTAAGCCAGGATTCCCCTCCCACAGAAGGTGAGATTAGGATTTAGAGAGGACCACACAAATGCCCTCTGCATGTTTTGTATTACCCACAAAGCCCTGATTTCCCACTGAAGCACAGCTGTGCAAGGTGGGACTATTTCAATGACGTTGACTGAGAAGATGAAGGAAATGGTATCAAAAACATGGGGTTACAGAGCTGAGTTATAACAATATGATTGTTCCAGGTAACCAGGAAAGCTTTTTCTTGCCCTGAATCTTTAAATGAAATCAAACATCCCTGGCTACATCTTCAGACACACTTAAGTGGTTGTTCTGTGGGAAGCACTGACACATGAATCAGGTCACGGCAAGCAGCAACCACGGAAGTTTAACAGAGGAGGTCCGAAGGATTTGTCAAGAAAAAGATCAAGGAATGAATGACTTAACAATGTCAAAGTGGAAAGCCTTCCTTAATTACCACATCTTTATAACCTCTTAGCACCATTCTCGCTGGACCCTACCAAAAAAATTCACTCCTTCGCAAAAACTGCTAGTGGCAACCACGGGAAAAAAGGCCCTGAAATCCATCTGTGAATCCCTGTCCTCACACCACAAGCCGAGCAGTGCTGCTGACAGAGGCAGCCTGTGCCTGTCTGCGTGGATCCAGCACAGCCTGGGGAATGCAAGGGTCCCAATGGAAGCACTTCCACCAGCCACGCTCCGTAGGGAGCTCTGGTTGTGTGGCACAAGCGGTGGCACGGAGGCACTGCCAGCTGGGAGCTCCCCCCGTGCCAGGGCTCCTCTGAGCCATGGGGATGTGCAGCCAACAGGTGCCAGCACCAGCAACCCACCCACAGCACCAGAGCTCGCCACGGGCAGGCAGCAGAGCAGGGAATGGCTGTGCCTGGATCCTCTCCTTGCAGGAGAGAGAGAGAGGGAGAAAGGATGGAGCCACGTGTCCCCTGTGAGACCAGGACGCTGCAGCTGCTGGGTGACCCCGCACAAACCCACAATCACACACAGCTGCTGCACTGGCAGCTCTTCACAGCAGACAAAAACCTTCACCTTCGATTTTTTTCCCTATCTCATCACAGTTTTTGGAGTGACTTCACGTCACTCAAAGTTTTGCAAGTGTACAACATTGTGTTCCAAGGCTGCTGGTGCCAGCGAAACGTCCCAGGAGCTGTGGCCAGGTGACCAGTTCAATACTGCTGAGGGGTACCATGGAGAGCCTCAGCTGCCCCCTCCCACCAGAAGGTGATTTCAGGGTGATGTGGCCTAAATTGCCAAAGACTTCTCACGATTTTTTGTCTGCTCAGGGTGACACAGCAGTCTGAGAAAACAAAGGAATAAAGGACATGAACCTGGGAAAGCATGGCCCGAGCGAGGGAGACATTCTGCTACTCACATCACACTTTTAAATCCAGCACAAGGCTCTTCTGGAGTATGCTGAAAGCCTCTTTTTCAGGGAGGGAAAGGATCTCTCTTCCGTGAAGAATCTTTCCTATTATTATTTGTCACTGCAATCACCACAGTTTCTGTGGCATCAGCAGTTCCAAGGGTCTGGAGCTCATATTTATTTGATGAAGCCTATCAGAAAGGTTAAAAGTAACACAGCATAACAACAGATGCTCTGACAACAGCAACAGCACGGAAAAGAGGGGGTTTCTGATGAGGCCAGGCATGTGTAAGTTAAGTAGTTAATTTCTCACAGGGTGCTTTAATCTTTAACACAAAAACACAAAACAGAAGAATAAATTTATATTCCGATGGGACACATTTTTGTGACGTCTGAAAAATGAAATATCAAAATCCGCTTTGCCCCGGCTGCTTCCTTGGCACGATTCTTTCCCAGCTCACTTAGAAAAAAAAACAACAAATAAACCAGAGAGCACCAAACTGCATTTTCCTGAGGTGTTACCTCCAAGTGCTGCTACTTGGCAGCTCTTAATGTCTCTGTCAGCGTCACCCACTGCTCCTGCGAGCGATGTCACCGTGTCACCCACACGGTGCTGGCCCCGCTCCGGCTCTGCAGAGGCTGAGCATTCCCTGCTGAGCATCCAGGGGAGGGGGAGCCAAACAAGTGAGAGCTGAGGGAAGCACGGGGCTGTGATCACGGTGCCATCTGCGAGCAACGCTGGGCGCTGCTCTCGCTCCTGCAGCGACAGCGATGCCCCTCTGACCTCCCTGCCCAGCCTGGCAGGTGCTTTGGGGGCATCCCAAGGATGCAACCCCATGGCTCAGGAGCAGAGCAATAATGAGAGCTCTGGCATCCCCTAAGAGCACTCCCACCATCACCTGTGTGACCCTGTGCTCGTCCTCACCCATTCACCCCCTTCTCTCGTGGCACCACGTGTGGAGCAGCT
>VZRR01011200.1:2483023-2874847 GCA_013398015.1 Oreocharis arfaki | reverse complement strand
TTTTTTTTTTTTTTAACCAAAATCAATGCTTCCTTGCTGCTGACTTCAATCTCCCTACTGGTTTTTTGGTTTTTTTCCAGACATGCAGCTGCCACATGACAGCCAGTAAAATCCCTGCACTTTACAATCTCTTACATCTCTCACCTTTGCTTGTGGCTGCTGCAGTGGTTTCAGTTACCTCATTCCATAAAGCAGCTTACTGGATTGATTTTGACTCTCTTCAGTGGGAGCAACGCCTTGTGTTCTGTTCAGCCTATTACATTGTCTTTCCATTGTGGAATAATTGGAAGAAGGCAATAGCGATGCTGCCACCTAAGTGCCTTCAAATGTATTTGTTCATACGTGCCAAGTGTCTTGCTAAATTATGCCCTTACATACACACCAACAGCTTTCCTGGGTTCACAGGGGAAAAAAAAAAGAACATCAACATGTCATCCAAATCTTTTCCTGGCATTAGTTTTGCAATTTAAGGCCAACCATTTCAGACTGGCACTTAGAGGAAGTTGAAACATCATCTTTGTAATTAAATTTGCTGTGGAAAAAAGAACAGTGGTCTTACTGTGTCCTTTTTTATAGGGATGAGAATTTTATGGTTTTGTAGTGGGCTGAAGAGCTGAAAAGGCTAATGAATTATTACAAAGAACAATATGAAGTCTTTCTTTCTTACACTTTGACTTCAACCATAAATGGCTTTTGCAGCTGCTCATTGGGTTAGGTGGAACTGGGAAAGCTGGCAAAAGAGCATGAACAAATTCAATAAAGGGTGGAAAAGAAGAGGTTCATCTTGGAAACTTTGGTAGAGCTGTAGGAAAACATCCAACAAGAGGAAGAAACCTGCAATATCAACATGTAGGAGTGAAAGCAAACAGTAAATTACATACGGTTTTACAGAAAAGCTTAATAGCAAAGCCCACAGAATTTAAGCCTCCATGTGAAGGATCCCATTGCTGAGGAAGGAACTAACAGAATTCTCTTCTACTTCTTTGGCATGACTACTCTGTGCATACTACTTAACTGGGTCATGCCTGGGATATTTTTGGAAATCTTCCTGTTAGAAAATTACACTGAAGGGAATTTTAAAAAGAGCAATTAAAATAATTAAAGAGATGAAGGGATTGATTTATGAGACAAGATCAAAAGATCTGGAATATTAAAACATGTTTCACAAATGCTGTGGAGTTTGGATGACATCATGTTGTTAAGATTAGCACAGACTATTTGGAAAGAGTTTATTCAGTGTGAGATTACGTGCATATTTTGAAACTAGTAGAAACTGAAAAAGTGGGAGAAAAAAAGGTTGATGCACTGGTGTTTGAAAAGCTTTGTGCTGAAAATCAAGGGCAGAGACCATACCCTCTATAAGTAGATTGGACTGATTAGATAAAAGACACCAGCTGATGGGAACAATCTTGCACTGGCAAATAGTTGGGACCAAGGCCTTGCACAGTATGCAATAACCTGCAGTAGATGTGTGTTTCAGGCTGCATAAGTTCTGTTCTTCAAACAGGAGCACAGCGGGCTGAAATACCAAGTGTTTCAAGTCTCAAGGGTTTTTTTAAACAGAGTGTAATAGCATTTTCAACCACAGGTTCCCAATTCATCCTCTCTGACTACATCCACCTCTGTTTATTGTTCTGAAAACACAACTGCCACAATCCAAAGTTCACCTTGGGAATGAAAGTTAAACCCAACTTCTTCTCATACACAGCTAAGAAATATCCTTTAAGAAAAAGATTTTTTTTCCTCATGTTTATGACCTGTTCAGAAATTCATTAACTTCAGGTCCTTCTGAGTCCAGGCTAGGGTTCACTAGGGTTGCTTAACAATAGTAGACTTTTTTCCTGAATGGTTAAAAAGTTTCTAAAGTGATGACACATTTAAGACAGGCATTCACAAAGGTTGTGTTAGCCCTTGTTTAGGAATACTTGTATATCTCACGGCTTTATCACTCAGGAGTAATGTGACCATCTCACAATGCTAATTGAAACCTTGAAATTAAACATATTTAAAATATACATACACACATGAGTTCTCTCTCCATGCCTGGTTCCGTATATTCAAAATATTGTTAAACATTACTGTAACACAATTTAAAAAGCAGAATAACGTGTGCAAACATGTAACACCATGCTGAAGTGCATGCTAGAAGATAGTACCAAAATGGGAAAAGCAGGGGCTGCGAACAGCAGAGGGGTAGAACTTGATGCAAACCCCTGGAAGCGCCTTCATCATCTTCACTGTTTGTGAGTCTGGATCAGTTTTTCCCTAGGAGTTTTCTTTTTTTGAACATGGCTCTAGTCCTTAAGTATTTGCTTATCATTGACAGAAGTCATGGTAAATTTTGAGGGGTAGGAGAGGGAAGATAATACTTCATTTTAGAAAAATATTGGTAGGGTGGAATGGGAAAGAGTCTTGTAAGTTAATGGTTGTTTAAGAAATTCTTTGAGGTAACAATGTGGTATCACAATTATGACCAAACATGAAATTCACCACAAAACAGCATTAGCTTATTATATAAGATGAAATTCTTATTTTCTAGATGTGAATAACTGTTTAATACAGCTAAGAAAACTAGAACTGATTATTGTAATGAATTTACTTCTTTAATTCTTATTTCTACTTTGTTGCCTGAGCATGTTACTGTTTACTAAAACAAATACAATTTATCTCCCCTCTCTTGGATGCTTTCAATCTAATATGTAGGCTTGCTGGGGCATAGCTCTAGAGGCTTAAAAAAAAAAGATAGAAAACTGTCAATTTCAAATTAAATTTAGGCAGTGTGGAGGCCACATCGTACTGGAAATTATGAGAAAAATCTCCAACTTTAAAAACAAGCATATTGAGTTCAACAGGAAACTTACTCAGGTAGATTACAAGATGAACAAAGACTCTTTTCTTTTTTTTTTTTTTTTTAATTCTGCAAAGAAAGACCCTGGAGAGTCAAATTATATCATAGGATGTAAGACTTCTCACAGAACAAGAGAACAATTTCAGGAAGTTAGCAAACTCAGATAAGAGTTAATTACTTAAATAAGTGCTACCATAAATTATAGCAGCTATTATACTCCCTGCTTTTTGAGAACCCGCTGCTGGATTTCAGCCAGAGTGCTGTGTGTGAACCCTTGGGATTTCCTTTGGTCCAGAAAGACTCCAGTCTGTTCCCTTTGTGCAGAGGTTATTTACCATGGAGGTGAGACCTCAAGTCCAGTCATCCCAGGGTCCTGATCATCCTGCACATCTTCTTCAGGGACACCTTACTTGTGTTAAAACACTCATTAATCAGGTATCAATCTTGACAGAAACTAACAAATTATTTTGATAACACTGAGAAGTAGCCACGGAAACCACTGACAGACCCTTCCTTACCTTTGCCTTCCCAGCATTATCCTCTGAACTTAGCCCAGATCATACCTCTAACCTGCACATAATGGGAGGTTTGGGGTTGGGATTTTTTCCTGGCTGCCAAAATGCCACAGACCTGACAGAGTTTCTTTCTGTGTTTCTCTATAGATGTTTGACCATTTGACAGAATTTCCCAGAATCCCAATGAGTATTTCCTCACCCCCAAACCAAATACAAGGGAAGGCTAGGTGAACACTTCTTTTCCATCCCAACCACAGTCTTGCCTGTGAACTCACCACATGATGCAGCAAAATATGATTAAGCTTTTCCTTAACATCTGTGTTACCTCTCAGAACAATTATATCCTATAAGAAGTCCCTCTTAGTGTTTGAAAATAGCCTTTGAGGACCCTTTTTTATAACTCCTATCAGATGATCTCCCCTATTTGCTTTTTGTCTCCCATCATCATCTGATCCCATAGGCAGCTCACCAGGTGATTCCCAGTACCACATCAGATGATCATGATCTTGGATAGCAACCAAAGGACTTGTCTGGCTTGTCCACCTTCTATCATGCCTGTCACATTGTCTGGAGGCACCTCCTCAGGCTTCGATAGGGCCTGCCAGTACTAGTCTTCCTTTATGACCTAAGCTATAGAAGTTACATCTGATGGCTGCATGAGCTTGTTAGAATACCTAAACCACTCCCAAGTGGTGACTTACAGAGTACAGGACAGGACCTGTGGTTCACAATCAAAAAGAACATAACAGAAAAAATTGGATTCTGTTGCCTCATTTCCCTTCACACAAAGCAGAATGATGGCAAGCTCAGGTGAGGTCAGAAAACCAGTGCTGGGGGTGGCTGTGTGTGGCATGGTTGGGACTTTAGGATAGCCCTCATTTCCACCAGCAATACAACAGAATCATTTTTCTATTACATTAAGCTGGTTTTGGTTTTGTGGTTGGTTTTTTCCTGTTTTCCTTCTGTTTTGTGTCTCTTTCCTAATAATTGCTATCACAAAACCAATAATGCACAGGTTTCCCCAATCCCTTCAAGTTACAGCATCTTGTCTATTGATTATAATTTCCCATGGTATGCAGGTGACTTCAGGAAGAGGTTACCCCTAGATATCAAAAAACACACTGACCAGGTAAATCCCCTCTTTCTTTCATCACAGCACTCTGTATCCAGTGGACACCATTCTCTTTTCTTTTGACCAACATCAGCAGCTACAGTTGAAATAATGTAAATATTATAGCAAACCAAAAACAACCCGATCAGGACGAAAGAATTTATTTTATACCTTGTAAACCTCATTATATTGGGGAAAAATATACATGGGGTGATAATTTGTAATCCTAGCCTCTCATAACATGAAGAAAATAATATTCTTTCTGATCAGAGTGTTTTTATGGAGGGAAGGAATCCCTGCACAGTGAAGAATGGATGGTAAATTGGTTAAAATTAGAGTGATGAATTCATCCAGACAGCACAGACGCAGTAGAACAGATGAGCAAAATAGAGGCAGTGTAAAAAAAAAAAAACACAATAGAAAAGATGTTCTACCTTAACTAGACATCAGTAATATGTATGCATGTGTGCATGAGTAATTTATATGCATGTTTTACAATATTATTTCTCATTAAATTGTTCCTTTTAGTTACCTTTTCCAATTGTCTTTTGAGTGATGATGCCTCAGTATGCATCAGAGTATACTCTCTGAGAAATGCTGATAAATTATAGAGTGAATTTTATTCTCATATCTGTATTATATATTGGATTCAGGGCTTCTTGCACAAAATTCTGTTGCCACTGAAGTCAAAGACAGACTTAATTCTGACTTCAAGGGAGCCAGAATGTCAGTATTTGTCTGGTGCACTGCAGACAAGGGTAGACCAATACTCTTTGTTACCTGGTCATTTGACTTTCCAGGCAGAATTGTATGTTACAGCTTTCAAAATATAAAACCAAGGAAAACGAGCAAAATGCTTAAATGCATCCCAATAACTCATAATAGCTACAATTAAGTCATAAACTCAACCCTTCAGAGCTCTATAAGGGTATTACTATATTGATGAGTTCAGCTTTCTTATTATGAGACGAGGTATTACCATTCTGCCTGTCATGAGTGAACCTTTTGGTTGTAAGTGCAATACAAATTCCAAATCTGAAAATGGTCTCTTCCACAAAGGGATTTCCAGATTAAAGAAAGGTGCCTGTCTAAACAGGCCAAGGTGCCAGTGCGTAACAGCTGCTGCACAGCAGGTTCTCCTGTGAGCCCTGCGCATGAAGCTCATCTCCTCTAACTCAGATTTCTACAATCTAGAAGCCTGTATTTGATCTGGTTGTCTTCACTGCATTCAGAACCAGCAGAGAGACAGTTTCAAGATGTAGTTCATCACATCTGCAGTTTAAACCAGAGCAGATAAAATGTGTTCTGCTTCTATCTGTTGCCTATGGACAGTTCAGGTGAATTCCACATTCATGGAGTGCTTTGAACAGATTGAACTAATTTCCTTCTATTCAGAGATACTCTCAACATGAAATAAGAATTGCCATGTGAGGATGAGAGCCATAATTACTTTTTAAAAAGTTTTCTCCATAGCAGAAACTTTTGCACAAACTTCTCCATTTTCTATTGTAAATAAGAAACAGCATGTGCTTAGGAAAGAGAGATGAGTTTTCCAAGGGAAAAAACAATACAGTAAGATAATACTGATCAGCTCAGCTGGCCATGATCTCATTTTATTGGCTGTCAGGCCATCTTTGAGTTCATTAAATAACATCACAGAAAAAAGCTGAAAGGACTTTGTGAAAGACTTTGTGGTTTTTCACAGTCAGTTCCTCTAAGAAGTTGTCACGTAACATCTAATTATAAATTTGTATGGTTTTTAAATGCAACATAAATCAAAATGTACAATCAAGAATATAATCCAAAGTGATTGATCTACAGCTCACTTAAGTACTTTCACAATTAGAGCTAAAATGGATAAAACAAATTTGGAGAAACAGACAAAAGTCTAGTAGTTAATCCTCCAAAACCTATGTAAAAATACCGACCCTATTGACAACGTAATACAATAATAATGCATTGCAATCTGTTACCAAAACTTCACCAGAACTCAATGAAGTAACAACTGGCAGTAACTACAGCAAAGTGCCTTTTGGAATTGACATAAAAGTTTTCAGCCTGAAACAGCCTGTTGTAAATATCAGAAAACTCACGTGTCCTTGCAACCCAGAAGATTGTCAGATAACATATACTGATTGTAGGAGTCGGTCCTCACTAGTACCAGCTCAGTCTTTACTGAAGTGTCTCAGCTGATGCTTTGAGAGAAACTAGAGCAGTAGGTTAAGTGTCAAGAGATCAGTGTTTTAATTCTTCAGTTGCTAATGATTATTCCACCCAAAAAGTGGTGATAACAGTACTTTCTTTCTCTATTAGTTTGTACACCCATGAAGATGAAAACTGTTTCAGCTGTGACATTTTAAAAAATACAAATTCAACAGGTATTCCTCTTGTGAATAATGTATATGGTATTCTACACAATTTTTCCATAATGGTTCTTTACTACTTGCCTTATATTTTTACTTGCCTTATATTATCTGAGCAATTCCTTGCACAGTCTTTAATATATTCTCCAGTTATTTAACACATTGGTTTAGGTTTCTTTTTTAAGTTTTTGTCTTTACTCTGTTAATTTTAAACTGAAAGAACTTCTGATGAACACAAAATGGCATGTAAAGATATTGTCAATGAGCAAGCAGTTGTTCAAAAGATAACAAGTAGTTTGCTTAGAGGTTTTGGCTGCAACACTTACATAATGACTATTATTGCCAGTAACATTAACCTAGAATATAAGAAAATCAGAAAAGTAATCAGATAGGAATACTTATCATATGCATAGTTCAAATGTAGGTGGTTTGTTTTTCTTCCCACCATCAGAATTCTGGAAGGTTTTCTTCAAAGAGGTGAGAGGTGAAAATCTTGACAGGGAAGATTTTCAAAATTTTAAGGGGATTTCCAATAGAACCTGCACCTACTGGTAACACCTGAGGATAATTTTCAAAGGCAGAACTTTGGAGTACTGTACCCATTTTGACTTTTGGGCTAAAAATGGTGAAAGAAATGCAGACTTGGAAAAAGAGACAGAGCAAAAGAATTTCTTATACAAAATTCAAATCATCATTAATTTCCTCTGTCTGGACAAAACTGGAAGCAAAAAACTCCCTTGATGGGAGTTATGTCAGAGCATAGGCACTGAAGATGCCAGTTGCTTCAACAGACAAAGATTGTTCAGCTACACAAAGGAAGGCTATTCATACAGGGTTCTGTAATCTAAGGACTTCAAGTATCTTATGGAATAGCATGCAATTGTATTTTCTTTATTTTAAAGTTTATCAAGTCAGGGTCTTTCGTGAGTGCATGAATCCTGAAAAATAGCAAGTACCTATTTTGTTTCCTGTTATTTCCCAATCCCAACTTTACAAGCATGACATGCAAAATTAAAAACGTCAGTGAATAGGTAATGTCATTAGAATTTCTGCTGTGGAAACATTTTAATTTTCCAATTAAAAATAGATAGAAAGGTTGCTTTTATGACCTAAAGCAAATGTTGGGTAATTCAGTTTTTTCTGGCTCCTATGCTTTCAGTGTTTTGGGATTGCTACTATGCAGGGGTTAAGCTGTAAGAAGAAAAGAATGTATTGTCATACCTGCAAGATACTAGAAATCGTGGTTAGGTTTCTCTTCTGATCTAGGCAGTGATATGGTGGCCTTGTTTTTGTACTCTGATGAATTCAAGCTGCTGTGTTCTGAGTGCTCACTACTTCCTGACCTTTTTTCCATTTTGCCCTGTTTTCAAGAGCTACATCTGTCATATTTAATGATACTGTGTTTCATTGTGCCAAAAGAGCTCAAGTTGGTGTCTTGCCAGTGCCAAAAGACACGGATTCAAAAAGATATTTGAGAATGCTGAAATGAAATTCTTGGGTTGTATTTTATGCCTGATTCCTGTTTTAAATTGTGCACTATTGTATTTCTCTTCATCACATACTCAAACTGACAGAGCCCCATGTAACAATAAACAATACTGAACTGCTGGCCTTTAACTTTTACTGTTTGCTTAGGAAGTGTATAGGAAATAATGAGAAAGAGTATGAATTTATTTTTTGACCAACGAATTCTCAATAACAGATTTTGCAATAAAAATGGCTCAGGAAAAGACAAGATACATTTTCTGTGTGACAGCCACTTTTGGGTATGTCAAACAAAGCTGTAAAACTTAGCCTTAACCAGTATGTCATGCAGACTTTTTGGAACAAATTACGCAGTTGCCTGACTCCATTCTTTCAGAAAACTTTTCCACAGATTTTATTGCACTCTGACATGGTTTCTCTGTGGCACTGAGAGCCACTGACATAAGGAGCCCAGGGCTCTCCTGGTGGATGGAACCAGTTATCCTTTGTGTTCTGGGCAGCTTGGTGCAGCCAGACTTAGCGTGGAGCCTTTGCTGGCCGCAGCACTGCAGGAGTGTAGAAGCAGCACCCAGCTCTGCTTTCCCACACACTGTCCTGCATTGAAACTATGTAAATGGATTAAAAGACTCAGCCATAAGAGATAACAGCTTATCCTGTCATAAACCAGGCTTGAGTACTGATGTCGGGGTCCCTCTGATCTGCAGGCACGGTGCTTGCTGCAGTGCTTCCTAGTGGTATGGAAACAAGTCCCATGGGATCACATGGGAAGGGCTGCAACAGAGCTGCAGCAGGCAGCCAAGATGGTCAGAGGAAAGTCTAGAAAGCACCTTATCCTTTAAGTATTCTGCTTCCCTGGAAATATGTTCTTGTCAGCATTTCTACTGTTGGATCCCTTCTAGTTATGAGACCGCATGATTGTGGTTTTGCCGGGTAAACCCAAGGGACTCTGAAAAATGGCTTTGATTTCTGGACAAGACAGCAAGCCCATTTATATTATGCATATAGGACTGTTTAGACTACTGACCACTTGGCAAC
This sequence comes from Oreocharis arfaki, assembly GCA_013398015.1. NCBI lineage: Eukaryota > Metazoa > Chordata > Aves > Passeriformes > Paramythiidae > Oreocharis > Oreocharis arfaki. Next base: position 2,865,490 of record VZRR01011200.1, on the reverse strand, counting down.
AAATTGGTTTTACTTTCAATTAGATTTATTTGAGGTGCTGGAGTGAGTCCGGAGAAGGGAAACAGAGTTGGTGAAGGGTCTGGAGCACAAGTCTTGTGATGAGCATCTGAGGAAGTTGGGGTTTTTTAGCCAGGAGAAAAAGAGGCTCAGGGGAGACCTTATCACTGTCTTCAATTACCTGAAAGGAGGTTGTAGCCAGGTGGGGGTCAGTCTCTTCTCCCAAGTAGCAAGTGACAGGACAAGAAGAAATGGTTTTGAGTTGCACCATGGGTGGTTTAAGTCGGATATGAGAAAAAATTTCTTCGCTGAAATCATTGCAAGGCATTGGAACAGGCTAGCCAGGGAAGCATTGGAGGCACCCTCCCGCTCCTGGGAAGTGTTCAAAAAACATGTGGGTTGGGCACTGAATGGCATGGTTTGATGCTGAACGTGGTGGTGGCACTAGGTTGATGGTTGGACTTAATGATCTCAAAGGTCTTTTCCAGCCTTAACCATTCTATGGTTTTCCTATAGTTTTTCTTTCTCATTCATGAATAATAACAAGCTAAAAACACAATAAAATTTTTCCCTGTGTTTTGTTTCCCGCTTTTTGATGGGAAAGAGACCATAGTTTTCTACTTGTAGGTAATATTTCTGGTCAAATTATATGTTGTGAGTAGCATTAGCTTTAGACTTACTTCTGTTAGTAAGCCTCGCTTCTACCTTTATAATAATTAATGGAGCTCAGCTTTAAGGGACAGTGCATGTGTCATTGCCAGAGTAGTCCTACTCATCATGCATGGCATATTCCATTGCCTGGATCATGGGCAGTCTGTCTGAATGGTAGCCTCCAGTAACACATTTACAATATATCCTTCCATTGAAAACAACACAGAGCTCTATTTATAAACTGTTAAGGAGTTAAGTGTCTCATAAATGTTCCAGCCCTTAAAAGCAAGCATTCCCACTTGCAATGTATTAGTGAAATGCACACATTTATTCACAAATCATTCAGTGGGCCAGTTTTATCAATTCTAAACCACAGCTGAATCAATGACATTTTCTCCCTTCATCTGGCTTTCAGTCAAGCCCACAATCACTTTCCCTGTGTGCCTTGAATGTTTAATTGGTAAACACTGCAGGATAATATTTAACTACAAATAAAAATCTATCGTTACTGCCATGCCATAAACACATAGGGAAATTCCAGTTTAATTTTCTGAAATTGCTTGCTTGCAGCACTGAATATGTGGGATTAAACTGACTTTGAGAGAATGCTAACTGAGGAGCACTGAGATGCTTTTGGCCCTGGGCTGCTCCTGAAGGCTTTGCAAAGATGCTATCGTTCAGCATTTCAGTCATGGCAGGAATGAACTGGAAATTTCCTGAGAAGAGGTGGTGGGTAGGTAAAAGGTTGCTATAAAACCTTAAACCTCCCCTAAGGTCATATTGGAAGCTGCTTGAAATAACAAATATTAAAAACGTGTAATGCAACTGTGGTGTAAATACAAAAAGTGCTGCATGAGTAAGAAGACAAGGAAATAAAAAGCCCCCAAAACATGAGATACCTCTGAATGAAGGAGAAGCAGTGGCTACCTATATGACTTCTCTTCAATCCTTACACTCTTTCTGCAGGTTCAAGCCCCAGTCATCTCTCTCATTCCCACTTTCGACTTCCTGTCTCCTCAGTTCCATTCTTCTTTCTTTCCTGTGATCCTCACTTAAAATCTTCATTTGTTCTTCAGTGCTCCCCCAATGATTTCCCCTGTTAACTTGGTTTTTCTTTTGCTGCATGCTACTGCAGACCTGCTTCTGTCTATAGCTCTTTGATACTTAATTTACCTCATTATCTTTCATTTATCTTGGCATCTTTATCTGTTATTTAGAAATCAGCAGAGCTTCCTCCATCTTCCCATTCGAACGGCACTTTTGTCCAGCCTGTTCTGAATGCAGCACTGTTTGTTCTCAGTCCTTCTTCCTTTCTTCTTCTCCTAAACCATACTTGATTCTATTTAATACGGGTCATTTGCATCCCCTCCTGCTGAGTCCTTTTTATGATGTTCATTCCATCAGTTTTGGATTTCTCTGCTGTCTACAACTGCCTTTTCTTGCTCTGCTTGCACTGTTGCTGACTTCCTGACTGAATTAATTTTCAAAATGCATCCTGCTGTTGGGGTTTGGACTGTGTGACAGGGATCATGTTTAAAACCTAGTATCTCTTTTCTAAAAACCAGTTTTTCCAGTGCATACTACTTTCAAACCATCTTTGTGTCAGTACCTGGAGCCCCTCTCTCCAAAGAGAGTTATATCCTCACATCACTGCACTCAGAAAAGGGAGTTTCTACACAGAGAATTTATGACCCAAATACTGAAAATAAAATGGATCAGCAAATCGCCAAAACATTATTGCTCCTGTTTTACACAGGCTGAGCTGAAAGTTTAATTCAGATCTTGTAAAACTTAGCTCAGTTTGTTAATGGTGGAAATATTCTGTTACTTGAACCGTCATCTTCCTGGTTCTCCAAGAAGCAAACCCAAGCCTGGGCAGATGTGGAGATTTTCTCAGCACCTGCCGTAGTTACTCAGCATCATGTTCAAGATGCTGCTGATTTTGATGACAGAGGTATTGCAGGCTTCACTGGGAAGTGCAGTCACCCCGTGGAAACCAGTCCAAGGCACTAAACCAGGCTGCTATTATTTCAGCTGTCCAGGAAACTAGTGTGATTGCATGTGATAATATGGATAGTGCCCTTACTAGCACCTGTCCTCAGTCTTTCCAATCGTTTTATTTTTCCTTTCAGTGGGAAGTAAATCAGAGTCACAGATATAAATGCAAATGTTAGTGTGGGGTAAGCAGTGGTTCTGGTGTGCAAGTTGGCTCTTTTTTAAGGACTTCATTTTCTGTTCTCTTGCATTGGAAAAATAAATCCTTTAGACTGAGAATTCTAAAAATGTACCCAGATTCAGTTGTCACTTTCCCGAATCTTGGCTGCATCCTTACATGGTGCATGTAATGCTTATTCACTGTAAAAACATCTTTCTTCCTAAAGCAAATCATCCTTCAGTGTGAATCCAGGTTTTTCCCTAATATTTCTAATGCCCTCAAGGGAGATAAAGCATTAAGCAATAGATTGTATGAAAGTATGTAACCTGGTATATATAAGCTAATAATCTCTGGCCAGAAGTGCAGTCTTTCAAATAGTTGCCACAGCTGGCAAACTGAACATAATTACGTAGGGAGTCATCATTCTCTAAGCAGTCCTTGTCAATCATACCACAGTCATTTCTTTTAAAGACATGTAGAAACCAGAAAGTCTGACAAATATATTTGCTCATTAAGTCCCCAGCTAAATCAAGAGTAAAACATAGATGCCATCCTCCTCCTTTGCTTCCTCTTGACTGCATAGGAATGGCTTGTTGAGAGATTATCACTTTTTCATTTAAAAATCATGTGCTTCTGACAAAACAAAGGCAGGCAGATACTAATAACTCTGAAATGGGGCTCTGGATTTGTTAGTGAGAAGGTGAAGTTAAAGTGAGGAGGTGGGAAAGGTGCTGGGAAAGGCAGGAGGTAGAAGAAATACAGGTTGTGAATTCAGTGTCAAACTGGTAATCATAGAATCATAGAATGGTTTGGGTTGGAAGGGACCTTAAAGATCATCTCATTCCAACCCCCCTGCCATAGACAGGGACACCTCCCATTAGACCAGGTTGCTCAAAGCCCCATCCAATCTGGCCTGGAACACTTCCAGAGACATCCCCAACCTGGAAGACCTGTTCCAGTGCCCCACCACCCTCACAGTAAAGAATTCCTTCCTAATACACAATATAAATGTGCCCATTTGCAACTTAAACCCTTTTCCCAGTCGTGTCACTGTGCACCCTTGTGAAAAGTCCCTCTCCAATGAATGAACGTGGCAGTCAGCTGTGACAGGGAAGTTGTATCTCTAATTGGCTTTCCAGCCTTCAGGCTTGATCTTGGCAGAAAGACAGAGAAAAGGCTAGTGAGCAGTTCTGAAGGTAAAAAGTGATTATTTACAACTACAGCAGAGACGCACAGTGTGGAAGGTGGACAGGGATGATGTGAGGCCACACACATAACTGAGAATGCCCGCCTTCAGTCATGCATTTGGCTTATTACTAAGCCTATTCTAGATAGGTTGTTTTCTAAATCACTGTCTTCGTGATTAGTGCTTTTAAGCATTACTGTTTACTTTCAAAACTCTTTTTATTGTAATTCTTACTTTAAAAAATAAGAAGAGATTGATAGTTCCAGATGCCTAGCAATTACAAATTATTCATCATGTTTCAGTGATCTTAATGACACACACATATATAAGAAGAGATATTGTGTTACCAGACTAAAATATTTTAAAACTGTGAATCAGTTTTTAGAACATGTTCTAAAACATTCTCTAGAGGAATGTGGTGTGCATGAATAAAGACCTTTCGAGTACGGTAATCAGCCACAAACCAGTGTTTATTCACACAAAGCTTTTTATTCATAAATGTGCTATGGACCAAAGAAAGAGGAAATAAGGCAGTGTAGAAACCAACACTCATTATTCTGTTTGACTCTTTACTGCCTGTGTAGGTGCTCTGAGCAATCCTATTTATTAATGTAGTCCTTCTGCAACACAGCTGTGGAGCAGGCTGTGCCTGGGCTGCTCACCCAGGCTGGGTCTGTAGTGTGCTGGGTGAGAAGCAGCCCCAGAGCCTGGTGCTCCTCAGATGGCTTATCTGTGGTGGTATGTCTGTCTTTATTAACTCTAGAGAGAGGCTAAGGTGACTTTCCAAATGCCTAAAGCAAGTGATTCAAGCTAGGTGGGGTTCAGTTCCTGAATTCCTCCCCTCATAGCAGCAGCCTGTTCAATCAACAAGCAGCCTTGAAAGCCTGTTACAGCCCAAAGGAAAAAACCCTTCCAAATTCCACTTGATTGCTACATCCTTATGCTTCAATACAAAATAACTTTTACAAGATGTGCTTCAAGAATAGGGCTATGTCTTACACCACAGAAGTAAAGAGCTTTGCAAAATGCATTAACTACAAGAGAAACCCCTTGCTTCATTCTGTAGGTTGAAGCAGCTGTTTCCCTCCTTCAGTAGGTCCAATTCTGACCCTGTTCTTTCGCCTCTGCCACCTTAGTCTGCTGTTACTTTAACATGTGATACTCCCTCCATACAGGGCCAGGATGTTTCCCACTAACGTCAGTGTGGCCAGACCATGTCTGTGGTGAACGAGGATGGAAGAAAGGAGTCCTTCACATTTTTGTATTGATAACAGTCTTATTGCTCCTGCATAACTTAGCTCTGTTTTCGCATGCATATCGTATTCAGGGTCTACTTCAAGGACTCCATTCAATTTGGACCTATTCTGGTATCAGGTCTAACTGTCCGGCTGCAGTGTTAGATTTCATAGGACAGCGTTCCAAAGCCTGGGATGTACCAACAAAAATTTCTAATTTCAAATGCCAGACTGACTAATAATTTAAGCTGTTCTTAAGACAGCTGACTTTCCTTACAGCTAGACAACAGCAACCTTTTATCAGCACCAAACTGGTGCTGATACAGCAAGGTCAAACATTTGGAGCAGTTGGAGACAGCCCATTTCAAAGCTCCTTTGTTTATAAGCTTCCATGGCCCACGCTGCACACTTCCTAGACTTGGAAGAAAGTTAAAATGTTTTTTAAACATTGAAAACGTATTTCAGCAAATACTCTAGAAAAGCAGAGCAGCTTTTCAAATATTAAAGCATTTTTATTCTTTAAAATAAAAGCATTTTCCCCCAAAGCTTAAACTTGGCAGCATCTCTTTACCATTCCTCACCAGCAAGAAAACACCTCATTCTTAGATGGTTTGTGTGCATCTGCAGATACAGCAAAGATTAAAAAAACCCCAACAACCAAGACACAATTTAAAACATTCCTGGAAACTTCGTGGCTCTGTCCTGGAGATTTTGAGTAGGTCCTGGCCAAGACCTGGAACTCACCTATAGCATTACATAAACTGTCTGTTCAGCAGTTCACTAAACAGACACTGGATTGTAGCCAGGCTGTTTCCCATCTGCTGTATCCTGCTCCCACCCCTGCACACAGCATTTTCAAAGCCAGAGCTAATGGGATGCTAGATGTAAAAACTCCTCACTGAGACCAAGTGCCATTGCTACACCCCAGCCTGGATGTTGTACCTGAGCTCTTCTGCTGCCAGGGCTGGGCATGTGCAGAAGAGCTCGGGGCTATTTTGGGTAAAAATCTGAGCTAGTTCTGGAGGGCCGTTGACCTCAGGGTAAGAAAGGTCTTAATGGTAGAGCTTAGTGAGCCCTACTGGCCCAAGGACTGCTTCGTGAGCCCTGCTGCCAAGGACTGCAGGTGCCTTTCTGGGGCTGGCCCTGACGGGTGCTGCAGGTCACACAGGGGAGCACAGGGGGATGGATTCCCGTCCTGCAGCGTGGCCTCACATCCCAGCCCCAGACAGAGCCGTTCAACCACTTTTCTTCACTGCAAGTTGTGTTTTATGGATCTGATAGTGCCACTTCATTGCAGCTCCAGCCTGTATGGTTCACAGCCTCCTAAGGCCGCTAACAATCATTATTTTTATCTAAACTGATGCTAGTGCAGGCCACCAGAAGTTAACCAAGTGCTAATCAAATTCATATCTCTGTGTATACACAAACCCATGGCAGAAGACAAGAGGTTTATTTTGCCTTTTAACTCCTTTTTGATCTAGAAGAGTGCCTTCATTTGAGGGGTTTCCCCTCCCCCTTAATTTATTTACTTCCTTGTAATTAATAATAAAAATTATTATTTTTTCAATTTGCATGACCATTAATATTCTGGATCATTTTTGCTATTTTACATCAGAATATTCCAGGTTTGGTTTCATGACCACATATATCAGAACAGAGTGATTTATACATTTAGTATCACATTTAGTATCACTTTGTTAAATGATGCAGTTTTATTTTTACACCATCATTTGCACATGCTAAGAGAACCCCTCTAAGTAACCCTGTAAGTGAAAGCTATGTTATCTTCAGACTGGCTTTTGGTATTTTTAATCAAACTGAAAAAAAAAAAAAAGTAAAAAAAAAAGTGCCATTCCGGTTAGTTAAAATCTCAAATGAACAATAGTTTCTGCATGTTTATGAAAAATTACCATTTGATAATATACTGAAGTTTTCACAACAATGACAGTAATATTTTAACTTCTGGTCTAACTTCTAGTTCAGCTACACTTAATTGCAGAGGTCAGTGGTACACAGAGGCCAGTTAGGGTAATTACTGAACTGCTCTTCTTAGGAGTACCTTTGAATATAAATGCTGGAAAAATAACCACCAGATCCTTCATCTATGACAAAATAATATTATCTGTGTTGGTTCACTAAATGTAACAGTGACTTCTGTTGTAAAAAGCACACTATGCAAGTTTTGTGTTGCCCATTTTTTCCTTCCTTCAGCACTGCAGCATGTGGAGCCCTGCAAGCGCCTCACAGAACAATTCCAGGGAATAAATTCAAGCATTTAATAAAGAGCAGTAAACAGTCAAAGTGGAAAAAAAAAAAAAATTGTTGGTATAACCAGCGGTAAGAACCCAGGAATTTGTGGTTTATAATGCACATCCATAACCTGCTGATTTTGCAGCAATGATAGAGATACAGGTGGTTTGGCCAAGTATTTGCCAGGTATTTAAATAGCTGCAGGAATGAAAACAAAGCCAAGGGGCAAAACACTAAAAGAATTTATTTTCTTAATAATTGCATCTGTAAGGTTAACTCGTGCTGAAGGGGGAATGTGGAAGCAGGAGAAAAGTTCTGACTTTGCATCCAGATTACCTGAAAGTCAGATTGGTCCTGATCCTCAAGTCAGGGAAAGGGACATAACTCCAAAGTCTGAAAACCCTGAACTACTGTCTAGAAAGACAGGCTTTTACTGCCCCTCTGATCTTACTACCAATGTGTTTCCACCCGTGATGGAAATTTGTTAGTTCTAGTTGCAGGCCAGCTCTACAAATGCTTAAATGAAAAAAAAAGTAATAAAAATGCTTACTGTGGAGTTATTAACGATTCTGTAAATGAACAAATCACCTCTATATCAGTCCCCTCCCTGATTTTATCCTGTTCTTAACTGTAAGTGTCATATTTTCTTTCCTTCTGCAAGTTAGAAACCAGACAAATGCACAATCATGGCACTTGTTTGAGACAATCACAGTCCCCTCACAGAGCCTTGTCTCTACCTAGTGCCTCCACAGCTTGAGACTGACGGGATTTTCCTTATAAGATCAGCCTTCCTTTTTCTTGCTAAGGCAACAAAGGCAGCAACACTAATTTCTGCTGCTTCCAGGCCCAAGGTCAGTGCAGGAGGTCAATGCATTTATTCTGCTAGCCCGAGTTTTATATCTCAGTCTGGACCACACTATTCTGCATAAAGAGAAAAGCTTAGATGAATTTTATGTCAGGTATACTCACTCAGAAAGTGTACTGTAATTCATGAGCCAAAAAGAAAAAAACACAAGGAAGAAAAGGAATCTGTCTGGCTTGATTTGTTGCCCACGTGTAAGCAGCTGGTGTGATACAAAATGCCCTCAGGTACCTTTCCAAGTATCCAGCAGCTGGTCCATAATGTCTTTGATCTCCAGTAGGGCCTCACCCACATCTGCCAGCCCCATGTGTAGGTCTTAGAAACCCTAAGACTTATCCACCAGGAGACAAAAGGAGACAAGTGGGGGATGAGTTTCAAAACGTTGTTTCATGCCAGATTTTTAGCCTGAGAACACCTTAGGATATCTCAGCCCACACCAGATGCCTGCGTGGGCAACTGAATCAAATGCAGTCAGTTTGGAGAAATTAAAAAAAAATCTGGTAATATCTTAACAGAGGTCCTCAAACAGGCATGAAAGGGAAAAGGACAGGAAGTTTTGTAATGCAATAGCAGATAAAAAGGATGACATTAAAAAAAAAAAAAGGAAGGGAAAAAAGTATTTCAGTTTGAAAGATTCCTTCGAGGGGGAAATAAAAAAGGATGTATGACCATGTGTTTTCAAGACAGGCAGAAGTGGCAGTGACATAGTACTCAGCCACTAATACACTTGCAAAGAACTAAAAAGAGGTAGAACTCATCACAAATGTAGAGAATATGATACATAATTGGTAAAAATAGCCAATTCTATTTCAACACCACCCGAGCCTTAAAAGTATGAAACCAAATACTAGACCCACATCTCTCTGAGGTAAAAGGGAAAATTTTAGTCTAGCTACACTAGTCTGTGTGCTTAGTCCTCGTAAGTGTTGTGAATTCTCCCAGTTTACCACCATAAGATTAGAATCAAACCTTATATTGTATTTTGTTGTGTAGAGCACATCATAAGATCATAAAAATACTTAAAATATTTAAGCGCATTCAGTGCATACAAATCTACTGCAGATGTTCAGGAATGCTTCTGCTTGGTGGTTCAAACTGGTATGATCAGAGGAAGAATTATATTTAGCTTTCGATATAGAGTTACCAGCAATAAGACTCATAGATACAGAATTTCTTTTTAAATCTTACCCTGAAATTACATTAGTGAATAAGGCAACATTCCACAGGATGACATTAGGATATAATTGATTATTTCTTCAGACTACAAGAGGAACATAATTTTCAAAACCAACTGAAAAACCTCAGAACTCTCCTAAAAGCTTATATGCTTCAGCAAAAAAAATATGCTATTGTCTCTACCTTTAACAGGGGTAAGAGGAAAAAAGCCAAGGCATTTCCTCATGCCAGAAAAATGCAATTCAGAAAATTGCAAAAACTGCATAGCAACCTATCTGGGAAATCCTACCGATGTGTCCAATCTGTGCTTTGTGCCCATTTCTCATGGTAATCTTTTATCTGGGAACAAAGCCACGATTGCTGAAACAGCTCTGCTTGTATAAAGTAACAGTGTGTCCAATAAGCAACAAAGGACAATTTAGTTCTCAGAACAAATAACCTGGCTGGCCGCAGATGAGCTTACTCAAGCAGCAGAGCAACAGCACTTCCCTCTCAAAGAAAGCTGAGGGACCCAGTTACACTGTGCTAGAGCAGCCCAGACACCACCTGGATACCAATGGAAACCTGTCCAGAACCAACCAGGGAATGTGCCCAGCTCTGAGCTGGCCTGGATAAACAAATCAAAGGTTCTGAGACACATCTTCACCTGGGAAGATCTGACATTGTAAGTCCTTCACACAGGACTGGCCACAGAAGGGGTTTTGCTTACCTCGACGATGATATCCTGTGTCAAATACTTCAACTATTACAGTGATAAACTGATAAATAAGGGAAAGTAAAGTGATAGTTATTATTATTTTTAAGAGGTGGTCAGATACCAAAGAGGATGGTGTATCTTGTTGGTACCCAGGAGGAGAATATGAATCACATAGGAAGAGAATGAGAACATATGAGAGAATATGGCAATTGCCACTAATAAGGAATTATGTCACTCTACCTTATTTTTAAAAACAGACTTAAGCACATCAGCAGACAATGAATTTATTTGCAGTATACATTTATCATACACAGAAAACAATACTTATTGTTTGGTTAATTAAATAGAGAAAAAAAGCAAAACAAAACCACAATACATTATTCAGTGTTCCATATACTTGTTAGCTGACATTTTCAAAATGAAGCTTTCTTTTTTTTCCCCTTTTTTTAAAAAATCCCATGATCACGAACAATGCACAGTGGGAACAAAGGGTCTAGAAATCTAACATTCCGCAGCTGTGAGTCAGTGTGAAAAATAAGGCCATGTAGAGGAAAAAAAACTCCACAGTGAATTTCTAAACAATACATATTCCATTGACAGGCTTCAACTAAGATCAACTGAGTATATGAAATCTAAAAACAATGTTATGTAAGGAAAAGATGAATTTAAAATACTAACAAACAACTTGGAAATAGATTTTTCTAGTGATGGCTTGAAAATAGCCTCCAAATTTTCAACCTACTATCAATGAAGATCAATTATACTATGATGCTGCAAAAACCATCCCAGGACGAACACCTAGAGGTGAGAAATACCCAAGTCCATTTTACAAAATAAGCTACAACTACCAATGCTACTTATTCAGCACATATTTATTGAAGGAATGAAAAGTGGTAAGAAAAAAGTTTGATCAGCAGTCACTGAATGATTCAGTGAAGGGCTGGAAAACATGTCTTCCTGCTCTGAAATGTTAATTACAAGTTCTTTTCAGGTTTCATGACAATGTAAACAGAATGAATGGAATTGCAGTGTCATATCCTGCTCTTTGTTCCTTTCCTTTCACACCAGGTCAGCAGTGGGAAAGTTTCATAAAGCTGCCATAAACTGAAGTTCTTCACTGCCCCTAAACGCTGCCATCTGCTCTTCACATGATGGAGTGGATGAGCCCAAGGACCAGGAGTCACAGAGCTGCCATTTTCTGGCAGTCCCCAGAGCAATGTTCCCAAATGCTGCACTGATGCAGGGTGTGTACCCCAGGTAACTCAGCCACATTAAATACCTGATCAATAGAAAGCGCGACATGAAATTCAGGATAAAGAGGGTATAAAATATTTGCCAATACTGGATCTTACCTGTGTTAAGATTTAAGATTCCTTACTCACAAGATTACAAGAACAAAGCTGAGGAAAGACTGGTTGTGGAAATTGGTCTGAATGCAGGTGTACAAAATGCATATTTTACAAATAACTATTAATATCTAGAGTTTAACTCACATATTTTTAAAACAAATTAAATACAGACTAGGCTATATAAAACTTTATAAGCCTTCTTCATCTGTCATTAGTGATATCCAGATCTGTATTGATCTCTGAATTTGTAAGACATATATAATTTATTTTAAAAATATTCAGGTCACCCTTTGACATCACGTAAAACGTATGGGAAGCTATGGGAACGCTGGGATTGCTGATGTGCTAAACTGAACAAAATACATCCTTATCAAAAAAAAAGGTGAAACACCCTGCCTGCCATGGAGAGTTTTGTCCTGAAAACTATTTCTTCAGTATGTTCTACACAGTCTTGTTCATCCCAGTTATTCAGAACAGCACAAACAGCAGCAATAAGAGAGTGATGCATTCCAAGGCTGACCTCTTTTAGTGGCCCTGAAAAAACTGTGTTTACCATACTTGTAGCTGAGGCTTCACAGAAAGCAAGAACCATATTTTAAACATCAGCTGAACAAAACTCATGCAGCTGTGGTTACATCATGTCCCCACCCCTTGTCTTCTGTTAATAAAGAAGTTAAGAATTGCTTATGGGGGAAAAACGTAAGTTTCTATTTTCAAATCCAGAGAAAACCATAGAGAATTCACAGAGAGAAGTAAGAAGAAAAACAAAAGCCTACATTGCAGAATATGGAGGACTGCTGTAAATTACCCCTAAAAGAGCACTAATACATCCTATGGCTATGTATGTATCTGTTACACAAATGTATGTATACACACATACCCACAAATGCAGAATTATCACTGAAAGAAACTATAAATATAGTTGGTTGTTTTCTTCTGAATAAAAAGGATGAGTTAACAGATTTTCCACTGTGGCTCATAATTTGGGATTACTAATCTGCACGTTTGTCTACACTTTTTCTAGTGAAGCCTCTTTCATTTAACTTGTACAGAAGCAAGCTGGTTTTAATTTCCTAAGTTAGCAAAGAACATGTAACATCCACCATGCTAAGGAGTTTGCCATTTTCATGTCATATCATGCATTATCAGAACATGCTATGTAAATATTTGCTGATATAAAAAACAATTTAATAAAAAACAAAGTAGAACAATGATTATAATTATGGAATTCTGGAAATTTTCAAACAAAAGCTAAGTATAACATTTCTGAATATTAGACATTACTTTTTCCATCTGATACAGATTTAAAATGCATAGTATATACATAAATAGTAGCAGCCAACCAATCATTAAAGAGTGCTGTGTTTTATAGTCCAGTCATTATGCCCTATAATTATATCGATGGATTCTGTATTAAAGATTCTGAGGGGCCAATTACACTAAGATATAGAAGGATTTAAGGAAAGAATTCCTTTCTGTTTTTACAAAAACAAAAGACACATCACAAATACTCCAGTAAAAATCCAACACAAAAATTACTCTGTACTTTTGTGTTTTCTCTTGCTAAATAAATGACTAAACCCCCAGGAAAAATCCTCCCAGTAAGTGTATGTATGGCCCAGGCTTATCAGAATGTAATCCATATGTTAGGATTATGGAGAACAAAATGGATCCACTGAACAACTTCTTCTTCAGAGAGTGGTCCAACCTAATTATTACCTTTGTCCACACTAATCTAAGATGTGCTGGGTCACCATTCATACCCAGTTTGCCTAAAGTCTTGATTCAAAGCACCTGTACATACCTAAATCAACCCTTACTCAGCAGAATTTTAGCATGCGGAGAAATGGACTCATGAATTATTTTTAAGCACTTCTCGTACTCTCTCTTCCATACAAGATACCTAGGGTCTAGTGTGTCTGTTTTGCTAAAGCCGTGACTAATGTCTTCTCCACCCTCTTCTCGCATATGAGGTCAGACACAGACTGAAGTTCTACTTAGTAAAACTGTGGCCTTCAGTGACTATGTAAAGTAAACTGGCTTTAGCTTTGTTTGATAAAGCTTCATGTTTTGGTAGCACAATAAATAACCAGGAATATCCTGCCAGCCTCATTACAGCAGATGAAATTTGTGCACATCAATTCAGAAGCTTTGGGTTTTTCTAAATCTGTTGCCTACATCTCCATGAGAGGCTCTATGCTAAAGGATTATTCCAGGCCATTGCAGTCAACATGAATAAAAAATATCAAACTTGACATGTTTTGAAAGTAAACATCCTGTCTTACTAAATTACATTAAAACTTCCAAGTGCAAATTAATTTTTTGCACTATAGATTGGATGAAATAGAGGAAAGTGTCACAGAGCCATTGAAAGGAAGAGCTCAGATCAGTAAGCAGCCACTGAGGTGAGAGAGCAGTCTGGAAGAGAGCCTTAGAGCCAGGCCTTGTGCAAGGACCAGGCTGCTCCTGCCCTCCTGTCCACAGAGGGATGGCAGACTGGCCCATCAGAACTGCTACTCTGAAACCTCTGTATGTTTCCAGGAGTGATGACAAGCTAGACTTAGAGAGTGTAGCTTGTTTTTTATTTCTTGCACTTTGTTACTTTTGTGTTATGTCCCCCAAAGTGATGAGCTTACACTGGATTGGAGGATTTACTCTCTCCTACCAGGACCTGTCCCAATTTGCCTGGGTTGAAATGGCTGAAAAGAAGAGGCACAGGCCAGCCACCCCACAGAGGTGAACTTCAAGGGCCCAGCCAGCCTGTGGCAGCACAGGAAAGGGATGTAAACCAGCCAAAACCAAATAAATAAACATGGTCTCTCATTACTGCTTGCATCATCTTAAGAAAGGAGTGCATCTTAAGTGTGAAAGCTACTGTGCAAAAGTACACATCAGTGGACAAATGCAAACATCAGTTATGAATCTGTGCAGTAGCACCAGGAATTGGGCTCAGCCCCAGCTTGAAGTAACCCAGGCTTTCACCTCAAGTGCCAAAAGAATCTGTTTTACCTGGTCATGGATGTTTCAGTACTCCCTGCAGGCCAGGATCCGTGAGCTTAGGTTCCACTTCCGTTCCTGATGGAAAGGCCATTTCTGTAAAGGAACTCTGAGCAGCTCCTATGGGGAGCACTGTATGAGGCAGAAGTTGCAGGGTATTTTTCTAAAGTTTCCTATTTCAAATATTGAGGCTCCTGAACTAAAACATTTTTGTTTAAATATCAGCCGATATTGAGGCAAGGCTCTGACTGAACCTGATTTATATAAACTAGGCAATATATCACAGGAGGCCAAGACATTCAACATATAACCCTACTGGGTACAAAATACTACAGACTTAAAGGGCTTCAAAGCACATCAGACATACTTCAGTCAGTAAAATACTGACTGATCTTCCACTGTTCATTTAAGAACAAGGATATGGTCTGTATTCATCTCAGAAAGCAAAGCCAAATGTTTAAATAGTTCAAGTCACAATCACATTCTTCCTCTAAATAATTCATATGTAAGATCAGCTTCAGCTAAATATCTTTGTTAGCTATCTTTGAACAGAATGAATCCTAGCAAAGGAAAACAACCCTCTGAAATACAGAAAACCGTCAGTGAGTTACTGTACATATCACATGCATAGCATCAGAAGATAGAGACCATAAAAACAATACGTTTCACTTTCAACTGTGAACAGGTAGAATACGGTATTATTTTCTGAGTAAAACACCACAAACATTACGTATCACTTAGGAAAACTGTGCACAGCATACTTCAGCACTCAGAAACTAAATTTCAGTTATCTTGTAGCTATTGCTGACAAATATTGCCTTCAAAAAAACTTCAGCTGCGTGTGATAATATACAACTGAAAGTGTAAGCAACACAAACATGTGGGCTTTGTTATCCTCCCACAGGCTTCATACTTAGGAGACATTGGCACTTCTCATCTTCATCCTGAGGACGACATTCCTCCAGTCTTTTTGGCCAGGTGAAAAGGAAAGCCACTAACCCATATGGCCGCTCTCCCCCCATTAACACATGGTATGCATTTACCTAGCTTTTCCCCATTTTGAGACCAGATTTTAGGGCTTCTTAGAATCCAGCTTGATTCTAAGACTAAAAAAAAACCAAAACAAGTCACTGAAGACTATGCTGATTGAGAAATGATCGAAGTCCACACAGATCCTCCAACAATTACTTAAATTATAAACTATAACTGTTTTTTTCCTCCCACTTTACAAATGTTTGAGGCAAAATAATTCCCTTATTTCGAGATCTGAATTAATGACGTCTGATTTTTTCCTATGAAATCTTAAAATGCAACTTCTCCAAAATTAATATAGTGCTTAAAGAGTAAATAAAAAGGCTCCTACTTTTTCCTATTACATTTCCCATGACCACAAGCATGGTGTTGTAAAGTTTTAAATTAAAACAACAATCACCAGTTGATTGTTCTTTCAGTGTCATTTCAAGGGAATTATTTCAATCTCAGTACTGGACAAATTTTAAAAGGCAATGGATTCATTATTTCTGTGTACTTTGAGAACTGATGGAAGAATATCCAATGTTCTATCGTGCTGTCACCATCCAAAGTCCCAGTGCAACATTGGCAGCCAAAAGTGCACTACCAGCAAGCAAAATTAAAAAGCCAACAAGCTCTCTGTTTTGTTTTTCTACAATCAGGGAGCTCAGCGTGGCTTCCAGGAAGGAATTTAATATCCACTGGCCATCCAAAGCAAAGCAGGGTACAGCATTGATAACTGCCAGTGCTCCTGATAGTGAGATGAGGTACCTGGTTGAATTTAGTTAAGGTTCATTAAGAGTATCTCAGAAAATGTAAAAAAATCTGTAAAAAAAATAAAGACACATGTATTTTATTTCTAGCATGCAGAGAGAGACATATGAAGGTTATTTTTCTAGCTGCCATTCCATTCCACAGAAATTATATGAGTGAAATTAGTTTTACACCATAACATCCCTGCTCAGAGAATTGCCTTTATAGATTTTTATTTTTCTAAGAGCTAAGTTTGGACATTTAAACCTGCACTCTTCACAACTTGAGTGAAAGGAGGAGACAGCAAAACCACCATCTTCTTTGCTTGCTTTGTGTGGTTATAGCTCTGACACCATGACTAACTAAGAAGGTATTCTATACCCAAGTATGAAATCATGATTAGCAGTATTTTCCAAAACACTCCCTAGTAAATGACTAGAATATAATCAGAAATCTGACCTATCTCTCCTACTTACCTGCCAGCCAGAAAAGCTGGGTGGATTTCTGTATGTGTGTGTGCACGTGAGAATGAGGCACGGGTAGATAATTTTTACTGCTGGTAAAGGCTTGCTAACAGCAGCACCTCCCTCCATCCTAAATGGCCAGGCAAGAAGACATGAGCCAGAAAGCAGCTGGGGCAGTGTGAACCTTGATGTATTCCCAGAAAATGGGAGCTTATGTGGTACCTTTGCTCTAGTTTTATAGACTAGTTATTAAACTGAACTACACAGTTCAATTGTTCCATAGCCACACATAAACATTTCAGTTTCTAAGGCTAAGGGTTCCTAGATTAGCCACATTCATGTCTCCTAATCTATATGTATGTGTATATATATAATCTTGTGCATTAATAAGCAAGCGTTAACCAAATTATCCTGTTTTTTGAATACCTATTTTCTTTTCTTTTGAAGAAAAAAAATAAAAAAACCCAACCATATCCTGTTATTTAGTTCAGTATAATGACACAAAAATAATAAAACCCTGACATTGCAATGATAGCAAAAACATCTCATTTTTCCTGACTTAAATTCAGGCTGACTTTGACTTTCTTGTCACATCTGTTCAGGCTCACCCTCAAGAGTTAAAAAAACACTGACCAAAAATATGCTCTTAAGCACAAGAAAGTTAGAGATTTCATTTTTAGCTTGGCACATGGACAATAATCAATGCAGGGATGGGATAAGGATGTCAAATCCCTACAGAAATATTTCAGGACATCCTGTCTAAAATGATATCCAACTGAAATTTTGCTAGGTCACTAAATTCTAAACAGTTCCCTTCTTACCTTAAAAGAACAAACATACTTCAAAGGATACTTGCAAAATGTCTCTATCACCACAGGCAGATCGATACTTAGAAAGTTTTGTCGTGGTACAAAACTGCTGAGACTTACTGAAATGAAAATATAAAGATACACAAAGCATGAAAAGTCATTCCAGGGTTATTACAGTATGAATTTTAGATTATAATTTTGCAGAAAAAATCACATGTGAAATGACCTTCTTGAAGGGCAAATAAACAATCTCAATAAGGGTTTGCTTGTTATTTTGTTTTTACAGGAGTGCAGCTGTTACATTTTTCTTAAACATGGCCACTCTCACAGTAAAGTCACTACACAAAGCACAATTAGCATTTCAGTAGAACTAGATCTATAATATGTGTTTTCAGAGGCATCTTTAGTCATAAAGACCCCACTGTGTGATTCCAGTACTTCTCAAAGAAAAGAGGTTATAAAAGTTGCCAGACGTTTCCAACATATGCAGTCCACATGTATTCTGTGGTTGCACACGAGTATTTTCTCCGAAGGCCAGAAGAACCCTCCCTTGCAGTACCTACAGAAGATCCCCCTAACCTGAGGCCAAGCTCATGGTGTACCGGAGTGGGGGAGAAGGGGAGCAGAACTGTGGAGTCCCTCTGAGAAAGCAAAGGCTACAAGGGGATGCACAGCTGCATCACACAACACCAGTTAGCCAGTATGTAAGTGGCTTCTCTTCTGTGTTCAGATGGTAAGCGACTTCAAGACAGAACTTGGTGCAACTTAAAAACCTGGGAGGGGGGACTTGCCATCCTTCTTAAAAATAGTGACTGGAAAATTGCAGTGTCAAGGACCACATGATCTTGAAATACTTTGTTACTGTACACTGTTCTTTGAAGGTGTATGTGAACCTTGAGCGGACCACATGTCAAATGTTTCTGAGAGATTCTTCAAGGAAAGTGTGGTGGTTTGAGACCTGCCAGAAGGCACTTTGTTAGTACAGGGCTGTTCCACCTGGGTAGCAGTCTGAGTCTGCCACCACCAGGGACCGTCTGAAAACCTCTGTGACGGCTGCAAGACACCTTTCCTACTAAAAGGAAGGCACAGAGAAGTCTTATCCCCAGAAGGAAGAGGTTAGGGTAAATTGATGCAGAATTAGAAAATCACCTTGAGAATAGACGTGTACAGTACCACCAATACTCTCTCTGTCTTTGAAGTACAACTTTAGATGTGAGTTGCCAGCCACAATGGCCTGAATTTTCCCTACCTATGTGGAGAAAAGTTATAGCCATAAGAAATACATACCTCCACAAAGATATTTGAAGGCAAGAGATCAAACCCCACTCAGTACAAACGTCTCTAGGGAAAGGAACAGTTTAACCCACCCTTAGAGAAATTTTAACCATCAGCTAAAGGAACAGCGGGAACACAACATACCAAAAGTGCTGCTAAGTATATCTTACTTAACAGTGAGATCAGATTTCTTCAGGTTCAATAAAGAATGCAAGGACACAGCAAGAAAGGTGAGGAAAAGTAGTTGTAAAGTCACATAAGGCAGAGAACTGGTCCATTCAGTCACATAAAGACATTTTCTCCTGTTAATAGATGCCCTTCTGGTAAGTCCTTCTGGTAAGTGACCCAGCAAACACGTCATGGGTTGGAAAGATACGGACAGCAAGGAGAACCAAAAAAAGAATGGGTTTGGTGTGAAAACAAGCAGAGAACTTTCCAGTATCAAAACTGCCAGTGTGCTTGAAAGTCATGTTTTTTCTTAAAGCTTAAGACTGACCTTTGATTTAGGGAAACCGAGAGAAGATAAATCTGTTGGACAACTGAGTGAAGAACACAACAGACAGAAATCCTAGACACCACCCAGATCAGAAAGTCAGAGGTATCTAAGTCAACCACAGAATCATACAATAATTTGGGTAGGAAGGGACCTTAAACATCATCTTGTTCCAACCTCCCTGACACAAGCAGGAACATATTCCACTAGACCAGGTTGGTCAAAACCCCATCTAGCCTTGCCTTGAACACTACCAGGTACGGGGCATCCACCATTTCTAGGGGCAATGTGTTTCAGTGCCTCACCATATTTAGTGAAGAATTTCTTCATCGTATCTAATCTCTTTCTAGAAGAAAGCCTGTATGATAAGCCACTGATTATCAGAGATACAACTGGGAAGTTCTTTGAAACATTCTATGTGTCTGTCTAGTAGTATTTAGCATCAAGTTATGACAGTAAAAATACAGTAGAACTACAAAAAAAGCCCCAAAGATACAGTATTTTTCCCCTTATATCTATTCTACACACAAAATTACTCAACTAAATGCAATATTTTGTTAAAATACTCATTTAGCCTTATTTTAAAAATTACACTGGTTAATCAAGCAGACACCACAGCCTTCTGCAGCTTGATACAAGTGCTTGCCCCAGTGCAGGTGTAGGACCTCGTACTTGGTCTTATTGAACCTCACGAGGGCTCTTTTCAAGCTTGTTCAGGTCCCTCTGGATGGCTTCCCATCCTTCAGGTGTGCCAACCGCACCACTCAGCTTGGCATTGTCTGCAAACTTGTACAAGGTGGACTTGATCCTGCTGTGGGGAGGCTGTGTCCCAGCCCGTGGGTGGAGCTGCTTGATGGGATGTGCTCCCCTCCCTGGGAGGGCAGCTTCCCAGGAGCACCCCGAGTTCCATCCTCACACAGCCCCACCCTGGCTGCCCGCTCATTCCAGGGCCATGAGGTCACACAGCCCCACGTGCTCCAGCAGCTGTCCTTAAGCACCCTGAGTACCATCCCCACACAGCCCTGCCGTGGCTGCACGGGGCCATGAGGTCACAGAGCCCCATGGCGCTGCGCTGGCCATAAGAACCAACTGCTCAGCCCTCATCCCTGACTGCAGCTGCAGCAGTGTGGTGGAAGGGGGACCATGGCCCTTGTCCACCGTCTCTTCCTCTCCCTCCTCATCCTCTTGATGGTCCTGCATCCTGGGGCTGCCAACTATGCTCCACAGAAATCACAGGAAGCAGGTAAGCTGCAAGCACTGGTGTAGCCTTTCATGGGCTAGTGGGGTCTTCTCACCAAGAGGATGGTTTTTCTTCCAGTGCTTTACTGAGGGTTTCCTCTGTGTGAGCGCTCTCCTGTTAAGAGAGTCCCTAGGGTCCATCTCTCCTCCAGGGGTGTTGCACATTGTGTTTAAAGAATGCTGAGCTGCCAGCTCAGAGGTCCCCAGGTCCTCTTCTGCAGCTCTGGCAATCCACTGACATCTGGCTCCCACATTGTTACCTGACCCCCATCCAGTGCTTCTGTACACGAAAGCAGAAGACCCCAACATGCAATGGAAACATTTCTCTGTGCTTGCTTCTAGCTGACTCTCTAGCTGATTCTCTGGCAGCTTGGCAGAAAGATGGTTTGGAGCCCTTGGGCGAGCCTGGAGCACGTAAGTTCTCAACATCCCTTCCTTTGAAAGAATAATTATCACCAATGTGTCAATAGCTCATTAATGAGCAATTTTCTTTAAGATGTAGAGGCTGATGGCTTGCTGAAATCTCCAGTCATCAAACAGATGCGTAATCCCACAGGTAAGTTAGTTGGAGGAAGGTACCTTTCAATCCTTCTTCACGTGAAATGCAAGTTGCTCATTCCAAGGCCGATGCCAGCCACTGGTGTGGCCAGATAATTGCTGTCCTGTGGTCAGCACAGGACGGCTGTGTGGCAGCAGGCTCTTTCCCCAGTACCTCTCTTGCATGTCCCATCAGCAACTAAGCTGAAAGTGTGTTGGGTTCAAGACATCTGGATCCCATTCCAGAGACGATGAAAAACAGGACTCTTGCACAAACGTAGCCTCCCCTGCAGCTTCATCCCAGAGCCTGCCCTGAGTACCTAGATGGCCAAAGCACAAAAGTAGCCCTGAGCAGGATCCCTCTCATGAGCTGAGGTCCAGATCAGTGTTCTGACTTGCATATAGGGCAGGGAAGCTAGAGGGAACCTCCCCATTCTCCTGCACCCTCCATGCCTGAGCCATGCTGAGGCTTTACCTGTCTCTGCTTTTTGGCAGTGCTGCCAAAGTCTGGAGAAAAGCAGAATGAGAAAGCTGCTGAATCTTCTCAAGCAGACTCAAAGCAGTCAGGTACTGAGCAGTCCTGCTGGGATCCCTTATGGGGAGACACATCCTGAAACCTGTGAGTGGCTGCAAGGGGTGCCGTGCTGGAGAAAAGGCAGACAGGGAGAGCAAGCCTCAAGTGTCTCCAGTGAGAGCCTGACTCCATCCCCTCGGGGTGTGGGAGCTGGCCCAGAGAGGGAGAGTTGCAGGTGGAACTGCCTGATGAGTTTTTGTCAAAGGAGTGACAGGCCAAGCAGCAGTGCTCCCCACTGTGCTCTCCTCCTGACTGAGTTCTGTTTGAGGGACAACCTGTCCCCAGGGGGTGGAAGCATGCCTCCAGGACCTGCACTGGGGAGGAAACTGAACATTCTGGTGATATCAAACGTGCTGCAAGTGCACCAGTGGTTAACTGGCAGACAACAAGCTAACATCTTGAATTGCTCTTGCAGAAAAGGCTGGAAAAACAACCAAACAAGTTCCTAATGCCCGTGAGCACATCGAAAGTATTTTCTGTCGTGGAGCAGGCTGTATGATAGGCATAGTGATAGTCCTGGTTGCCGTGCCAGCTGGGATACTGATGTGTTCTCTCGCAATCTGCTGGTGGTGTGAGAGAAAACGGTGAGTCATCGATCCCCCCACAGCTCCTGCTTCCTTCAAAGGCAGCTCACAGCCATGAAGCATTTCTAGTCAGGCTGCTGTGCAGCAGCAAGTTAGTGGTTGGTCGAAAAACTCTGCTGAGGCTTCTGCAGCCATCAACAGCTTTAACTGGCCTCTTAATTTCTGGGTCTTCTCCTGGGGAGCCTGCTTGGACTGGAGCCAGTGTTTGCTCAAACTGAGCCTGCCTGGACAAGAGCAGCTTGCATGAGCAACAGGCAGAGGCAAAACAAAGTCAGGATGAAAAAGAATGAGGGGTGATACTGCTCTAGAAAGCAAGAGATGCATTGGCACCTGCTGCTGACCAGTGAATTTGCCCGGAGGAATTCCTCTGCTTGGCGGTGCCTCAGCCAAGGTGTGGCAGCAGCTCCGCTCGCAGCGGTGAGCCCTGCCAGCTCTGGGCCCTGCTGTGGAGGAGAGTCCCTGTGTCTCACCTGCAGCTTAGCCACCTCCTCTCTCCACAGGCGTCTCTCTGGAGACCAGCAAGAACGCACCGGCCTGATCACATGCTCAGACAGCCAGACCAGTTCACCTGAACCTGGCCTGCCACTACAGTAGCCCTAAGAAACTCACAGATCTGATCCCTAAGCTGTCCTTCTTCCCCTGCCCCTCCTTGGCTGCCCTTCAGCAGCTGTGGAAACTGCCCAGCCCCAGCTGCAAGACAAACAGCCCCCTCCACTCCCAAACTTGCTGGCCCAGCCCTCTGGACAAAGATGAAGGTGGGCTGCCAGGGTAGGGGTTGGGCTGACAGAAACATGACCAACAGCTTCAGGGATTGGCTCTTTTTGTCTGAATAAAAGGGACAGTTTTCACACAAGTATTTGCATGGTATCAGAATACCCAGAGTTGGAAGGGACTCACAAGGATAATGAAATCCAACTTCCGGCCCTACACAGGACATCCCCAAGAATCACACCATGTGCCTGAGAGCATTGCCCAAATGCTGCTTGAACTCTGTCAAGCTTGGTGCTGTGACCACTTCCCTGGGGAGCCTGTTCCAGTGCCCAACCACCCTCTGGGCGAAGAGCCTTTTCTTGATATCTGACCTAAGACTCCCCTGGCACAGTTTCAGGCCATATCCTGGGTTCCTGTCACCAGTCACCAGAGAGAAGAGATCAGTGTCTGCCCCTCCACTTCCCCTTGTGGGGTTGTAGACCATAATGAGGTTTCCTCCAGGCTGAGGAAGCCAAGTGACCTCAGCCACTCCTTAAATGGTTTCCTGCCTAGACCCTTCAACATCTTTGTAGCCCTCCTTTGGATGGTCTCTAATGGCTTTATATCTCTCTTACATTGTGGCAGCCAAAACTGCCCCCAGCACTCGAGGTGAGGCTGCCCCAGTGCAGAGCAGAGCAGGACAATCCCCTCCCTGGCCCAGCTGGCGATGCTGTGCCTGATGCCCCCCAGGACACAGCTGACCCTCCTGGCTGCCAGGGCACTGCTGGCTCATGTTCAACTTGCTGCTTACCAAGACACTCGGATGTCTTTCTGCAGGGCTGCTCTCCAGCCTCGCATTACTCAGTTTGTCTGTACACACAGGTCAAGTGATATCCAAAGCAAACCTGTCAAGTTGAAGGCTGATATCAGCACATCTGATCAAAAATCCTGTTCATGAGCCAAAATAGCAAAATGGCTGAGGCAGCCAGTGTATTCAAAGGTTTCAAAAGACACACACTGCAAAATACTGTAGTTTCAAAGCTTGACTGCCTCTTGACAAACACCTAATGGCCACTACCAAGTCACCATCCTGACCTGAAGTTATGCCTACATTGAGAATGGATCACTGATCTTCCTCCCACTTTGTTAAAATAAACTGTTCTCACTGAGCTGTAGAGACTGTAACATGAGGCAATGAATTTAGTGGTTGTAATGGACCAAACCTAATGGTAGCAGGTGAATTTATCCTCTGAAAAACAACAAAAGAATTACGGAAATTATGCTCTCCAGGCTTGTCTTCAATGTCTTCAAAAAGACATTGCTGGGAAGAGGTGAACAGCAATGAGCCCGGGTGAGAGAAAACAGTCATTGTTTTCCCACTCTAATTACACAATTCTTTGACCTGGAAGTAACATTTCTTTTGTTGGCTAATGCTAGATGGTGTTGGCAAATATTGAGAAGAATTCACAACAGATACAATTTTAATTAAAAGTGACTTGAAGACTAGGTTTACCAAAAAGCTTTTCAAAACTTCTTTGTGTGGGAAAGGGCATGTATGCTATGGAAGAGACAGACAGCATGGCATGAATTATTTCTGTGTGGTCTCCAGAAGAACTATATGTGTAATCCTTTAAACATGGGTTAAAAGCAAAGAAGGACCATCTTCAGCAATAATAAGCACGGAAATGCTGAGAGAACAGGCTATACCAGAAAGACCTTCACTGTGGATTATAGCTGTTGTTGCTCATAAACATCCCCAAAGCCAGGAAGTGGCTTTTTTTTTTTTAGAAGACTCTGATACAACAGAAGTAGGAGACTGGTCCAGCTTGAGGAAAATACCTTCTAGGTAAATTCTGTCTTCTTTTCATGAAGGAAATCTTACAAGTTTTGGTCCACGATGGACAAGAGTACCATTCAGGGATATGTTGTTTCCTCAAGTAGTGTGAATTCCCAATACAAATCTTAGTCACCAGATTCTTCCCAACCAACAAGGGCTGGAGAAGGAAGCAAAAATATTGCAGTATTAGAAACGACAAGAGGGAATAAAACCCCTCATACTGCAAATTTGCATGGCAGTACTGACAGGGCCCTCCATTTCAGCCTTACATATCAACTGTCCAACACAGGAAGAGCCTCTAGAGCATAACTGGCCTGCAGTAAGAAAAGTTTAAAAGACTGAATACCATGTGTATTAAACCGACAATATGAATTTATATTGGATAACATTAGATACTTTTCACAGAAAGAATGCTAATTAAAAGCATTAATCAATGTGTCTGTCCCAAACAGCATGCACTCCTAATCATTCTTCTGTTTTAGTTTTGGCCAAATCTCTGTCACTGTAAGTTCATTTAAGATTATAATTCTTTACAGTTTTGCTATTTTTCAAATACTGGAAACAAGTGCTATATATAGCCTCCATATATAAAAAAATATATATATTTTTGCTAGTATATTTTAATTTGAGGCAACAGAAAGATTTAACAGAAATAAACTGTAGAGACTATTTCTTCTAAGTAGCTAATATGGATATACATTTTTTTAAAAAAATATGTATTCTAGAAGTTATCTTAAAATGAAAATAAGAAATAATTACTGTTTCTCCGTAAATCAGGACTACCATGACAACAGCACAAGACTAAGCAGAAAATAACACATGAATAATCCTAGAATGTTATTCAAACATTACTTTAGTGACATTTCTAGAGAAAATAAAGTCATAGTACACACTAGTACACAATTCCCATATCATGTTGAGTGTTAAATGTAGCACTATGTTAAAAAGTAATGTTTCCTGCCGGCAGAAAGATCACACTAAAGAATAAGGCATTTCATTCCACTACAAAACATATTCCTATTTCAAAGCTCACACAGTAGAGGAAGAAATTATTTTCTTTTTTTAACTGTAAAAAACAGTTACCACCTTCCAATCAGTCACATTTGGAAAAGAAAAAAGCACACCAAACCTGTTGGCCCCGGTCAGTATCGCACAGTGCAAACCTAAGCCTGAAATATGTAGAAGTTGTTTCACTGGAATCCATGAAACTCTACGATGGCACAGTGACTGCCTGCTACCCAAGCCAGGATCTTACCATTTTAGGTCTGGTGTTTTCCAAAGGGAACACAGAGCACAGATTGCATTTGCAGCAAAGTCGGTAATAAAATCAAGCTTTTAGCTTTCAAATTAATACATTCAGTGCAAAATTCCAAGGGTAAATCACTTTACAATTATATTCCTACATATGTATGCAAACAGTATTTCCACTAAGTAAATTCTTCAAGAAGAACTACCACTTTAAATGTAGTAACATTCTTTTTTCACTTCTGAAAGACTGGCAGGTTCAATTGTTTTGCAGAATGACTGTTCAGTAGGAAACACCAACAAAAACTCCATTGCTCCAATGTATTAGAAAAGAGAACAACATCAATTGTTCTTCAGTACCAATAGTTTGTCAATTGTTATAGACCAAGAAAAGGAATTCTGAATAATTATAAAACTCTATTCTTAAAATATGTTGCTGCATTTGAAATAAAAATCATCAGATACAGAACTGTGTGTTGGTAACACACAAGTGAACAATGTTTTCCTCTTAAATCGCATGAAGCCAGAAGTAACAAATTAAAAGATCATCTTTTGGGCTTAAATGAGGGTATATTGTAAAAAAGCTGAAATAAATAACTCCTCAGAGAATATCAAATTACCAGCATGGAAAGATAAAGACTGACAGGTTAACTAAAAATATGGTATGCAAGAATGGATTTACACCACCAGATTTCATCACTGTTTCTAAAGCTCTTTTGTACCTAATTCCAGTGCTTATTCAGACAAGTACAATGCCTTGCTAAGGAGATACTTCCAAGGTGTTTGAGGTAAAATCACCTAGAGAGTTTCAGCTGTCTGTGAGGAACAGATATGTTCTTCACAGAAAGGGATAGAAATTTAACACCTCAAACTTCTTAAAGCCCATCTGAAGCTAATTTTTACCATGCCACTCAAGCTACCAAGCAGGATGTTGATGAGTTTGTTCAGTCTTTCCATACTCACTTCAGGAGCAGAACTACTTTTTATTTATATATCTGGCTCAAGTATATAAGTTTGCCCAAAGGAGAGCCACAGTGAACTTTAAAGTAAGGAACTAAAATGTCGTATGTTATTTAATTTAGGGCAGTCAGATGAAAAAATAAATCAGGAAAAAACTCTGTTGTGATAACACTCGTGGCTCAGTAGTCATGGCAATCTGTCGCAGATACTTGGATATGAGGTATGGTTTAAGCAGTCATGCTAATATTCCAGGTGAGGTGCTGGAGCAAGGTGCCCTACAGATTTTACATTAGCATTTTGAGACATTTATGTGGTAGGAAAATGCAGGTACCTGGTTCCTATGACTAACCTGAATAAGATCTGTACTATAAACAGCCCTTTCATACTTTTCTGAAAGAAACAACCATCTCACATCACACATGGTTTCTATTACCTTCGTAACTCATTGCACTGTGCACATTTCATTTTAGGCCTGAGCAGTCCATGTCTCTCCACTGGCTGTAACAAGAAATGGATTCTGCTTTAAACAAATTAACTAAGAAGCACTCCAAGACCTTATTTAAGCAGCCAGGCAAAGGAAACCATATTACAGATTGTTTTTGCTAAACTTTCAATAAATAATACCAACCTGTGTACTGAAGATGCATGGGGTGTCCTACATATAGCATGTCAATATGGGGTGGATGCTTTACTCTGATTAGCCTTGTTTGGTTCTCCAAAGAAGGAGTCACACAAAAGCTTGGAACAAAGTCCTTATGGCAGTCCATGTTGGTTCGACAAACTTTGCTGGCTTCAATAACTTTTCGTGCTGGCAGACAGGCATACTGCAAAGGGCATTTAAAGGGATTATGAAAGGTAAAGGTATTTTCCAACAGATCAAAATAAAAGGAACTATACATGCCTTTTTAAAGCAAAGAAATGCCTCACTGATATAAGCCCATGAAGTGCTGAAATCTGATTTTTTCCTAGTTTTCTGTTGTAAAATCCTGAAGAATCGCTACCTGATATACAGTCAACTTGTCATTCCATACTTTGTGGAATATGGAAGGGAGGGTGTACACATACACCAAAATAAAAGCAAACTATTTCTGGAAAGATACACACATGCACAACAAAGATCATGGCATCTAAACATAGGTCAGTGATTGCTAATGGACAGAGCCTATATCAACATCCTAGCTGTTCAAGCTGAAGTTTTAGCAAATAAACCAACAAACCTACCATGTGTGTGGTAGCTGAGAAACCGTTCTCAACTAAGTTGAACACACAGGACTCAATGCAGTGCTGTGCCCCAACCCCTGCCTGTAACATTCTTTCACTCTGTAAGTCTGACAGACCAGACCTTTCTTGCTCCCCACAGGCCAAAGACAGTACAGCAGAAGGGAACAGGAAATTAGTTTTCCCCTTCATGTCTCTAGTAAAATCTCAGTGACACTTTTCCTTTTGATCTAAAAACGGAAGCAAGGAATCCTAATCTACTGTTGGCCTTAGGAGGAAAACAAAAAGTAATTTCTACCTCCTCCGCCTGATCATTGCACTCCCCATAAATGCATGAGTGTCAGACCCTCACCGTTAACCTCGCCACAAACTCCTAATCTAGTGAGAGGGAGAAGACACAGTTCAAAAACTGCTGCATAGCATTGCAAAGACCATTTAAAATAATTTTTAAAAAACTCACAGCCAGCCTAAGGACACTTGAAAGTCACAAGGTCTCAAGCTTCTGGATGTTTTTATTTCTTCTCTGTTCATAAGTAGCAGCTATGAGCTTAAGAATGCCAAGGCTCAAAGGATAGTGATTTATCAAATCTTGCTGCCACTGCCATATTTCAAATGAACTGCTGGAATGTGTTCAATTCTTACTGGTTAAATACCAAAAAAACACCCTGGAGTGGGAAGTTTACCACTGTAGAAAACATAAACATGGTAGATTTGGAACAAATTTATTTGAATTTCTTTGGTTATTTATCAGTAGAGGTCAGAACAATAACAAACCAGTATGTGTAGAAAAGTTTACACAGTTGATTCTTGCGCTCTTTTGCTTGTAAAGAGAATGAACAGAAAAATTCCATCACTGTCAGTATGGAACACATATTTTAACAAACATTTCTGTATTTTCATAGACTCATAGAATGGCTTGGGTAGGAAGGGACCTTAAAGATATCTCATTCCAACTCTAGTCATGGGCAGGGACACCTTCCACTAGACCATGCTGCTCAGAGCTCCATCCAGCCTGGCCTTGAACACTTCCAGGGATGGGGCATCCACAGCATCTCTGGGCAACACATGCCAGTGCCTCACCACCCACACAGTAAAGGATTTCTTCCTAATATCTACTCTAAACCTGTCCTCTTTCAGTTTAAAGCCATTCCCCCTTGTCCTATCACTACATGCCCCTGTGAAAAGTCTCTCTCCAGCTTTCTTGTAGCCCCTTTAGGCACTGTAATGCTGCTAAACCCTTTTATAAGGGAGTAAGTCAAAATCCTACCAAGAAACCTTATGTTTCTACGTGACAAGAAAATCAATGTGGTGAAAAAATATTCAGGTATGGGCCCTTATTTTGAGAAACTGGGCAATCTCTAGGACCTTCTCCTGCATGTTTTTATTTTAATTTAGGGAGTAGCTCTGCTGGCTTCAGACAAAACTCAACAGACAGTCCAGGGCTTTGCCTTCCCCGTACTACTCAATACCTTTAAAGATTGAAACACCAAAATAAGCAATTTTGCCTTCTTCTCAAAAGCTGCTTTTTCTCACCAGTACTGTGCATCCAGAATACTGAAAATGACTGAGGTGTCTTTCTACCTAAAGGAAAGAGGTGTCTATGATTTTTTATGAGTCTTCCAAAGACCCCCTGTTTGATTATGAGAAAAATCATAACTAATACTTAGTGTTTTTTTAAGCTGTAATTGGGAGAATAGTATACATGTATACCTTTATTACAAACTGTAGATATTCTTAAAAACTTGAGTATGTTGCATAAGTGTCAGTAAATATTACTATTTTAATATAAAAAAAATTAGATTTACCAAAGAGAATGAGCACTTTAAGTAACTTACCAGATGGCTGTCCAACTTATTGCTGTATGAAAAGCAAATGTCTGTGAGGCTGTTGTTACTACAACATTCAACTGTGCCATCAAGTCTTCTGTAGACTAAAGAACACAGGCATAGAGCAAATAATCAATATTATAGTAACTTCCTTAAAAAAATTAGTCTCTGAATGAAGTAAAACAATCATCCTGTGGCCTTCAAGAATTGCAGTAATTTATACAGCCTAGTTGAGGCTCAGTCACAACTAAAAATAAAGCCTCACCACCAATACGTGTGAATGTCACGTGATTTTAATTATGTCACATACTGATTTTTTCGCCTTAATTAATCTCCTTGAGATGCTGAGGATCTACCACTGCAATGTTTTGAGCACTACAAGTTGCAAAACACTTTTATATCCATTGCCCCTAACCTGCATCAACGTTTGGCATAGAAATTTGTTAGCTACTACTGTACCGATTTCACTGGCTGGCTATGGAAATGCCCAAGACTCAAAACATACTTTTTAAATCATGAAAGCCTTTACAAGACTCAGATTCTGAAAGCTTTCCAAGCCTTGAAGGCTGCAGAAGTGAATAAATGATGTTTTAAACCATGATTTAACTTGGTAAAGAACCTTTGTACATATGCTCTATAAATGAATTAAGCCTAACTCACTGTCCAACAACAGCTTAATCACACACAAAGAAGAGTGGTCATGGTAAGGATCTGTATCAGCAGCTGCAGTCCCTTCCTTAGGCAGATCAAGCCTCTGATACTGGTTGCTGATTTACCACTGCGTGACCTGCAGCCCACTGACACGGAGCTTTATGCCTGGGGCTTACAGGTGCAAGCACTGTACCGTACAAACCTTTTTTCAAGTACCCTGAGGCTAAGAAACCACATATATTTTTGAATAGTAAATGACCATGATATTAGTTTCCTTATGAACTACACTGGAAACACTTTAATTTTTTTTTCATTTCCAGAAGATCCTTAGGGCATTGTTTTTTCTCTAGCTTCATACTCAGTTCACTCTCCATTTGTTTTACGGTCAACTAGATGGAGTCCATTTGCTGTATACATTTTTATCAATACTCTGTATTTATGTCAAGTTGTGAACTGTCAAGATTTTGACAAATGACAACTGCTGGAGACCAAACAGAGTTCATTTAATTTCAGAGGAATATTTCTCACTGCTGGAGGCTTATGACTCTGAAAATGCAGACAGACTGGTCTGATTAGAAGGCAGCAGTGGGGACAATGGGCTGCTAACACAATACAGCAACCAGGCTTGGAAGTAATAGTGAGTCGCCAGCATTAAGCCTCTAGTATTTCAATCTAAATAGGACTGGTTCATCTGCAGAATATGCAGTTTTATTACCCATGACTCCGAAATTGCACTTCAGAGAACAGCAGAATCTGAGGATATATATACCTACAGCATCTGAGAATTGGTTCTTGCCATCCCTCCCCAGCTGCAAGCAGGTGCCGAAGTCGCCCTCCTCTTCAGAGGCATAATCCAAACTGTCAGATCTCTAAAAGCAGGTTCTTAGCCATACTCCACTAGCTTCCAGTTTAAATATTTATCTTAGTACCAGCTATAAGATCACTTTCTTTACGTCCTAAAAAAAATTACTTTTTCAGCCTCACTAAAGTACTATAGTGCATCAAAACCATGGACAGTCGAGTTGCCTGAGCTGCTGTTTATTTCCAGCATGATGGGAAAATGCAGAGACAATTTTAAAATTCTGAATAGAATCATCCAGGTTTTGCTCAGCAGCAGCCCCTTACCTCTGGAATTCAGTTTCCACGAATGCTTGCATGAAAGAAACTTTAGAGAGCTTCAGAGCATGTCACAAGATGCTCAGCCAATTTAACTTGACTGCTTTTTTTTGTTCTACTCGATTTTTGTTTATTGTTCTAGTTTACTTCAGCTCTTTCTTTTTATTTTCTGAGGGGGTTTTTTGTTTCTTTGGGGTAAACCCTTACAGCAACAAGCACTCTAATGTATAAATGGAAACAGAAGGAAGTAGACTGACTTCCAGAAGCAGTATGTGCAATCCAGACAAAACTGAGTTTATGGGCAATGATATAAAACCCTATAGGGAGACATATCTGAAGAAGTGACCATAATAAAGCACATCATTGGGTTAAACCATACAATTTGCAATGTCATGTTGATCAAAGCTGTGAGGTAATGCGTGGAATTTACATCTGCAAAAGATCACTGAGTTGATCCATTTAACAGAACTTAAAATAGAGGAGACAATTGTACTACTGCTAAGAACTAAGTTCTGCAATATCCTGAAGAAGCAAATTTTATTATGCAAATCATACAGGATATTTGTGCAGGATGACTGAAAGAGAAGAGAAATTCCTCTATCTAGGCCTCTCTCACTTTTAGTTTTCACAAAACAGCATCGAACATTGGTAACTGCTTAAGACAGGACAGCAGACTTGACTAATAAGAAATCTACTCCAACAAATTCTAAATTCAAAATAGTCTTTAAGACATTATAAAATCAAAATATAAATTAATTAATACATAAAATAATGAGGAGAGCACCTTAAGTCATACCTCTAGCTGGAAAGCTTAATTGCTGTAGGGTGGCTGCACTTACACAGTAGCCGACCTGTGACTTCTCTGAAATGTCTCCCAGACAGGAATTCCAGTCTTCCACATTATAAACTGGGCAATCTTGTAGGTTAGTGATAAGGTCTCCCACAAAAAGACCTCTCGGTCCATTGGCAGGAGAATCCTGAGAAGAACAGTGAAGTCAGTCATTTTACTATAGTTAAAACCACAAGGATTTTTGTTTACAGTTTACAGTTCTACTGAAAACTATCAAATTTTTAGGTTAAGACACAAAAAATGGCAGGAAATAGAAGGAAAGGGGAAGAAAAGGGAAGTCTCCAAGTATCCTGGAGACATCTTCAAATTTGAGTAATTGTTTTCATACAGGTTAAAATGGTAAGAAAAACCTCAACATATTAAGTTCAAGTAACTTAAGTTAATACTCTGAACTTTTCAAGAAAGCAGGTGTACTGATACTTTCAAAGGTAATAATACATAATAAATGTCACTTTCTCCTGAGTTTTATCAGTTGACTTTCAGATCCAAGAAGGACTGGATCATTTCAGCTCTGCTATTCAACTGCACTGTATTTGATGAAGTCAGAAAAAAATCATTCCTTTCCAGAGTCCCAGAAGTCTATCTCTACTTTGCTTCCAGCTGACCAAACAAGGAAATCAGCTCAAAATAATCTTTCACATTAAAACCAGATAGCAGTAACTGGAGTGATAATGCAGTTTCCAGTAGATTTGCTTTGTGCCAATACTGAAAAACAGATAAAAAACTCCGAGAAATAAACCTGCAAACTCGTCTCAAATGTTTTATAGTATGCTGATCAGTCTATCATTGCTCACACCATGTTCCTTTACTTACTAATGCTAAAATACATGAGACTGAGAAGAAAACTTCAAGCAAGAAGGTGAATATATTAGATTCTGCAAAGCACTGCACTGACCAAATCTGATTCTGACATAAAGAGATACAGGTACATTTCAGGCCACAAAGCATACAATATGGAAACAGCAAATATCTTTCTTACCTCTGTGACCTCAGTGACAAGTGCCCCAACACCCGTGTAATAGAAAGGGAAAAGAATGGCTGGCAGCAGAAACAAAACCATGAAACTTGCAACACCAAGAACAAAATTGTGCCACACCCCTAAAAAGAAGGCAAAACAAAAAGTTTCTAAATAAACACTAATAACAAAAAGCTGGTTTTGAAATGATCCTACAGCTGTCTTCTAATTAACTTTCCTGAAATAATTACTGCGAGAATGAATACAAAGTTAATTTGTGAACACAGGCATAAAAGAAGAGTACATAAATTACTTCACAAACTTTAGCTTCTATGATGGCACTTTGTAAGGGAGTTTCAGAGAAACCTCTAAGCCTCTGAGAATTATACTATCAAAAAAGACAGGGGAGCAGTAAGACCATTTCTAAGGTGTCATTCTCCCAGGATGAGATTTCATGCACCACTACATTTCTAAGTATGAGAGGGGCAGTGTACCCAGAAGAAAAACTGGACTTCTGAATCAATTATTAAAACACAGTTTCTATCTACAGAGTTGTCTTCAATCATAAATATAAAAAAATCAGTGGAATGGAATGTTATACATGTTACCTTCTACCACAATAAACTGTTGAATTTAAGAATCTCAATAAATCGGCTTATTATTGAATACATACTGTTTGTCCTAGAGAGCAAGATGTCTGAAATTTACTTGCAATTTAGTATTTGTGATGGCAATCTACATTATTTCAATTAAAATTATTACATGCACATGTGCCAAACGAATTTACAAAATTACTTGAAAGAAAGGCATCTTCTACAAGAAAATAAGGACCTAAAACCCCATCAAGAAACTAAACTGTACAATCAACATTTCCTGACATATTATTTTGGGGAACATATTTGCAATTGCCATCTTTATAGTACATGGTTCCCCATAGGAAGCAATGAGCCACTATCATAAGACACAGCTGGTGTTCATCATCAAAGCTTTATGGCTTTCCACATTCAGCACTACACAAATTTTCTCACTCAGTCTGTGTCCTCGGACAAACAGTTTTGTATGAACAATGTAGGCTAACTTTTCAATGTTGAAGAGTCTTTATTTCCTTCTTACAGTGCTTCATCTTGTTATGAGGAATTTGATTCAATTCTATACCTACAGTGCAGTTACAGGGCAGGAATTAAAGTAAATATATTTAAAAATATATTAAATCTATCTTTCTTGCATGTATATAACACAGAAATCACAGCATATGGCAGACGTATCTCCCTTGTCTACCTCTACTTCTCACCTGGTCTTCTTCTACACTTCTAATGCTGCAGAAATGAGAGACATTTTTGGAGTTCTTGAAGTAAGGATTTGTTGCCATTTCCATAGTAGATGCTTCTTAAAGTAGTTTCTTTCTATAGTGTTAATTGTATCTCATGGAAAGGAGCTCAAATAGAGGACATATTTTTGTAATCTGTTCTCTTTATCTCACATAGACACACTTATGAGCAAAAAATCCAGAAGTAGTGAGTAAATATTTTAACTTTATTGTTTTTATCTTTTTATCTTATATTTTTTCAGCTTAAGACAAAAATGTAAAATGGAAACCAAATTCTTTTCATCAGTGTGGCTGCTACGCAGAGTAAACTGAAAAAACCCCAACCCTTAAAATAATAATAATAAAAAAGAGGTGATGGAACTGCTAGAGAGCAACAAGGAATACTTTCAAACATGTAGGAAACACGGGCCTTGATACCGAAATTGACACCATTTGCCGTGTGGAATACAGCAAAATATCTAAGATAGAAAGGTTTCAAACTCATCTCAGGTGATCCACAGAAAAATAAACGTGCTCAAAATGAGAATACCTGTAGAGGCACACTGCTTAGTTTACCCTGAACTTCATCTTGCTAAAACAGCCTCATCCTTGGATGCCTAATTGCTTACGTTTAAAAAGGGACACTTTACACAACCCTAAAACACCTCAAAATAATTAACTATTAATTAATTTTTTTTAAATGCCAAAAATATTTAACTCCTGTTAAAGGCAAGATGAAATGTATAAAAAATTATCTCATAAAGTAACACAAATATTTGAACTAATTACAAGAAAGTGCTGCACAGAATCATCACAGTTTTCATCAATCTACTAGGCATGGAATTATGCCATAAATATCACAAGTCTTACAAGAACACCCATTTCCTATTCTTGAACTCATGATGCCATCTGCTGTACAACAAATATATTTTTTTATCTCTAGACTATAGCTGGACTGCAAAAACAGTGTTTGGTACTGGCCTCCAGTCTAGCTCTGTTGCTTAGCTGCCATACAAAAATCTCAGAGTATGTCTTTGTAAATTCAAATTCCTGAACACCAGGAATAAGTTCATTCAGCTGTTCTTACAAATGAAACAAATTAGATGCTTACTGAGTATCACATTTTATCATTATCAAACATCCTAGTTCTGAAACATATCTATCATAGACTGTAAAACAACGCATTTATTTGTTATACCTAACTGAAAACAAACCATTCACACTAACCAGTCTTGCAACGTTTGCTCCTGCCTTGTATTCCCCTATTTCAGGTTTCCCAAGAAACATGAAAAATTATTATAGATGTTTGCTTGTCATCAAACATGCAAGCAATTATTTTCCGTTACAGCTTAGAATTTTATTTTTCCAGATAACATCTCAGGAATCTATTTAAGCAACCCATTTTGAAATTCAGTATGCCTGTTCTTTCAGTTCTGTTCACAGTAGATGGAAATGGAAATAGATTAACAGGCCTTCATAAAAGTTAGCCTATTGTAGTGAATTATTTTTGTTGATTAGGGAATTTGGAATACAGATATATTTACTTACCCAACATTTGTAATTATTTACTTGATTTATGAAAGCTTGAAAACGTGCTTGCTAAAGGCTTCTCTATGTCCACCCTCTATATGTTATAGATACAATATCCAAGAAACAATGTTAGTAACTAAACATTACTACAGGCTGGCTGCCAGCCTACTGTGCCCTGCAACAGAAAAACATCAGTACCAAGAACTAAACCAAGATGATAACTTTTCTATCTCTATTTCATGTCTTTGGGAACCACCTTTTTCTCTAGAAATAATCATACAAGTGGTTCAGGCAGAACAAGACAGTCTCAGTTTGACTTTTCACAGCAACCAAGCTCTACTTCCCAGTAGCTGGAGACTTCAAAAAACATCAATTCAAAAATATCTGGAGGTTATCTGGAGCTATAAGCTATGAGATTCTCTTTGGATGTTTGTGTTTTAACCTTTATTTCCTCCTGATGGCAACAGCAAAACACAGTGACCTGTATAATAACACAACTCACAGGTCAGTGAAAATCACTCACAATACTACTGAAAAATAGCTTGCTCCTATTGCAGAAAATGGTAGTGAATTGCTCAAGGATGCCGACCTGAGACAGGAATGGGATACATGTATACCTTTCATGTATGAGACCATATACCTCTATGTTCTCATACCACCATTTTGGCTGAGTATTTCCCAGCTTGTGTGAGCCAAGGTTTTGCTGCTTAGGCCATATGATATGCAGAAATATCCTAAGCAATACACAAACAAAAAAAGACAGAGGTACTTCTGCACCTGGTATAAGAGCTCTTTCTAATAAGAGGAAGATCAGAAACCACACTTTTTCCCCAACCACATAACTGGAATTTCTTATGCATGACTATTCTGAATTGGATCTAGAATATAAAAATATTTTTCATGACAGGAAATTGGTACTCATTTAAGATCCTAGAAACTGACATCTCTAGCCCAGAAAGCAGCTCAAGAAGGACAGTAATGATCAAATGATTTTCTGAGATGCCAACATAGGTTCAGAACAGAAGGATTACCATGAGGTAAAGAGAAGCTTTGGTACTTATTCATTCTA
Organism: Oreocharis arfaki; assembly: GCA_013398015.1. Taxonomy (NCBI): domain Eukaryota; kingdom Metazoa; phylum Chordata; class Aves; order Passeriformes; family Paramythiidae; genus Oreocharis; species Oreocharis arfaki. Next base: position 2,827,943 of record VZRR01011200.1, on the reverse strand, counting down.
AACCTTAATACTCAATCAAAGATTCACAAATGATGCCTTAGAATAAGTAATGGTGCTAAGCAAAGATTTAATAAAAAGGCAAAAACTATTACCTGCACAAAATATCCTTAACTGCTGGACAGGAGATATCAGCTGCAAGTGAGTTGTGAAGAGGTCAACAAATGCTCCAGGATAGACGATGAAGATAAAAATCCCAAATCCATTAAATCGTACTTGTTCTCTTAAAAAGAAAAAAAGAAAAGTGAAGTGGTGTAACTGCAAACAAACAAAAGAAAAACAGAGATTCTACATAGCACACATTTTTTGACAACAAGAATGACTAAAATTTTAATTATTAAACTAATTTATTTTTTATACTATCAGTAATTGAAAGATAATTACACTACAGGATGTTTTCTGCAGTAGTTGCCACCTGTAAGAAGTATATGTTTGTAAGTTTGGTAAAAAACATAAAGGATAAGTTCAAGTTCTTTTCTGTCTCCTGGTAACAAGAACACAGAAAACACTTTTTAAAAACCCACCTAACTCTCATATTAAGATATATTTTAACATCTGGGGTAATTTTTCTTTAAAAAAAAAATGGCAGTCTGTAGGAAGCGGTTTCACCATCATCTATGTAAAAATATTTGCAAGAAGCAAATGCTTTCCTTTCAAAGAAACACTTCCAGAGTTCTGGAATTTTTAACTCTCTGTTTCTCCTAAATGGAATTTAGAGTACATTGTAAACTAACAAAAATGAGAGAAATGTTACCTGAAAAAATGAAAATAAGTCAAGAGGTTAAAAGCACAAATGCTAATGCCCTTCCAAACCTTAACACTCCAAGATCCTATTTAGATACACTAGTAGCTGACACTTTTATACAGATAACCTTTTTTTCCAGGGATTTTGCAATCGCTTTTAAATGGAATTTTTTGGAACAAATACATTAAGGTTTTTTGAAGCTAGAAATTGCACAAGGGACTTAAAAGAGGCATGGCACAATCATGTTCCAAGCCAAACCAGGCACAGATCAGCTCATGCATTATCTGTACTGAGACAACAGACTGGGTCTAACAGTTTATTTATTCACATTTATCTATTAATGTGTATATACACCAAAAGTAGACAAAGAATTATACAAAATTATTCAGAATTAAGTCACACACTAGTACTGTGGAGTTAACGCATCTCATGCTACCAATTAATAATAGGCAGTTTAATGCCTATTCAAGATTTCATGACTTGGGTAGAAGACACACAGGAAAGAAGAAAAAGACTTTTTTGGTACAAGCTTTGACTAAGCTAAGGCTCAAATATTTAAGCTCTCGTAGTTCACAGCTAATGCTTTCTGGAAATGAAGATGGCAAAAGTGTATTAGACTTCAGGAAGGCTAAGTGATTTGCCAGAATAATAAATCTGCCCACACCACAGCTTTTTAGTAAAGTTGAAACCCTGAGGATTTGCAGTAACAGCACTATAGACCCAACCTGTGCCAGGAGGAAAAAAAAAAATCAAATAGAAAGCAGCAGCAGCAACACTGCCTGCCAATGTACATTGGACCAACAAATTTCTCCTCTGGAAATAGCTGGAAAACAATTTTTTGATGAAAACAGAACCCAAAATTGAATATTCAAAGTCTTTTCTCTAGTACTTGGATAAAGATATCACACCGGTAAGATATAAGAATTATTCTTTCTTCTTAAAAAGAGCACTGTAGTAACTCCTAGCTTCTCTGCAGTCTGCCAGCAACATGTAATAAAATTTTTTTGCTTCTTCCTGTTACAAGATAAGCAAAAGGTTCATCCTGCACAAAAAATCCCTTGTGATATTGGATGGAAAGAAGCTGAAAGATAAGCAGAGCATATGAAACACAGAGGGTCCCAAACTATCCCTTTGGTTGAAAACTCTTGGGGCTATAAAAAGGTAGTATATGGGTTAAAATGCAGTCATGACTCCCTACACTCAGGAAAATCAGAGAAACAGGTTAGGGCTTCATGCTCATAGGACAGATAATGATGCTGTCTGGGAGAAATGCAGAGGACACCTGAACATCAGTCCCAGTGATCACTGCTTAACCTTCTTATGCTGAAGTGGCATTTAACAGTAATGGCTAACCTTGTCAAATAACTTTTGTGAAGTAATCATCACAGTTAAGGGCATTAAAAATACAATCTTTGATCAAAATTAATACATCACTGAGGTTAACAGGGGCAAATCACATTTGACCGAGTTACTGCTTCAACCTGTTCATAGGCTGTTTCACAAGCTACGTTTAAACAAATCAAATAAAAATCTATTTTAAAGTATCACTGTGCAATAACACATGAGTTTTTTTCAAGTGCCACGGGCACAGAAATGAAATTGCTGTGTAAAAAACAGGGCCACTTAAAAAAAAAAAATTTAAACCTGATGCTATATTTGCAAAGCAGAAGTCCTTTCTCATGATCTGTACAATAGACGCTGTATTAAAACACTATCCTTAATTGTACACCCTTCCAAACTTCAAATCTAAGGAAGCTATGAATTACAGACTAAACAGACTCTCTGGATCAAACCAAGCAGTGCTAACAACATTCACGGGTAAGTAACTGCTTTGGAATATCTGGCTTTGTTGTCAGAGTAGGAGAAGAGCGATGTATTACCGAATAGCTGCCACCCCGTGGCCGACTTCATGTATCACACCGCTGATGAGGATTGCAGAGAAGAAATAGGTCAGCTGGCTGACCGGCAAATTGACACCGGGCACCTGTTGATGTGGGCATGACAACAAAACAAAACAGGAGGAAAACAAGAGGTACAAAGACAAATCATTCTGTTCCTAAGCTTGCTGCTCTCACTCAGCTTCTTCAGACCCACAACAGAACAGGGGCTGTTCTCATGCAGCACTATCAGTCTGTAGCTCTTTTACCAACTTATTCAGTGTATTTTAAAATATATTAAATACATATTCTTTGTTGAACGTTAAATAGTTCTCTGTGCACCAAAGCCCCTCTCCCTGCCCTATCTATTCCCTACAGCTCTGACTGTGTCCTACTCTATACTAAGCTTGAGAAGTTCATAAAAATGTACACAGACTTCCACTCAAATGAAACAGGCTTGGCACTTTAAGCATTAGTTTACAATTTCCTGCAGCCAGTCATGTAGCTATAGAAAAGATCCACCTTTCTGAAGAAAAGAATAAAAATTATATGGCACTTAAAACAGTATAAACATGAAACGCTCAAAAATGAATTGACAGCTGAACAGTCAGTCTCCCTTCACTCTCTCTATATAAATCACAAGATTTTTACAGGGTCAAAAAGAAAAAGGTAACTTTCATCTATTGTTTAGGTTTTGGTAGTCTACACATGGCAATTTAACCTTAAAAAAACCCCACCTTGAAATGAGTATACTATTTTAATTTAACTAAGACACAGTATGCAGGCCCCTCATATTCTTCCTGTTGCTGTGGATTCCCACCACTCCCAGGTCCTTCACTGTGCTTGTCACGAGACACCAATTGAGACACCAATTGCTTCCAGACAGGCTTCAAAGTGGTCACTAGGCAAAGCATGAGGAACCACCCCCTCCTTCCTCCTAATGGACCTTCAGTCCCGCTTGGTTGCATCCCCCCTCAGCTGCTGGGCTGTGGCAGGATGATAAGGCCACTTCTGCTGCTTGTTCTGGGGCATTTCTCCTGTCAGATCTACAGCTTTTTCCACTCAAGTCAGCACTCCAGTATGGTCACTAACAACTGATGTGAACACAACTTGAATTGCGATCCAGTCTCACAAAAGAGATGCTATGGGCAAAACCTCTTGGCCTCTCTACAGAACTCTATAAAAACCACCCTTGTGGAAAACAAAAGGCTGCACATCCAACCAGGCAGGTTGAATTCTACCTTTGTTCAGTCCTGCACCTTCTCCACTAAAATACATTTCCCCATGCAGCAGAACTCAAGAGGTTGTTGAGACAATCTAGCTAAAGTTTAACCTTCAAAAGGATTCATTACTGTGAATCACCTCACAAATTCTGTCCAGAGTGTGATCACAACCAAGGTATTTATCTAAACTGGCTCAACTGTGGTACCTCACAGTATGAAAGACAGCTACACTTTATTTGTTAAACATCATTGCTTGCACTACAGCATCAGCTGGTGGCACTAATGCATCACTTCAGTGGTGTTGCCTCTGCAATGGGAGGACAGATGGCAACAGCAAGAGTTGCCATCTCAATTCCACCATGACTACAGCCTGCTAGAACACAGCACCAGATGCTTTCAGACTTTACATCAAAGAAGCTATTTTAAGACTCACCTAAAACAGAAGCTACCTCTCATGAAGGGTTCTGAAACCAATAGCAGTATTTTATTAAAAACCATACTGTCTTGTATTTTATGGCCTTCTGGAAATGCCTTTAGTAAAAGAAGATCCTTTGCTAGTAACTAACCTGCCTCTTTCCTACTTTTGTCAGTAGGCAACCAACACAAGAGGAGGCAGCTGAAGAGAAACAGCCCAGTTACCTGCAGACAGGTATTTTAAATCAAGTACCTGACTGAACAAATGAGAAAGCATACAAAAATCTTAATAAAATATAAGCAGAACTGTTTCTCCTTCTCTCCATGGCCAGAGGCTAAAGGCTAAACAGGTTTATGCCACAGGCTAAAATTAAATTTTAAAAGAAAAAGTGGGGTTTTGTTGTTTTTTTTTTTTTTTTTTTTAACTAATTCACTCTCTTCCAGGCAGTCAAATACAAGTAAATAATTTAAATTAGAAAGTCCTCCTAAGTCGATCTTCACCCCTTTGCAACCACATAATCTCTTTTCGGTGTCAATTTACACCAGCACATCCCCTTATAAAGAACACTGAAAGTCACTAAAGGCAAAATTATACAACTGTGACCATTCAGCAATGAAATACTGAGGTAAGAAAGGAAAAGAACCACAACTCAACTTAGGAAAAGTAACCTTATCCCCACACATGACATTACATTACCCCTATAAATTAAACTGTTTTCAGTGCCAGTCAGTCCTTGGTTTCAATGCAGTGATATTGCCAGTAGGCAGTCACAGAGGAGATATTCCACATTGAATTGTAAACATTATCCTGCATTTCTGCTTTCGTTGTTCCAGTTCACACCGGGTTCACTCCAAAGGCTCATCTTTACTTTGGTTGTGTCTGATGTTTTCTCCAAAGAGCAATATATCGTCAATGACCACTTTACGCTGGTGTCACAAAAGTGAATGGATCCATATAATGATCTTAGAAAACGAAGATGTAAAGGAGGCTTTCCTTAATCCAGAGTGGCTAGGAGAGACCCTGTTGGTATGTAAATTACAAAATTTTCTGTCTCATCTTCAGCTCGTGCCCTCCAGGATGCACAGACTGCCCACTCCTGTCTGCCCCTGCAGGTAATTCAGGAGCAGGCTGCGGACAGGGGACAGCAGTGGCAGTGACAGCAGTTCTCCCTCAGGCCTCACTGCCTGCTTTTGCCAACACATACTGCACTATGCATAGTCACCCTGCTTGTGTGGAACAGACCCAGCCATCCAAAGGCACTGAGTTTATGGCACATGCTAAATCAGCCTTCCTGCACTCCTGCCATTTTGTAAGTCTAGCTGCAGGCAGTCAGTTTAGTGTTTACAGGAAGGTCTGTTTTGTCTGCACACAATTCTCAACTCTGTTCACTAGAATAGCTGAGTACTTAAACAGAGTAACACAGCTGGGCACCTCTGCTCTAAGCCATGTAGCAGAAGGCAGAGTAATCCCATAAGACTTCCTAAATTTCTGGAAAATGACCATACATTTTGGCCAGATTGCACTCTTGGTATAAAAAAGGTGACCAGGAATCCTTCCAGGTTAAAACCATTGTAAGGCAATGTCAGTTCTTCCACTACTTGTGAAGAGACTAAAACGACAGTATTTGCAATTCCTCCCATCCTGTGAAACACATTCCATTCTAAAACCATACAATATATTGTCCAGCACCAGAAATCCATAAAACAATTAAATATATCATTGGACTTTAAGTAGATATTGCCAGAAACAGCACTTGAAATTTCACATTGTAAAGTAAGTCATAAGTCCTTGATGAATTGAAAAAAACCTCATCACTAATGAATCTTTGCTTCTACTATCACACAAAGGTTCTTGCCCTTCTTTCCTTTTCCACTGCTGTTTTATATTGTATTAGAAGAAACAGAACTTGTCTCTTCTTGTCAATTATGTATGAGCTCTGCAAACTTTAGGGTCACCAGAGCCTCTACACAGATCACAGGAAGTGAGTTCTTAACTCAGTTTTACATTCTTAGTACTATAATTTAGGGCTTTTCAAAATTACTATCGAATTTCCACTCCTCAGAATTTTTAATATAAACTCTTCCACATGTTTGCTTTCATTTGCCCTTTTACTATACCCACTCCCCCATTTTTAAGGCTGGTAATAAACCAACAAATTTTCATGTAGATGAACATCAGCAGCTGGGTTATTCTTGCATGGGAATATTTAAGCATTTTATACCCCGTTAAGAAGCTGCTTTAGATCTGTTCACAGCTCTCAAACAAAGAACCAAGGAAGGAACACTCACCACAACTTGCAGCATTCGATCATTCTGGGCCTTTGGGGCCTCAGTGAGCATCTGAGTCAGTGTTTGCAGCAGGGTCTTTCCCAGCAGAATAACAGAGCCAAACATGGCAACTATTCCAAACACCATTCCTATGCTGAACCTACACAGAGAATCAAGTAGTTCAACAATGCACAGCCTCAAAAAAAAAAAAAAAAAGGGTATAACCTCTGGATATGTAAATCCCTGCTTTGTAGCATAAGTTAGCACACAAAACACAGGGCAAAACTTACCTGATGCTACCACAATTCATCAACGATCCAGCACAAAAACGCCAGAGGAAACTAGTAACAATAATACACAGTAATAACACTAATAACATATTTTCTCTTGTTTAATAAATGTTTTACAGCCAAACAATATCCTGATCAATTTTAAATTCTTTTATTCAGTTACCCAATACATGTAACTTGTCTGTAGCTATGAATATTTAAATTTATATGAATTTATAAACATAACTAACAATGTATAATTGACCATGTTGCACCACACCATCACATATTTAGAGACCTGGATCAAATGATGGGGCAGCTTATGTACTTTCATATATATATGCTTCTTCAGTACATTTTGCATCTTTTTCACAAACAATAAAAGAGACTGAATCTTTTTTAAAGAACAACTAAAAAGTACAACTGCAAGACCACATTAACACCAATTTCTTAAGCTACATTGTTCTTCTCACCAATTTAGTTTTCATTAAAATCAATGTGGAAAATAATTTCAATTCATGTCACTCCACCTAGCGACAAATTTTCATTCAGCATTATTATTATTATTATTTTACACTGTCTTAGAGTTGAAGGATGTGATAACTCTTTTTTTATAACTAAGACTCTTCAGTACCAGTCCTTCTTCCTCTCACAACAGTGTAACTGCTCTCTTATCAGCCTTAATGGAGCTCACTGGGAATTAGTAGATTTATTTTAAGCAACATGTACTTGTAATGTTAATTAAAGAGACTAGTGGAAACATCATACTGTAATAAATTATACACATTAAAAATTGTAATTGATATAGAGCTATTTCAGACTGATTATTAAAAAATCATTACGTACTAGAGAAACCAATATGAAGCAGACTTCTCTTTTATTACTATCTCACTGAGGGCAGCAATATAGGAAATGAAAAGAAATTCAAACCTTACTCATTTTATGTTTTCAGAGCAGATAAAAAGTAATGCTAGGAAGGCAACTGAACAATAGTTTTCTAAACCAGTCCAGGAGCACCCATACTAAACCACCCTAATTATCTACCCATTCCCAGCACTGTGCAACCTTAGCATGGAAAGGTGCAGGCAGATAAAAGACAGAAGGAGAGCAAGGTGCTTCTGAGCAGGTGTCATTGCTGAAGTCTGGGCAATGATTAACTACAGGGACACAACTGTCTCTGAGTACTCTTGAAAACTCTAGTAATTGGGAGAGATAAGTGCACAGCGTTGGAAGTGATCTAGGATACAAGAAGCTGCTTTCAGACCTACTTCTGTATGCAGTATTGCATGTAACAGCTGGACTCTTCAGAACTATGCAAGGGTCAAACCACAGGTAAAAGTAGTTTAAGGATTTCTTGTTTTATAGTATTTCAAAATGCAACCTATATTACAACCATGTATTTTTTAGCAAAGGAGAAAGACTTATGCTGGCACAGAACAATTAGAGCAACCACTCTAATTGGTTTTATCATTAGCCTATTAAAACAACCGTGTCTATCCACTGCCCTTCTAATGCTGAATGGCACCAATGCAGTTGACTCTGTATTTGACAGAAGACAAAAGACACTGAATTTATACCACAAGTAGAGAAATCTGGGTTTCCATCTCCCCCAGTTGTAGAACTGGCGGTTGAAGAGAGCTGTTTGCCACCGCAGGTGAAAGGGAGAGATGCTCAAGCCATACGTCAGCAGCCAGTCCTCATACGAGGCCTTCAGAGAGTTGGAGGACTGCAAAGCAACGGAAAACCAGTTTAACCAAATCATTCTAGGAAGATTTTGTAAGGTGACCAAGCAGTAAATGTGATCAGTTTATATAAAAACAGACGTATAACTTCAGATAAATGTCCTCCTACATGTTATTTACATTTTGACATATCAGTAGGTGTGACGTCATATGAAAAAGTTATGCCACTGTTTTGATATCATTTGGTTTGTGAGACAGATGGGGTATCCTGAGTTATCTGACAAACAAGATCTTACATCATCTTTCCTAGTTTTAAATCACTTCCAATAGTTCTACTGTCTGGTTAGAAGGCTACAGACTGTTGATGGTATTCTTTTCAACATGCAATTATATGCCAATAAAAATTTTTAAAACGACAGTAATGAAAAATGCTTCTTTTTTCTTCAGCTGAAAAAAACTTTCTAATACAGGTGAGACATGGCTCACTATTGCAGATACCTGTTAGTAAGGATAAAAACAAGGTCTATTTTATAAACACAAAGACTATGCCTAAAGAGGGTCTGAAATATCTGATCATGCTAACAAAGAACCACAAAGAATTCAGAGTAATCAACCTGTATTGCAGTAGTAATTTCACTATGGTAACTTCCCAGTATCTCAAGATACCTCTAGCAGTTTCAAAGATTTCTCTGGATGACGTGACCTATAAACCACACGGCGAATATTTATCCGAGCATTATCTTGAATTATAGACCAACAGACACAGTGTTTGCAATTGCTAACTTTACATTACATGTCACCTGCATTCTCAATAGGCTTTAGTCACCTGCTTCATGGAAGCTTGTGTCCAGAAACCCAGATGAAGGAATGCTTTCCTTGGAGGAGAAAGAGGAACTCAGAGCTCAGGAAAAGCACACATGAGCCTTGAGCCTTCTGACGCAGGGCAGTTCCCAAGGCAGGAGTGTCTCTGACACAATCCAGAAAGTCTTTGGAGCTGTCTGAACTGGAGCACTTGGAGTTCCCAAGATTCCCTACAAGCAGCAGCACCTACTGAAGACATCCGGAATGTGCAGCTCACAACAGGCTCCCCTCTCCTCCCCCACAAGGAACTTCACAAGTTTCTGGCTGTTGTCTGTGGTTCTTTGAATAAATTTAGAACTTGCCAATTCCTTGCATTCCTCCTGCCCTGCACCACACTTGTGGTGGGGGTTGAGGATCTCACACTGCACAACTGTATTAACAGCTTTTCTCATTTTGCCAAATTAATTTAAACTTGAACACTGTAAGTTTATTTCCAGTAATGAATTTCCTCGGATGTGAGACCCATTTACTGGAGTCACTGTTCACGTATCACCTATTACACCATTTATTATGATCATCCTTTCTGCCTATATATTTGTGTCATTTCCTTCTTCTTCACCCTACTGACTTCAGCCACATTTTTGTTCTGTCAGCTGAGGGCACTAACAGAAAATTTCCCTGTAATGCATTCCCATCAACACCTGTGTCACTTCCTAAACCATTAAGTTTAGTGTCCACAATCAGATCAGCTTTTGCTAATTTCAACAGAAGATATCACCAAGATGATTAGAGTTGTACACAATTAGTTATACATAAGCCAAGGAAACAAAGAAAAAGACCTCCTCACATAATCTACCAGATAATTAAGAACAAAAATACATATGTCATTAAGTACCATTGATATGAGAAACTCTGTTTTGTGAATTAAAAAACCCCATCTTATTCATTCACACAGTTAAAAAAACCTCAAAACCACCCTAATAAATTATTCCAATAAAGTTAATCAGATACATTGACCTGGCACTTGAAAATGTGTTCCTTTTACCACATGCAAACCCCACTCTTTTTCCCTAGAAATGCCACAAATTCATCCCTTCAAATTCATTCCAACGACATCACAGCCCCACTGTACTAGCAAGACATAAATAAGTATGAAGTTTTCCATGAGAAATATGGAATCACTGACCATACAGTTGTCAAATCTGGAAAAGAAAGGTACAAAAAAATTTCCTTTTGTATTTTCCTCACAAGTTGTGTAAACGTTATTCATGATCACTAAATGACTGCAATCCTTTGCAAAATATATTAAAATTTCTTTGCAAACTTCTGCTCCTTCTGCCCTGATCCCAGTGGGATCACCACATTTTACACACACCCTCATGCCCTGGTGTGCTTCATTTCCAGCTGCCTTCACACAGGCCTTGGCTCTGCTTCTTTAAGATCTAAGTGATCTTTGTTGTATTAGTTTTACTATAAAAGCAATACCTATTTACTTATGCAAGCCTCCAAAATACCAGACATCTGCTAAATACTCCAGGAGCTCCACTGGTATCTGCCAGCAAGCAGGAGTCCTTCACACTCCTCTTTGCTGGCAAAATCTGTTCAAGAGCTCTGAACCATTTCAGCTTCCTGAAATCTTAAAAGCTGAGAGCCAACTTTGACCGAATGTGTCTAATGCATCCTTTATTTCTCATAGCAGAAGGAGGGACAGCCTTCTACTCTTCACTCATTCCTGATCCTTCAGGCAGAATGGACTATGATGACTTAGCATGCTGGAAAGAAGGAATTTCGGGGTCTGAGTGATTCCCTCTTACAGAATCCAAGCTTCAGTGAAAACGTTGGTGGCAGTGGCAAAATGAGGAGCAACAAGAGGCACTTAACATTCCAAATTCCAGTTTGATTTGGCATAGCTTTAGTTTCCTAATGCAAATGTACTTTTAATTCTAGCAATATGATAATACGTGGATTTATCTGGGCAAAAATACATTTATACACAGTTATACTTTCTATACTGCAGTCTAAGAGTTAGACTGCCAAATAAAATACCTAAAATCTGAATAAAAACAGTAAGGGAACAAACTGAGCAATAGACACTGCACATTGAACAGGTTTACAGAATAAACATTAACTGCAAGTTACAGCACACATCCTTCTCTCACCAAAAATATCAACAGGAACACGCATGGAAAAGTGCTCCTACATTTTTCACTCATGCTCTGTACATCCTCTTGGTGCAATTACACTCTAAGTGATTTGAGGTTTAAACAGGGACGGCCTTTTGCTGTGGTTGCTAGCAGCCTTGGGTTGTGACTGTAGTAGGAGATTTACAGTACCAGCAAAAAAACAAGCAACCTGAGTTTCCTAGTTACATAAATCTGGTTATTTAATCCAAATTCTATTTCGACTGTGGTACTCACAGTGAAACCAACGACTGAGATGTACAACATGAGATCTACCAGTAAGCTCACTGAAACTCAACAGCTCCCACATAATTCCTGATGATTAATAACCTTGGTCAACTTTTAGTTAAAAGATCTGAACTAAAATTTAACTCCTGGCCTCTCATGCTTGCTATAGAATTCTAGGCATCCCCCCTTCTTTTTAACATAAATCAGGCATTAAGTAGGCTCCAATGTAGGGGTTCTTTCCTCCCTTTCTGCTGCAAGAAATGCAGTGGTTCTCCTTACTTACAAATGAGAATGATTTTATGGTCTAATGCAGAAAGAGATCTTCAGAATCTCAGAGATGCAAATCGCCTCAGCATCATGGCACAACAGGTCTGGTACCTGAGCTCAGTTCTTGCTTCACAGCCCAAGATTCTTCACCAGACACAAGGCTGCTGCCAAAAGAGAAGCAGCCTCCTGGCTGACCTTCCTGGCGTGTCTCACTGCAGTCAAAGCACGTTCTTCTGGTACCTGGCCAATCTTCTAATGTGTTTCAAAACAATGCTGTATTTTTTTCCCAAATACTTAACATAGACTTGCTGTAAGAAAATTCGAGGAGTCTTCAGGTAAATGACTGTATTTGTTACTGTCATTATGTACCGACTAATATTTTGCAATTAACAGCTCTCACCATTTACGGAGCTGTATTTGCTCTCCAATTAGCTGCAGGGGGAGACACTTTTCCAAGTCTTCTTACCACCTGAATTTTCTTGTATTTCTTCCTATATTTTACAGGAGCAACAAAATGAACATTTTGTACTTTCATATCACTACGCCTTCTCTGCATTGGCAGAAACAGATGCAGCTCCTGTACTGCAACATTAAGAATCACAGATCAAACCTTTAATTTCATTCTCCCTCGTATTTAACCAGCACACAGCTTACTTTGCATGCATTCTTTGCAATTTCAGTCATGTCTTAGAAATCATACCTCCGAATCTTTAAAAAAACCCCCAAACAACGCCACACCACTTAACGAAACTTGAGCAATGCACGGATGCATGCCAGATGCAACAAATGATGTCTTGGTGTATTTTCGCTTTAAACCTTCCCCCCCACCTCAGGAGGAAAAGGACAAGTCTCGTAATACTCTCCCAGGATCAAAGTTTATTTCTTTTAAAAAGTATTTGTATCGAGTTCTGTCTCAACTTATTTTTTTCAGTAGAACTAAAGATATTCAAAATAAATAAATATGCATTAATTTTTACATTTTTAGAAAATTCATCATTATAAGGCACATACTCTACACCGCAAACTTACAACGTTGTCTTTTAGGTTTTTTTTACTATAATAATAATAATTAAACTCCACATAGCACATCAAAATGCCACGGAACTGCTAAAGCAGTAGATTAAAAGCTGTCTTCCTTAACTTTTGGCAGATGGGGCCCTTTAACACAGACCGAAGCCCGTACACTCTCCAGGGAGGCGTTTTGAACCCAGCGCCGGGCGGAAGCAAAACAGGGGCTGCCTGGGCCGGCGGGCCCGGCTGCGGGGCGGGGAGGCGCGTCTGGGGCACGGATCGCCTCAGCAGCCCGAGGGAGAGCCGCAGGCCCGGGCAGGGCGGCGGCCCCTCCGCCAGCGCGGGCACGAGAGCGGGGCCCCCGGGCCGCGGGGGGCTNGGGCGGGGCCGGGGGGCGGGGCTCTGCTGAGGGCGGTGGGGGCCGAGGCGGTTCTGTGTCTCTTGGCTGAATTTACCTCGGCTGCGGCCCAGTGAGTTCTCTCGCGAGGCTGTACTGACAACGATCAGGAAATTGCGTGGGAGAATAAAAGTCGTTTGTGGTGGCAAGATCGAAGCCGGCTGTGGAAGGGCTTCGGTAACGAGGGAGTAATGGAATTCCCTTTAACCGGTGATGTTCTGTCACAAATTCAGCACCGACCTCGTTGCACAGTGAAATCATTCCATGAGGCTGCTTGTGAGACTGGCTTTTAAGCAAACGCTTTGTAGGGCGCTGTGTTTCCTTCCCAGGCCGCCGTCAATACCAGTTCTCCCGCTGTGTGCCTGTGTTGGGTCTGGCTGACGTGGAGTTCATTTTCCCACAGCAGCCTCACATCTTTCATGGGTATTTACAAAGGTGTTGATAGCACACCGGGGTTTTGGCACAGCATCAACACTGTCTCTCCAGCATTCTCTTCACCAGTGAGCGGAGGGTGGGCAAGATCCTGGGAGAGGGTGCAACTGGGACAGCTGGCCCCAAATAACCAAAGGGACATTCTATACATGTGGCATCAGATATAAAACCTAAGGAAAGGAGGAAGAAGCATTTGTTATTTACAATGTCTGACTTCCAGAGCAGGTGAGAGAAAACAGCCCTGGGCAGTCTCTCATCGCTGGCACTTGCGGGCGCAGAGCAGGAATTGAACTAGGAGTCGATGCTTTTATTTTTTCTGTTTGCTCAATTCCTTTGACTTTCATCTCAACTTAGGGATTGTCTTCCCTCTACGTTCAGATTTTCTGTCATCCTAACAGCCCTACTTCTGGATGGAAGCTGTGCATGTTGACTGATGCCTTTTGGAAAGAACTTTACTTGGACACAAAAGCTGAATAATTACAGGAAGTGTATCCAGCCCTGCATGCAACTGAATTTGAGTTTATGCGCTGACATACATGACTTTGAAATGTCCCCAGCATCTAAAAGGACTTGTAAACAGTCACAGAATATTGAGATCTGATAATGATTTTTTTCTGCACTGGTTCCCAGTCTAACAAATTCAGCAAATCGTTAAAAAAATTATGCAAATATGGTTTATTCTACACTTTATTAGTTGAAAACTCCAGTTGTTCCGTAGTCCAACATGAATTTAATGTAAGTGTTCCGACTATAAACCAGTGGTGGTCTTCAGAAGTAATGGAGGGGAATTGCATTCAAACACTTGATAACACAAGTACTTTTACTAGTGTCATAGCCTCACTGAAATAAAGCAAACTAAAATGGGCATGTTTAAATGAACCAGTTGATAAACAGGTTTTGTAGCATTATTGTATTTTTACTTGTATATTCAGTGTACCATGAAAATACAGATTTGAATTTTATTGAGTTTTCATAAAAATTGGAAGCGCAGCTGAAAAAGCAATGAAAATAAAATACACAGTCTATATTTTATTGCTAGAAAGTTTATCTCAAGAAAACAAACAAAAGTAAGAATTTTCTAGAATGCAGAGGATGGATAGTCTGAGTGAACTGCCAGCCCCAGAGTTCTGACTTGGGTAACTTGAGCAGATGTTTTGCCTGTGGCAGAGAGGCAAAGTTTATCCTTGTTCCCATGGAATTAGATTGTTGTGGACTGTGGAGTGTTACATGGAATGGATGCATTTTAAAAGTAAAAGTATTCAGGATTAAAGATTTCCACTTGAAAATTGTTCAGGAGGTAGCACAAATACTGATACGCATTTTGCCCCTGCTTGGTTTTACTTAGAGCCAGATATAAATCTGAAGCAGTGGCCAGAGCAGAATGCCCCGCAGTAACCACGTGAGTGCACGGTGTCCCCACGCTGTTGCAGAGCAGTTCAACTGTGAGAGTGTCAGGGGCCGCAGCTGAAGGGTGCATCAGGGGAGGGCATGGGTGGACCTCAGCAGGGCAAGTATCAAAGATTGTTGGTAAAGGTTAAATATCAATCATCATACAAGAGTATTGAAGTCCATGCAAAAAGTTTAGATGGAAAAAAATAAGCCATACTACTCATAAGCAATACTCATAAGCAATACTAGTGATTAAATATGATTTATCAAGTAAATGCCAAACAGAATCTGTTAATAATACAGTAGTTAAGATACTATCAAATTCTATTACTGATTTAATATCATAGGCATCTTTTTCTAGACATGGTAAATGTATTTATCTAAGATTAATTATCAGTATGTCTAATAATTAATCTCTTCAACTTTGATCTATTATTGAAGTAGATACATGATTATTCAGATATTAGCATAGAAGACACATTGCAAAATAAAAGAACTAGCCTGAACAGCCCCATCAAAAGCCCTGATGTTACAGGGGCTTGCAGGGCTTCAGGGAAATTGTACTCAACTGCAGTTCATCACAGGCTCACACCTAAAATCAGTTAAGATGTTGATTTTGTTGAGGAGAGGTTGCAAATTTTGCCAGTTTGAAGACACTACAATCAGAACATGAATTGATTGGATAAATGTTTGAGCCGTGGGGAAAGAAAATAGTATTTTAGATATGTTCTGAGTAGTCTTCATCTCTAGATTGTTGGGCATGGACATGAGCTAAGGGCAGGAAAGGAGGGCTGGGATAAAATGTGACTCTGCAAATGTTTGTGTGCCAGTGTAACTTGAAGTGAAGGGGTTCTTTCACAGAGTACATGAATGTTTCCGGGATGAGCCTCCTAGCTGAGCTGAGAATTTAAAGTACGGGCTAGAATGCGTGAAAGAAGAAATTCGTGGGTAAAGATTAAATAGATGGTCCATTAAGCACTTCTGCAGGTTAGGACATTGCTTCTGGAGGAAATAAAGAGATCAGAATAAAGAAGAAATCTGAGACACAAGAGGAGACATACAGAGACTGGAACACTACAAAGATGTGTGTAGCATTGGTTGTAAAAGTATGAAGGAAAAATATGTTTTCATTACCTTCCTAATATTATTGTATAAAAAAATCTCCGTATAGGGGAGAAACTCAGGTAATGGGAATTATGGAGATATGTTATTTGTGTGATCTTTTACACTGAAACACAAACAAGAAAATAAAAAAATCCTTTCATCTTTGCTCTGCTTAAAAAAGATAAGAGCAGAATGTTACACAATTTTACTGGTTTGGGTGTTTTCATGTTCCAATTACAGTATAAGACAGTCTTGCTTTATTTAAATAGAAATGAGGTCAAAATTCTCTGTTAAGGTTCAGGATTTGTTTGCAGTATTTAACCTGGCTACCAAAAATACTTGCTGGAAAGGTGGGATTTCGATTCTTAAAACGAACAAAATTTGTTCTAAAGTCACTGTTCTCATGAAAACATAGGTAAGGGAAAAGCACAAGATTATTCTATTATTCTCGAATACAGTTTCATGAGAATATTAGTTTCAGGCTTATGCTACTCAGATTATAGTCTTCCTTGTATCCTCTGTAATCATTTAGAAGTTATGCATGAGGAAAAGCGTGGAGTATCTACTGGAGGACATCTATTCAGCATTAGCTCTTGAGCCCTTTACAACTTTTAAAAGTCTATCCATGAAAGTGAGTTTACCTAAATTACAGGAAATAAAGGGCTTAGTCAGTGGAGACCATAAAAGGGCATTATATTAAACAATTGTTTCAAGGTTTGGGGGATTTTTCTGCTTTAAATTACCTATGAAGCCCCTGTGGACACAATCCCCTATTCTACTCCAAAATGCAAAATAAATAGAATAGTTTCAGTCTAACGGGTATTGTTTCATGCTTACTGTAACCTGAAATAAATGCACATGGTAGGTAGCATTAAACCTATCAACTTTGAACCCCAAAACCTGTAGGGCAGCCTTAAACCCTAGGAAAAGAAGTGCCCTTAGCATGAGCAAGTCAAAGTGAGGTGACAGTTTGAGACAAAGTAGTCTGTAGTTCATAATTTCATAGGCTGTTAAAGCCTGAAGCATTTCTATTCATAGAAGCATAGATAGGGTTGGGTTGGGAGGGGCCTGAAAGACCATCTAGTTCCAATCCCCCACCATGGGCAGGGACACCTTCCCCAAGAGCAGGTTGCTCAGGGCCCCATCCAGTCTGGATTCATCTATGCATGTGTCATACTTGGCTGTTCTAACGGTAGGAATGTCTTGCACAGGATGAACCAGTGAGGTTATCCCCATAACTGTCCCCTTGGACTGTGCAGATGGCTGCAGCAGCTCCTGTGTTGCCTTGTCCTGCAGCAAGGCACTCAGTTAAATCAGCACTGGTTTTGTTCTACCTCAAGGACAGAGGGGAGCAGCTTTGTGATTACACAGCACTGCACACGGTGGGTAAACTAATTTTAACTGGTGTCCCAGTACAACAGATCTGCTCTGCCCCTTGTCAGCCAGAGCACCTGTGAACTATCCGTGACGAAACAGTGGGTTTGCCTTACACAGACCACTTCATGTTAGGAGCCTAAGCTAAGAACATTTCCTTTCTTACTAATAAAAATAAATGGTTTGAGAGTTGGCTGCAATAAAGCTGTGGACATCTTCATGGATACTCTCGTCAGAGTATAAAGATAATGGCCAGCACCTTACCAAGAGCTGATGGGCAAAGGAAACACAGAGCAGCCTGCAGTTCTTGAAAGTAATTTTCAAGACAAATTATTTACAAGCATCACTTTTAGCTTTAGATCTTGAGAACCAAACTGTGCTTCAGAGAGCCGCCCCTGTGTTGCACAGCCAGAGGAGATGGAGTGAAACAGCTTAATATAGTTTATTTTTCCGGACTTGTTTTTATCCTTGTATAGAAGATCCTGCCTGTCCACAACTCTAATTCATATGGGTGTAAAGTAAGATGTGAAGATTTTAAAAATGACTTCATGTAATTTCCTAAGAGAAATTTTTGGTCCTGGAGATTTGGTATTGTATTGGAAAACATCATTGCCCAATGGAGCAGCAGGAGGAATTGTCTGTCTGTGCCAACACTAAATTTTTTGGCAATTTCTCTCTGAAAATCTGCAATATTTATATGGCAGAGGCCACAGATAATTGAAAAATGTAGCAGATTAGATTTAATAAAAATAAGGTTTGATAGAGATCATGTCTGACTACTTGATAGATAGATATGGCTAGTAGATTTATTCTTCTCTTCACCATAGAGAGCATTCATTCTTAATGGCCTTATTTTTTCAGAACTTTGGAGGTGTGGCAAGGTAAGTATTCCTTATGACTCTTGAGAACTACGGTAAGTGCCCTGATATTGATTCAAACTTTAAAAATTTTCACACCCATGATTTAACCATCTTCATCTTTTATTTTCTGTTCAGCAGCTACAAACCAAAGATAGCAACTGATAAATTGCATATAATTCAGCAGGTTGGTGCAGTTGTCCTTGAGTTTGGTAATTTTTTATCAAAAGGCATTACTTTATTTACACTGTCCTTGAAATTCTGCTCCAGCCCATTTCCTCATCTTGGTCTGGGTGCATCTTCCTACCAGACAGATTTTTTATGTCTCAAACATGTATTTCTTTCCTCTCAATATGCCATTCAGATGAGAAATCATCAGAATTTAGTCACCATTCTCCTTGTTAGACTTTGGATGATTGTGCTTACAGAGGGACCATAGCTGCAATTTTTTGTCATGCTTTATTACAACAGATAAATAAATTACTTTCTGTGGTGCTGAGTCCCCAAGTCTTCTGGTATATCTGTACCTAGTTCTCATATGTATCTCTGGGTTGAGTCAACAGCAAAATTCTTTGCTGGAGTCCGGTAAGGTCTTAATCTGACGAGGTATACTCCTGCACAGCTGACACGATCAACTGATGGGGATGGGCATCATCAAAATGAGTGTGTGATGGGATTGAAAAAGATAGTACCTGATTACCTGAATTATCTTGATTTGTGAAAACCATTAGTAGTCTCTCTGTTGAAAGTTTCAACAGTGATTTAGTCAGTTCCTGTTTTGTCAAAATCACTTGCTGAGAACAGTATCTGATGGTGCAGTGTCATGCTTTTTGTTTCTTTTCGAAATAATTATGAATTATTACAGTAGACATGATGTTTACAAAAACCAGCATGTGATTTAAATTTCATATTCAAAATCTGCCATTAGCCTTGGTCTTTCTTGTGCTATCAGCTCTGCCAGATATACTGGTTAAAATTTACCAGGAGAAAAGTGGAAACAAATCAAATTTGTTGCTTGTACAGCATCAGCATCATCAGCATCATCATTGTCATCGTCATCATCATCAACATCATCATCATCTTTCAGTTACCAAAAACATTTATGTAACTAAAAATTTTACACGATACAGAGCAACAGAGAATATGGCTTTTGGGTAATAGTGGTCAAAGCTATGATTTTCTAGAATTTGTATGGGTTATATTCATAAGGCAGTTTTCAGAACTTAATACGAATTTGTAGATGATGCTAACAGCACTATTAATGATGCTGTAACTCTGAAATTCAGAACAAGGTCACTGCGAGCCTTTAATGAGACCATCTCCTTAATGCAAGGCTAATTATTTCTCTATGGAACAGTCTGTGATAATAATCATGCTTTTCTGTGGAAAAGAAAGAGAGCATGCTGGAGTTGAATTAATATTTAGTAGCCCAGAAATACCACAGAAGCAAAATAAGCTAATTTACATACGTTTTCTTATTGATTTCCTGCCTGTTAGACAACAGCAAACATATTTGCATGCTATTTTATGTCATTCGTTATTTAAATAACTTGATGTTATTGTTGTTGGCGTAACTATAGAAGTAGAACTCAAGAGCAAGTTCTTGATTTTTTTCTTGATATTAAGAAATAAAGATTGGGCAAAATGGGGAGAAATAAACAACCAGTAGATGATACTTCCTCAAACAATTTTTCTTCTGACAAAATCGCTGGGGTTTGATACTCTTTCTGCAATCTAGGATTCAAAGTTGTTTTCTGTTAAAACCAAGCATAGGAATGGTTTGTGATGCCTGGTAAAATTGATAGCTCCACTGTATTTTAAATTTCTGTAGTTCTGTCTCGTTGCATGTGACTAGGTACCATTGCTAAAAGTCTCTGCCTTTCATCAAGCCTATGTGCCAAGTCGTTGTCACATGGATGCATCTTTACTAAGTGGAAAGAGCCCAAAAATTCAAATAAAATCTGAGTGAATTCAAAAATGGATGGTGAGTTCGGATTTTTTTGGGGATCTTCTGCATTAGTCCTTTGATAAATCTGTCTGATAGCAGGTTTCTTATTTTTACATCTTAGTAATTTAGGTGTGTTGAATGAAGAGAATAGTTATACTAGTGACACTGCAAATTTGGTTTTCCTATTCTTCATCAAAAAATTCAAATGAACGTAATAGGATAGGAATTAATTAGCCAAATACTTAATATTGTGGACCCACTGTTCCTACCTGATAAAACCCTGCAGTTTATGTAGCTAAGATTAAGACAGAGAAGCAAAGTTTTGCATTGCTAAAGGTCTATAATATGTTGCTACTACATGGTAATTTAAAGCAAAACTCCAGAAATGTATTTTTTAACTTTTTACTTCAAAGAAGTCTTATTTCAAGTGAGCTGAGGTTGTGACTTCTTATGTGTGGACTTGCATTTTCAACTATATTACACTATTTGCATTACACTATAACACTGTGGACTACAATAGAAAAAAGTTCTTTTGGTATGCTCGGGGAAGTTTTATCTGTGCTCTTGAGGTTTCTCAAGAAGCAAAACATTTAAGTAAGTGTATTAAGTAGTGACAGGTTTAAAAAACAATTCTGACATTATGCAGTGAAATATCTCAGTGGAGAAGTAAGACACATACACATTTCTGTTAACCATCAACTTCACTTTCAAAACTAGTAAGTTGTGCCAGGATGCATATTAATTAGACAAGCTTCTGCCAATGCCACAAAAGTCTATTTTTAACCATATTGGGATTTTATACTTCAAATAAATGCATTTCTCCTGTGTCTGTTGGAATCTCTATACACGAGACATAATAATTTTATGCCATGTGTGTCATTGTACAAGGCCCTAACTTGCCAGACACTGAATCCATCATCTGAAATGCACATATGCCGCATTATTTACTTACAGATTCATCTGCTGCATGTATTTAACAGATGACTCTGCAAGTCATGGGGCTGTGCATCCCAGAGGTTATTCAAAGGCAATGATATGCTGCAAAATAGTGCTAAGAGTGACTATTTTCCCCTTCAAAATCTACTCAGATCTGCATTTTCTGATATTAGTGATAAAATTTGAGTTTACTCCTTTTATTTCCACAATTTAATACAGTTCAGGTGAGATAGTTACTGCGTGTTAGGTAGGTGACAGACTCTTTTCCTGTTTACACGTCACTAAGGCTATTGTCACTGCTATGAAAATTTGTTGAAGGGAACAGTGTTAAGCTGGTATTTCTTACGCATATTTGCAAGATAAAGATTTTAAAATCTAAACAATGGCCTAGCTTTGCTAAATTAACAACACATGGAAGAAAGAACTCTGTATTCAAGAGCTAGTTTGTAATATTACTATTGTAATATAAACTAAATTAATGTACAAGACCATGTTACAAAAATATATTGCCTCTTCCATTGCCTTCTGGTATGTTTGTTGTAAATATGAGCCTTCAGAAGGAGATATATAAAGTCACTAATCTGATTCCGGCTTTGTTTTAATGTGGTCTCGACCACCTGGAAGGCAGGGTCTTAGACTGACTGCAGACTCCTCTATTCTAGCCAGAGAGCAGCTCTGTGAGCCCTGTTGTGAACTCCACCACGTTTCAAGTGCAGTAGTCTCTCATGCCTCAAAATGTTTGACAACAACCATAATCAGCCTTACTGAGGAATAGTCCAAGGGGTCTCCTTGGAATGAGCTGATTGCTATGCATACATCCATCCGTCCTGACCTACACAAATGCATGTGCTGGTTGCGTGCCTAGTTCTGTGCTGTCCATCCTCTTGTGGCTGCTTGGGAAGGGGGTGACTGTAAGGAGTCAGCAGTCTCCAGAGCAAGTCATCAGCTTTATTGGCTTCCAGATGACAACATTTTGGGGAAAGAGGGCGGTGGAGAGTGTGTCAGGCTTAATGAAGCAGCCTGCTTGGTCATCTTCCTCTTTGAGATACTTGAAAAGAGAAGAGCCATTGATCAAATGAGTTGAAGTCAAGGAAGATCCTCTCTGAAATCACTATCTCAGCCATGAGTTGTTACAACTAGTTGCCACCCAGAGGGACCTTGACAGACTTGAGAGAGCCTGTGCAAACCTACTGAAGTTCAGCAAGGCCAAGTGTAAGGGCCAGAATTCGAGCAATCCTAAGCACAAGTACAGGCTGGGTGAATGGACTGAGAGCAGCCCTGGGAAGTAAGGCTTGGGAGTGTTTGCAGGCAAAAAGCTCGATATGACTTGGCAACATGCCCTTGAAATGTGCCCTTGCCTTTGCAGCCCAGAAAGGCAAGTGCGCCCTGGGGTGCATCAAAAGGGAAGTGACCAGCAGATTGAGGGAGATGCTTCTCCTGCCCTACTCTGCTCTTGTGATATCCCACCTGGAGCACTGCATCCAGGACTGAGGTCCCCAGCATAAGAAAGATGTGGACCTGTTGGATCAAATCCAGGGGAGGGTCTCTGAGTTGATCAGTGGGCTAGAGCACCTCTTTCATGAAGACAGGCTGAGGGAGTTTGACCTGTTTGGCCTGGAGAAGAGAAGGCTTTGGGGTGACATAGCAGCCTTTCAGTACATAAAGTGGGCTACGAGAGAGCCGGAGAGGGACTTTTCACAAGGGTTTTTTAGTGATAGGACAAGGGGGAATGGCTTCAAATGGAAGGAGTGCAGGTGTAGATTAGGTATTAGGAAGAAATTGTTCGCTGGGAGGCACTGGGACAGGGTGCCCACAGAGGCTGTGGACTCCCTATCTCCGGAGGTGTTCGAGACCAGGCTGGATGGTCTTGATGAGTAACAGGGTCTAGTGGAAGGTTCCCTGCCCAAGGCAGGGGCATTGGAGCTAGATGATCTTTAAGGTTCTTTCCAAAGCAGCTCCTGTGATTCTATGTTTCTTTGATAAATGTCTTTAGCACTAATTTTGTAAGTTGTTGTTCTTCTCCTGAAAGTGGCAAGTAGCAGCAGCAAGTGGCCAGTACTGTATTGCTCATAATGATGCTGCTCTTGTCACCATTACTGCTGTGGATCTGGTGGAACAGGTACAGCAGAGGAGTGAGGAAGAGGGAAATTCATTCTTGTGAAGATGCACAGATGACCGGGAATCTGTGCTTCTGGAAGTGGAAACCTGAGGATATGCCCCACACACAACTTGTGAGATCTCCATCAGTAGCCCTCACTAAGACAATACTCCAGCCAGCACGAGCACAACTGTGTAATGTTTTACTTCCCTCATCAGCTATAGCAACTCTCTCTCTCTCTCTCTCTCTCACACACACACATGAGATCTTCCTTTGGCTTTTCTTCATCCCCATGCCCACAGGCTCAGCAGCTGGTTGCTATGGCCTCACAGGCTCAGGAGCCCTCCCCTGTGAGCAGGGCTGTCCTGCATGGCTTTGCTGACACCCCAGGGCAGCTGCTGTGTGAGTTTACTCCCAGAGCAGCAGCAATACAGTCACGTTGGTGTGTCATTCACCTCCCCTAGATAGTTCCTCCGAGGTGACTTCTTCATAATTACGTCTCCATAATTATTTCTTTCTCCGGTGTGGCGCAGGGAGGCACACACTGCCCCAAATGCCATGGGAGGAGTTGTGCGTTACCTGCTACTGCTGTATGCCTGGCACTTGGGAAAAGCCTGGAATGACAAGGAGAGGGAGGGCAGGAAAAGGACCTAAAGGTGTGTTCCTTCAACACCTCCTGCTTGACAGTTGAGCCCTGCTTTTACCATGGTCAAGTGTCACAGGGGACCAAGTTACAGGGTGAATCAAACTCTATATTTAGGAAGAACAACTGGAAGCTATGACAGGAATTCCCTTTTACACTTCGCTTCTCTGCTGAGTCCCACTCCAGCCTGGAGCAGCACTCAGTGCCGTCCAGGCTGAAAGCATCGGAGCTATTTCGGACACATTAAAAGGGTCACAGTCAATACCTCAGCTGGTAGAAGAAGGTACCTCTTTCAGCATCAGAAGGAGGTGTGCATACTCACTTGACGGTTTGGAACTTTTTTTATATAAGTAAATAAATTAGCTAATCTTGAAGGGGTCAATTAAAATCTTGAAAGACCCTTATGAAAACTCTATAGTAAGTGCTGTGAGTTTACTACAATAGTTGTGGGTTTCTGCCTATTTTAATGTCTCGTGCAGTGTATCAGAGTACTCAGAGCAGATTGCTATTGCTTCATAGTCTGTGGAGATCTTTAAACATTTTAAACAGAAAGTCATGTAAATACCTCGTGACTCATAAGAGCTGTGTATGAGCTTGAATACTGTAGTACATAGGCAGATGGTTATTGTTTTCTGTATGTTTCTTATAGTTCGTGAAATATTACATTATGGTTTTGATGTAAGAGAGGTTTCTTTCGCTGTTCTTAACAGGCAACTGTAGCAAAGATTATTGTGATGTGTTACAGAAAATGTGACCACATTTGCTTAGAGCTTGTAGTAAGTTTTCGTGTTACAGGCTGAAAGCTGCAGAATAGGGGTTTCTCTTCTTTCATTGTACTGGCTGGGTCTCACAGTAGTGTAGTTCCTGTCAAAGCCTTTTAATAAGATAATACACTGCAGTTCTGTCTCCAAAATACCCGTTGTGCTTGATGCCGTGCGTGCGGCGGCGGGGGGAGGACAGCTTCCAGCTGGGGCAGGGGGAGGGCTCTTGCTGTTGTCTGTGTGCTACTGTACATCTCTTGTGTGCATTACAAAAGATGGCATTATGATATCTCATCGTATTTGAAGCAAATTGAATAAATCAGCTTATTATCTTGCTACAGTCCTGTCAGAAATTATTTTTAGCAGAGAGACAGAAGATAGGTTCCTTTGTTTTACAAAGTATCGCTTCAAAACACTCATTTATTTCACTGCAGTGGTCCTGTATTTCACGAGTAGTCCTGCTCATGAGTACTTTCACTGCAAATCAAGGGAATTTGCAAGGGAAGTCTGCCATAAACCAGCTCCAGATTGAACTAATGTTGCCACTGCTTTCTAAGTTTGGCTCAGCATGAAGCCCATAAAAGGTAAAAGGGAAGGTGTGGGGAGGCCAAAAAGACATCAGGGAATACAGGCTGCATGTCTGCGTTTCTCTGCCTGCCAGAGATGTGAAATCCTGCTGTGGAAATGAGGGTGAAGTGGGATTTTTTCAAGTTTGCAGAACTGACTGGAATACCAGGAATAACTTAATACAATCAGTGCAGCACTCTTGACTCTCTGTCTGAGATACGTGGTGAAAGAACAAAGGAATTTATAAAAATTATCTAATCACTTCTGTAATGGATACTTGTAATCTAAGGTTTATTTTCCTGTGACTGATGGTCAGTATTGCTCTGTAAGGAAATTCAGGGGAGAGATGCAAGGGGAAAGAGCCAGAGATCTATTTTTACTCAGTAGTGTGCTGTTGTCCTGATTTCTCTGGCGGTAATGAGGACAGCATGGGCTGGTAGGAAAATCACCTCCTCCAAAAGCAGTCCTACACAATTGTATCATGCATCCGCCTTTAGGAACTGGTGTCTGATTGCAGTAATTTTGAACATGACTGCTTGTGAACTCAGAGCAACTTGCTGAGGAGCATTACTGCTGTGCTTGTTTTAAAGCTGAGGTTCAGGGTAAATCCTTGCCATTTATCTCTAAGTAGCCCAAGAGGTCTTTATGGGTGTTTTTGCAATGCACAGGCATCAGGCATGCAAGATGAAGTATATCTTAGCAAGAATTTCTTTATAACAGTGCTTGGGAAGTAGATCCACTGTGTTTTAAAACATTTAATGTTATTTTCCTGTGCTTTTGTTTCCATTTTTCATTCTGATTATAAAGATGAAAAGTTGGTAAGAAAAATTAATTAAACATTCTGTATTATGACTCCTTTCTTCCCAGTCATTTGTTTTTTGTTTATTTTGGAATACAGTCACTGGGCAACAGAACAGTTATTTATACGAATATAAAGGTTGTCAAAAGGGAAGGAGGCAGAGTTTAGTGAATCATTTTGTGTTTTTGAAATCTGCTTGAATTTCTTCATGAACATCAGTGGCTGAGATTGCATCTCCTAAAGTGAATCCTGAAGTTTCTTAAATTCCCTCTAGTTTTAAGATTGTATATGTAAAACCACAATATAAAACTCATTGAAAGAATGCTGGTTTTGTTTTGCACAGTGGGATTTTTTCTGATTTATTAATTTAATGGAAGCAATTTAAACCCAAAGCAATTTAAACCCAAAGCAATTTATGACCATGATTGTCCTCTGACTGAGTGCTGTGTTGGTTTGGACAGCACTTTTTGCAGCTGAGAGTGTGACCAGAGGGAGACCTCTAATGGCAGGTCATTTGTACTTTTAATTCTGCTCAGCATTGTGCACAGCTCTAAAACCAATGTGAGAATATTCAGGAGAGAGTGTTCCGGTCAGTCCCAGCAATACAATCAGGCTGATATTCCAAGTTGAAGCCAACCTAAAACTCATCCATATTTTTTTTTGATACTTCCTCATGTGACAGTTAAACTCTTTGGAGTACCCAAGTCTTTGACACACTTTCAATTTCTCAGTGTAACTCTACTGTTCTCTCCTTTGTCATTTATCTCTATTCTCATTACTTCCATTCCTATCTAAGGTTAAATACAGTATCAAAAATGTGCTGTAGTTTGGTTGTGATCGGTGAGTTCTCTGATGAATTAATTTCTCGGCTTTTAGATATACTACCTTACTTTATATTATAATAGTTAAATAACTAGACTTTGATGAAAGTCTAGTCCAGTTAAAATCTAACTTCGCAATGAGACAATAAAAGGCTAAGATGGTGTTTCAAATAATCTGCTAATAGAATTTCTTCCTTTTTACTTTGGTGTATTTCCCTTTGCTATTGTACATTAATACTTTATCAGTCCATATTTCTTCACCTGCATAAAATTATATGGAAAAATGTGTTATTTTTGACCTTATAGCTAAAGAAAATCGATGAATCTATATAATCTAAAACTTTTAAGAGAGGCTACTTTGTGCACTAGCAATTGTCAAGGAGAACTTTTCCATTTGACCATCTTGATCACTTTCATTCCACAGGTATTAAAGATTTGCAAAGATTTGTGAGTCAGAAAATGGTTATGTCTGCATTTATCAATATTTTCTAACAAGTTATGCTTTATTTGAGAGAAGGCTTAAACTGAAAGTTCTAATAATTCCCACATACATACTGTGACAGGGCTAATCATACATTGTTTATCCTCAAATGCTTCCGTTAATTCTTACTCATTTTACAGTGCTGTTAAGGTTTGAGAGATTCCTTATCTCTACTCATTATTGTTTTTAATGTGAAAGAGATAGCTTCATTTGTGGCTATGAAAGATTAATTGGAGAAGCTCAGGTGTTCTGTCTCCTTCTGATATTCAGAAGGAATAACTAAGCAGCTTGGAAACTGAGATGGAAACAGGAGCTGGGCAGATGAAATGGATGCCTGTCAAGAGGCAGCATGGGTTAAGTTCTAGCTTATCTTCCATAGCTATCAGAATGTCAGAGCCTGTAACACTTTCCAATTTTGCTTGCAGGGATAAGCCTCTGTCGTAAAAATGTCAAAACAACCAGCATCACATGTCAAAGCCATTCAGGTAAGAGACAGTATTTATGTTTTTAATATAATAAAATAATAAATCTCAGTCTCCATGTCTTGGCAGACTGCATTTTTACTTGGACAAAGCACCATAGGAGTGCTAGCTGGGGTTATTCTGTTCAAGTGAAAAGCTGAGTAGATATGAAAGCACTGAAAAAGTGTGACCTGGAGACCATCTTTTAATCTGAGCTGATAAAAAAACTGGATCAGATAAATTCATTGATCGCTTGTTTGCATGGTCTTTCCAGTGTTAGGTTATGCCTGTTGGAGGATCATCTAAGCAAAACATGGTAATGCATCTGCATAACTGTTAAGTTAAGTAAAAATAATTCCTGCAACCATTGGATTTTCCACAAAGCTGATAAAATGCTGGGAGAATTATAGGCTAAAAAGATGGCATGGGTATTGTGAAGTTTTTCACGTCTGCATTCCTTAAGGAGATGTTTCAAATTTCAAATAATTAAGAAGCATTTTATTTAAAAGCCAAAGTAAAATGAGAGAAATGTTGATCTTTTAATTTGAAATATTCTTGTTTGTCGCATACCTCTTCAATGGTACATGATTATAAGGATGAAGCTGATTGTTGCTTACTTGTAAAAGAAACAGCTGGAGAATTATCCCAACATCATAATGAAGTAGCACCACGAAAAATTTGTTTAGTTCATGTTATCAATGATTCTTGTCAAAAGGCCAGAGTATCTTCTGAGCTGAAGAATCTCACAGAGTTCTCATGTATTTTGTAAAATGCACTTCCAATGAGATTTTGCCACGAGTTCAGGTTGCCTTACCTAAGAAACACAAAATGGAATTTCTAAAGTCTGCTGTGTTCTCTGTTTCCTTGAGATAATACTAATGCAATGGATTGGAGTATCAAGATTAATTACCCAGGGGCTAGGCAGCATACTGAAGGCACTGTAAAAATGCAGATTCTCTTCATCATCATCAATTCTACTGAAACAGGCATGCAAACTACTGTACTCTAATTCTGTTGAAATCAGAAAAATTTTGCCATTTTGCCAGAATTTTGATTTCACTCAGGTCAAATTTTTATCCCTGTTTTGCAGTGACTACAGAAATGTTTGTATGATTAATGAAAATATATAGATATTTAATAGCTCAAAAATATTTCCATTTTACATTTAAACTCCATAGGCACATACAAGCATTTTTAAGGAATGAATTTGTTTACATTTTTTTCTTAAAGATGTAATGATAGGCTGCATTTTATTTTTAGGATGACTTTCCAAATTCTAAATGTAAACAATGCTCCTAGGCTGTTCATTTAAAAATGCTTTAAATTTAGGCACTAAGTTTAATATTTTAAGAAACTTTAATTTGGGCAAAGGTAATTTGAATCATGAGAAAAATTACAGCACAAATTTTAAAATATATCTATTAAGCATTGTGTCAAAGGGGGTTCTAGTAGGGAGACTTGCACTTGGATTGATGCTTATTACGCTTTGAGCACTTTAAGAACCATGACTAAAAATGTCACATTACTTTTATACATTGTGATTCATTTATCATGATCCTTTGCTATTGTGTGCTGGTGTAACAGGGCTGGTGTGCCCCAGAGAATGTACATCATGCTGCAGCAATGGGAATGTAATGGCACCTTACTAACTGGAGCATTTCATAGTGTTCTGCGTCTGAAATGTCTCTTTCCTGACTGTACGAGATGTAGACAAAAATGTTCACTTGCCAATAGCAACTAAATACAGATGTGTGAGAGTTAAAGGCAGTTAAAGGTTCCCAAGAGTGGTTTGGGGCAATAGAGTGCCAAAGTACTGTTAATTCCTGGAAACAATTGCTGACCTCCCCTTCTCAATGTGTAAAAGGCTGTGAACAGCTCTGACTGAAAATTATTCTATCTTCAAACACTCTTGGCTTTCCCCCAGAGGTAAGGGTGAGGAGGTTCCTGGGTTTTTTGTTGCTGTTGTTTGTTTTGCTTTTGTTGTTTGTTTGTTTGTTTCTGGATTTCATTCAGTTTTCTTTACAGCTTCCTTCTCTCTTTCTTTCTTTTTTTCTCTTTCTTTCTCTCTTTCTCTCTCTCTCTCTTTCTTCTTTCCTTCCTTCATTCCTTCTTTCCTTCTTTTTTTTTTTTTTAAAAATTAAATATGTTTATACAAAAGTATCTTTCCAGATTACTCAGTTGTCCATCTGGGCAGCCAGGAAAGGCTGTGATGCTGTGGAGGACTTACCCATCACAGTCCTCAAGTCATGCACAGCTGCATCAGTTGTATCCTAACCTTAATACCCTCTCTCTATAGGGTATTAAGGTAACAGAAAGAAGAACACACAAAAAAAAATCTCTAAATACCAGTTCAGTTGAGTCAAACCAGCAATATATTAGTATGTCATTCTTACAGGTATTTTTCCTTCGGTCTGTCCGGAATGACCCTGGTAGAGTACATCAGTGCACATACCTACCTACTCATTACAAAAACTGCAATGGCACACGATATGGTAGGCCTTTCAAACAAAGAAAGAGGCAAACTCAGTAATTTTCATAATTAGGATGGTTAAACTTAACAATCACATCTAGAAAGTCTGTCTAAAGCGATTATAATGTTGGATTTCAGAAGTCTGGAACAGAAAATTTCCTTTTTAGCATTTTACTGGATGGAGAACCCCAAGGGTTATATCTCCATCTCAGCTTACAGGTGACAAAAGCCTTGAAATGTATTTTTAAAATAAAACTGTGAACTTGTGCTGATCATAGCACAAGTCTTTGCAGAGCTGTGATGGTGTACAGAATTTGGCCCACCCATTACACAGCTGCTCATCTGTGAGACAGGACCAGCATTGGATGAAAAGAGATTTACAGCTCAGAACTTTGTTTGGAAATGTCATACTTTCATTTCTTACTGGAAATATTTTAATTTACAAAATGGGTTATCAGATCCAGACAGTTTTTAACTATGTCTTACAGGATGCTCGTTTTACCAAGTTATTATGTCATGACTGTGTACTTCCTGCCCGAACTCTGACGTGAGTGTCCTTACTGCAGATAAAAAAGTACAAACTGCTTTTGTGTGGCACAGATCACTGGGAAAGTGCTGAAGCAAACCAAAGAGTGGTTTATTGAATTTAATTATCAGCCTGGGACTTAGAGCTTCATTTTTGTTTTCTGAACCACTTTTAGTCACAGTTGGTCTGTCAGTCACGGTGGGACATGCAAGGGCTGTAGTGTGCCGTGGGAGGCTGGCTTCTGCTCTGGCTGTCTCCAAGGGGAAGGAATGTCCAAGTTCAGGATGAACACCAAAAGGAGAGATATCTCTTAAAATTTCAATTCTGCAAACTTGTATGACCATGCTAGCTGTAATTTGCAGAGAAGTTTCCCATTCCAAAAATCAAAGCTGTCTGGAGATACCAGAGCTTGGCGGGGCAGTTACTTAAAATTAGAAATGGCAAAACTGGTTTTTTTCCACCCATAAATGAAATAATGAGTTAAGAATTGTGAGACTAAAAGTGCCCTCTCTCCTGGGAACTTAGAAACTGCAGGTGGAAAGTTTCACAGTATCTAAACTAATGCTCGGTGAAAAAGCTTTATGAAACAAATACCTGGTTGTCTGTGACCCTGAAGATATTTGGCAGCCCTGCTGAAATTACAGCATCATCTTGCATAAATAAGATAATGGGAAACAGGTAAGTAGAATACAGGGAAAAGTAATCATTTCTTGGCAGATGGGTTCTTAATTTGCTCGTCATTTGATTACAGCTGTCAGAGCAGTTGTTATGAAAACCGTGGGCTGTTTTCCTGTGGTTGCCCAAGTGGGGCATGATCTGAAAGACCATAACTTGAGCAGAAGGATGGAATTATTCATCTTCATTTAGTGCAGATCAGTCAGATGGGAAAGGAGAAGAACAGAGCTCACTGTTAGAAGGTTCTCCGCTTCCGCTCAGTAACATTACCGATTCACCCCCTGGTTTTACCAGTGGGAGTCATGGTATTTTGATGACATTTCCTAGGAGCAGCTTCTCTTCTGAGATCACAAGATAAGAATAAGTATAAATTGTGCATTTAGCTGATCGTGCCATTTGACTTTTAAAATAATCAGGGCTGGGTCACATTGGGAAATGGATACTTTTCAGCTGTTCTTTCCTAAGCAGTGTTTTGTGCCATTCTATTCCCCAAAATCTTTACTTTTAAGATATCTATTATCAGTCCCAATTGTCCTATGGCTACTGGCTTTCTGCCCCAGATAAAAGATCAGATTGATGCAGTTGTGTGGGTGTCATTCTGGAGCAAGTTTGCTGAAGCCAGGGGCCAGTGGTCTGCCTGGTGTTGGAGCTGGTCCAACTATTTTCAACTCGTAGCACCCATGGGTAAATTTTGCTGGTGAAATCACATTTTAAACACTTATGGCTTAAGCTGACTCAGGGCAGGCTTCCCTTCTAAGCTACCTGTGATTAAGGGAGGTGAAAACTGGTGTCATTGGATAATGAAGAGTGGTCCAGTGATCGAGTGTTGTTGAAGGATTTGCGTGATTTACACTTAAATGTTGCTTTTGGCACTCACTTTCTGTTTGACCTTGACCGAACTGAAGCAGATCCAGGTGCCTAAAGTCACTTCAGTGTCCAGTACTCATTTGTTTAAATGAAATCAGGAAGTATTAGTCTGAAATGCAGAACTTCAAAAGCTTTCTAGTTTGTTTATTACTTTCTGTCTTTAAAACAGAGATGAAAGCACTTCTCTTTCCCAGGAGTGGTGTGATGATGCATACA
The DNA here is from genome assembly GCA_013398015.1 of Oreocharis arfaki. Classification (NCBI taxonomy): domain Eukaryota; kingdom Metazoa; phylum Chordata; class Aves; order Passeriformes; family Paramythiidae; genus Oreocharis; species Oreocharis arfaki. The sequence continues at coordinate 2,795,159 of VZRR01011200.1, read as the reverse complement.
TTGAAGGCATAAGTGCTTGGAAACCATGATAACGCCTGTATGCTTGTCCCACCCCTTTTGAGTTTTGCCATTTACCAACTGCATGATAATTTATCAGTCACTATTATATGCATCACAATTTCCTTCTCACAGGCTAATATTAACATCCCAATGGGAGCATTTCGACCTGGTGCAGGCCACCCTCATAAAAGAAAAGAATTTACACCTGAAGAAGTGGAGGAGGTAAGCAAAAAAGATTTTTAAATTTTTTTTTTCCCCAGGGAGAATCCCTGCCATAAAATGGAAAAAAAAAAGCCTTTAAAGTGATCTTAAAGCTCTGCATACCAGTCTTTGGTGCCACAGTTTAACATGCACTGATCGTTCATGGAAATAAATGGCCACTTACGAACACGTCATGTATAAATAGTTCTGCTTTGGGTGCCAAGGCACCTATAGGAATATAAACTGTTTCAAAGGTGTGTAGCTCTGCTTTCACAGCGGGATGATATCTGCTGTCAGGAGAGCCAGGATTTCACCAGCAGCATTTGTCTAGATGAGAGCTGATGAGATACAGCAGGAAAAGTTATAGCAAGGCTTTGGAAGACTTTGCTGCTACCTGCCGCCCTGTGGTGTGATTTATTGTTACAGCTTGACAATATTGGAACAGGTTTTCAAACACAACGCTTTTTGGAAAGTTTATCAACAAGAGGAAATTGAATATGAAGACACTTGCAATTTAAAATGGAAATTCTGAAGCAATTTGCCTGCCCAGGGGTGAAAATACTCAATTTTAGACTGAATTCTTTATTTTCATGCTTGTATTTCACAGGGAGTGTTGAACACTGAGTTTTAAGATACAATTTATACCTCAACTGACATTGATCACAAAGGTTATGAGTAAACACAGATATCATATTTCTGAATTATATTAAAGCATCTTATTAACTTTTACAATAAATGAGACCTAAAACCAACAGTGGAAGAAAAGGTAGTGGTAGATACTCCAAACAAGACAAAAAAGATGGGTGCTCCTGATTTCCTGGCCAGTTTGCTTATTTTGGATTCATAATCCCCACATGAGAACTAGTCCTACTGGGCCAGAGCTCCCAATGCTCTTCACAGCCAAGGGCAGGAAAGGCTATATAAGAGCCAATTCTTCCTGTACTGTCTCAGTCAGATTTTTTTTTTTTTTGCCATATATTGGTATAACCAGTGCTCTGTTTACAGAGAACTTTCCTGAAGTAATCAAGCCTAGGCTGACTTAGCTCTTAAGAAGAGTTAAAAAACAAACATGAAAAATGACCTTGAACATATATTGTGGCTTTCTCCCCTGGAAAGAAATCAAAGCATATTCTCTCTGCAGTAATGAAACTGGTGAAGGAGTGCATGTTATTGAGCAGAAACTAATACAGCATGTGTGAATTCTAGTAGTGTTTGAGAAATAAAATAAATGACTGGTGCTGATAATTACATTTGTTTGGGTAATTGAATGTTGCTTTGTTTCTCAGCTGCACGAATACTATATATGAGACAGACATTATGGAAGTTCTTGTCCAGGTTTTATGGCCAATACTCAACCAAACCAATGGGAGTAAACACTACAGAAACAGATCTTGTTGTAGGAATAGAATACAAATGCTTCCAGTGAACTTGTTATTTCAGTTTCCTCATCTTGTTAAGTTATGTGGTACAGCTCATGATTTTTCTGAGCAGTTTTAGACAAATACAACTTTTGCTAACCGTGCATAATATTTTCCACTGTATTTTAAAGCCTTGACAAAGGAGATGAGGAGAATATGGATCTTACTCACAGGGGTGTGGTGGAGTCAGGTGGGAATGTGTATTTTTTAATACACAGTGGAGTGGACATGTTAACATGAAAAGAAATGGAGGGTAGGAATTACAGAAAATAACACTTCTTCAGTCAGAGCATTGCCATGCTTGTATTTGTTAACCCTTGTTGTATATCTAAGTCACTCTTCAGGCTTCCTTCCATGAAACTGAAGGCCGTAGTCTAATCTCAGCTGTGCATTGCTCATAGATTGAGTGATATAGGGAGGGGTGAAGTCATAAATAGGGCTGAGGCTAGAAGAGAAAGCTGACAGTAATTTATGGAGCACAAAGTCTCCAAAACGTGGGCAAAGCTTGCACCATTTGTTCTACAAGAGGAATGGTATTGCACATGACTTGAAATGGTATTTTTTACATAGCATCTGCTATGTGCTAATAAGAACTAAGGGGTTGGGGGAGTGGTTGTTTCCCCTGATTATTCAGATTAGCTAGGAAAACTGTCAAAGGAAACAATGCAAGCTCATGGTGTCTTTGACTACTAATACAATTTTGTGCATCCTTCCAAACAGCTTCTGTATCAATTTACATATTCTGCTGTGCTTTGCTACTGTTTCAGGATGTTAGATTGTTAAACCAGATATCAGACAGTACATACGGTACCTGGGGCTGGCTTAATGGCTGGGATTTGAAATGATCTAGCAAAATCAATAGTAAAATATATTATTACTATTATCTTGTCTCAATTAATCTTGTATTAATAATTAATTAGTAATATTGTATTGGCTAAAATGTGAGAAAAGATAATACAAGTCTACCAAGCCAGGCAATGTAATTATCACTTCAGTTTTCTTATATATAGTGATCTTAAGAAAGTCCTTAAAGATCAGATAGGGAGAAAATGTCAGTTTTCTACAATACTGTGTTTGTTTGCCACTTGGTATTGCAAAGTCTTCTTCCTGATTAGCATGTAGTCCTTTAGTCAACAGAGAAAAAAAAGAGGTTTACTGGCCAATAATATTTGACAAGTAATGCTGGAATTTAAAAAATGAAGTTAAATATTAAGAATCGACTGTTTACAATTAATATACCTTTTCAGAAAGGGTGGCTAATAAATCTCAATAGTGATTGAACTCCAAAAAGCTCATTACAAGAGGATGTTTACAGAGTAATCAAAAATGAAAAAATAATTTAATCATGAAATTATTTACAATAATATATAAATTAATCTCTAAATGTACTTGATTCCTCCTGTATGCCAGCTTTATAAAATACACAGCAGGATGAAACAACAGTAAACTCCTGTCTGGAAAGCTACTCCTTCAAAACATAACCCATTCTAGAGTAGAAATGGTCTAAGATACCTGCTCTACTCACCTAGAAGCAATAGTACAGCTGAGGAAGTGCCAAGGGCTGAAATACTGTGGTTCATTGGGAAATTAGCTGAGTTGCTCACCATTGTGTAAGTGCTGTTATTTAACTGGTATTTTTACAGTGTCAGCAAAATAGCCATGCAGCACTACCATAGTTCAAACATAAAATGACAAAAACTCTTCTGGTCTTGCAACTGAGGTTATGAAACGTTAAATTTGAACTCATGTTGATCTTGCATGGAGCTTTTGGGGTACATAACCTACTATTGTAGCTCTTCTCCAGAGCTGCGGAAGTGCATGATGATTTTTCTCTCCAACTGTCTGGCAACTGTGAAACTCTCGAAGGAATTAGATTATAAAAATGGTTCTTCTACTTCTTTGTCATCTAAAATATGAAGGACTTGGAGTTGCCTTTAACTCTCCGGTCAGTTATTTTCTACTAATGGTCTGGCACTATAAATTCTTACACATTCTTATCCACATTCCTCTACACTGAGCATCTTCTATTCTTTTTAGAATGTTTTTAGACATTTTAGACAAAACCAAACAAAATAATGTATTTCTTCCTGCTTCCGCCCCAGTTTCCACTGGGATTGCCCTTCATATAAAAACATCCTTTCTTGTTTTTCAAATAACTGATCTATGCTCATGTTCAAGAGATTGCTATTGCAGCAGGAAGGTCACTGGTGTCCTTTTGTGCAGAATGTTCCTGCTTCAACAGAGGAGGAGAAAGAGAAGAAACGTCTCCCAGGAGCTAAGAAACTTCCAGGTCCTGCTGTCAACTTGTCAGAGATTCAGAACATAAAGAGTGAGCTGAAGTACGTCCCCAAAGCTGAACAGTAGCTGGAAGAAGCAGGTGAGTGAAAGAGAGGTTCTTTGCATGGCTCTGAGAGAAGCAGGCTGATCCAGAAACCTCTCCAAGTAAAACAATGACTTTTCAATTACTTCAATGGACCTGGAGTCGCACCCCATAATTCAAAGACAAAATATAAAAAGTCATAATGCTTGGGATTTTCTGTTATTTCACACATAGATCATGTTGGAGACTATATCCAATGATATATGGCACCCATCAGCCAGCCTAACAAGTGGTCTATTCAGCATATTTACAATTCAGTGTATTTGGAATATCGAAGCCACCTTAAAATAACATTGCTTCACAAGCACAAGTTCCAGTTTTGCAAAATATAGGACTTGTATTTTTACAATCTCACTACAAATGAATGTTTTACAATGCAAATAAATTTATTGTAGTGATGGACAAGTAGGTCAGAAGTTTTTTTTAGAAAGCTCCTTTGGAACATTAATTATTTGCTATTAATTTATTTCTGTAATTCAAAATTGACATGCTAATTGTTCCATGTATTTGATCACACAAACATACCCAATGCTATTTGTGACACCCAAGGATTTACTGTAGTCCAGCACAGGAAGGACATGGACCTGTTGGAGTGAATCCAGAGGAGGGTCACAAAGGTGATGGGAGGGCAGGACCATCTCTTTATGAAAGACAGAGAGAGAGTGAAGTTGTTCAGCCTGGAGAAGAGGAGGCTCTGGGCAGACCTCACTGTGGCCTTTCAGTACTTAAAGAGGGCTTACAGAAAAGATGGGGATGGAATTTCCAGTAGGTCTTGTTGTCATAAGATAATGAGCAATGGTTTTAAACTTGGGGACATTAGATCCAGACTAGATATAAGGAAGAAGTTTTTTACAATGAGAGTGATGAAACACTGGACCAGGTTGCCCAGAGAGGTGGTAAATGCCCCGTCCCCTTGGACATTGAAGATCAGGCTGGATGAGGCTCTGAGCAAACTGGTCTAGTGGAAGATGTTCCTGCTCATTGCAGAGGAGTTGGACTAGATGACCTTTAAAGATCCCTTCCAACCCAAACCATTCTATGATTCTATAATAATTTTGTTTAAAAGCAAATATTCATCACTTCAGTGCCAACTTCAGAATCTGGTTTCAAACAAGACTCATAAGCCTCTGTGTTTCTACATTCTGAACCTTAAAGAAATTAATGATAAATTCTGTACTTGAAATTATCCTCTGATTTCCTTTGAAAAGCCTGAGTCAGTAAAGATGCATCAGGCAATGAAAACTCAGATGTACAGAGAAATTTCAATACAAAAAAAACCCCCCCACCTTGGCTACAGTCAGAAAAAGATAGTTGTGTCACGTAATAGTCACCTGAATTGCTAGTTGTGCATATTGACTGATAAATCCTTTTTATCCTGAAGAGAGGCAGAGGAGTTAAGTTGAGCAGGAGAAAATAATCTGGAATTTACTGCACAGAAACATAAATGAAGAACAGAGGAAAACAGAAAGCAATGCAAAGGGGTTCTGGGAATGCAGAAGTGCTAAGGACCAGGAATCTTAAAAGAAATTACATATAATTTGAGTGAATTGCCCCAGTGCACACTGCATCATTAACTTATTTTTTATGTACAGCATAAATACGCCATTTGGAAGGAAAGAGCATTTAGTTTTCTGTTGCTTTTACCCTTCTGTGTCATAATGTTCCTGATATTTTAAAGAAGAAATGGAGTCTTTCTCTTCAGGAAACTGTGGGGGGAAAAAATAACATTTTGTAAAATGTAACATTTTAGTCATTTCACTAAAGCACTGCCCAGAGAAATATGAATTTTTAATGTGAGGCTTTAAGGAGGCTTTTTCCTGTAAGAGATATTTTAACATAAATTTAACCCCATATTTATTCTCTGATGATTGCTATTTTTAACATTTAAAAGGCTTTTTTAATTGCCTTACTGAGAATCTGACAGAAACATTTAGGGCATGCTTGGATGTTCACTCTAAAGAAAAGTTTTCTACAGAAAGGTCAGCAAAGTAAAGGGCATCTTGAAAGCAGTGAGGTTATTATGAAGTAATTTCTGTCTCTGTCCTTCTTGTGATGTATTGGTTATCAGGTTCTGACAGTGATACAGATTTCTAGATTTTGGGTAGTGCAGTCACAGGCCATATCTGAAAACTTAGTTTCTACAAGACCTGCAGGTACAGTACTCACTGGAGCCCGAGAATTTGGGTTTGGATGTTGTGCAGAACTAAGCATGTGCACAAATTCCACATAAAATTGAGATGTAAATTAACCACGTGCCACATCCAGCAGCCTTGAATGAGACTAAATTAAAGGACTGTCCCCTAGAGGAGGACATTCTTCAGTTCCAGTGTTTTAGTTGTGGCCTGCAGCCTTGTATAAAATGTGATGCAATCAGGGAGCTGTTTTATGATTGATCATGCAAATCCAGTGAAGATTATCTTAGTCTGCAAGAAATTCACACTCCCGTGTGCCTGATACTTTGCTCCATCTACAAGAAGGGGTTACAGCTCATCCTTTGGATGTGATGTTCTCAAAAGAATGGTGAATGGTCAATAGAATTTGCCTGTGCAGAGTGTGTACTGATAGATGAGGGCGTTCTTTGGTTTTCACAGTTCAGAAATTAATTCTCTCTTACATGAGTACTATGATCTTCTCAGATATTCTCTATTGAGGGATTTCCCTTTGATGTTATTTTTGTCTTTCTTGTGGTACTCTGTAGGAAATACCTACTTGAAACAGTTATAATAACTCCAAATACTCTGGATAATTTCCATTATTCTGTGATACTATAATATGATACAATAAAAATATCGAAAGTGCACTTTAACATGTCACAAATATCAAAGCTTTTACTTCCACAGCAGTTATTTCCAACTTTACCTCCTGTATTGGCATATTTCATGGTTAGTTTCAGTAAATTGCAAGCTAACATGATTAATTTTGTTTTAATTTTGATCCATGTTTTCTTGCTCATTTTAACAGCATGCAAACCCAGCAGCAAAAATAAGAAACCTGCAAAGCAGTAGGTTGGTTCATTATTTGCAAACCCCTTCCTACATAATTTGCACTTTAGAGTAACTTCTGTTAAATATCTTTGGTCTTTGCCAGAACAGGAAACATGAATAGACTTGCTAAGATCATAGCTGTGAGTATAACAGTTTGTGGGAGGAATGTAATTAGGGAGATGTCATGAAGCTGGATCAACTGACGGTCATCAAGTGCTCCTAAGTTAAGATACTCCTGTAGTCACCCCCTGATGGGGATCTGGTCTATCATCTATAATTAGCTAATTAGCATACTCTATTTTGTCGTAAAGATTTTTTCCTTCTGCACGTGTAGATGATGTGTTAGATGCAGGTAGTTTTAATATACAACATAAGTTATGATTCATTTCTCTTTTCTCCATCTACAATTTTTTTTTTCTGCTCCCTTCACACTTGCACATTTCTACATGCACAGGAGTGAAGCATGTGCAAAATAAAATAGTAGGAAAATATCATACACTAAAAATATATGCCCTATTGAATAAGTGATAGTAGGAAGCATTTAGTTTGTGACTAATTAAGCCTGCTGTGACTGAGATTTATTACTGATTGTTGTGGTATCTCATGTGATAACTAGTATGGTGATCGTGCCTGAAAATGGGCCTGAGCACAAACTGGCATTTCACCAGAGAATGCAGATAATGGCAGCCAATTACTTCTGCAACTCATGTTCATTCTTCTTTCTGTATCCCTTCATGTTTTGTGTCCTCAAGTGTGGAAGGCTATGTAACAAATCTTTTTACAGTGAAGGGCCATGGAGTCTGAATGCCGGACTGTGGTTTCACAGGACTTAAACTTTCGGCTAACGTGATCTTTCCTCACTTCGAGAGTCCTTTCCTCTTGAAGGAGACTTTCTTAGTAGAAGGACTTCTCAGAAGGCAAAACAGGAAATTTACTGTCTTGAAGTTACAAAACAGAGGGGCAGCCTGCCCAGCACTGTGTTTTGGTTGTGTTTGGAGAAACGGATTGTCAAGATCCTCATCACCATGTCAATGAGATGGTTTCTCACCATTTGATGCAGTACTTGTAGATAAACTGTTATCTTTACTTGGAGCTCCACTGGGGAGGGTGGTTTGATTGCAGAAGGTATTTCTGTTGTCAGGTTACAGAAGCAAGGAAACTGTATTTTGAAGGCTGAAGAACTTTCTAGGGCAGCTTAGCCTTTGCATTATGCAGGGAATTCTGCCCTGCATAAAATGAGAAATCTTGTCAGCAGAGCAGCCTCTGAGATTGGCATCACTCGGGGAAAAAAGAAAGGGGAAAGAGCCCCAACAGAAGTCCCTTAGGGAATAAAGCCTCTTATATCCGTATACACAAGATGTTCCTTGGTGTTGCTATGAATTGTTTACATAAAAAAATTTATTGATTACCCCAGGCTAAAAATGCACATTATAACTTCGCCCACTAAGGATTAATTACAGTTTCCTGCTATATACTGCTCTTAAGCTGCACCTCACTTAACAGCAGCCATTTACCTCTCCTGCTGTCCCTGCTCTGACACACAGTTTAGTGTTTGCATCCCATTCCTGTGCCCACATGGATCAGAGGGGCACAGTTAAACCGCAGTACAGATATAAGCAAGGTTATGGCTTTTTTCCTCCAGAAACGCAACAGTGCTTTGCTAGAGGAACTCTGACATCCTGTGAGCTCTTGAAAGAGCTCTGCAGTTTTAGGAAAATGGGTTCGTTTGATTGAGTCCCAGCAGCCAGAACTTGTGTGGGAGCAGGGAATCCTGCATCAAGAGGATGCCAAGGTAGGTCAGGAGATAAGATCTCCTGGAGTGGGAACTGTGGGGTGAAGAAGGAGGATGTGCATCAAGAATTTCTGCAGGACCCTCCTGCCAAAGTCACAGGTGGCATGGGGGGATCCCCTTGGTGTGCACAGGTACCTAAAGGCACGGTGCAAAGAGGACAGAGCCAGGCTCTTCTCAGTGGTGCCCAGTGACCAGACATCCCCCAACATACTCACTGTGTGGCCTGTGTTAATTTCAAAGTGCTTCCTTTCTTCTATCTATGGTTTCCTACCATCCTGCTGTCTTTGATTCAGAACTCCCAGACCAGCAGCACTCAAGGATTTCATGGCTAGCCATCAATTTTTTCAGGTCCCTTCTTCTTGTAAAATTGTCCTAAGAAACTAGGTAGTTGAAGGCTTATAGGATTTTTAATAACAAAGTTAAAATCCTTTTGGTTTGCCTTCCAGGTTTTTTGAGTCTACTTATGATGTGTTTTCAGACTTTAAAACAGAAGAGCTAGAAATTTATTTTCAAAGAGAAAAATGGAATATCCAGAACATAATTTAATATCAGAGGAACCTTTGTAATTCTGTTACCTCCTCAAGCAAGAAAAAAAAGTTATTCATATTTTTGTTTCCCAGGGTTTCTGTGATCAGAAGAAAAAATTTAGTAGTTGCGGTTTAACCCCAGCCAACCACCAGGTACCACATAGGCACTCACTCACTCCCCCACCAGTGTTGGGGGGAAGAGAACTGGAAGGGTAAAAGTGAGAAAAATCATGGGTTGAGATAAAAACAATTCAATAGGTAAAGCAAAACCATGCATACAAGCAAAGCAAAACATAGAATTAATTCAGTGCTTCCCAAGGGCAGGCAGGAGTTCAATCATCCCAGGAGAGCAGGGCCCCATCACATGTATCAGTGACTTGGAAAGACAAACACCATCACTCCAAACATCTCCTTTTCCTCCTTTTTCCCCGCACTGTATACTGAGGATGATGCCATACGGTCTTGAATATCCCTTTGGACAACTAGGGTCACCTGTCCCAGCTGTGTCCCCTCCCAACCTCCCACACACCCCCAGCCTCCTCACCAGTGTGGCAGAGCAAAAAGCAGAAAAGGCCTTGGCTCTGTGTAAGCCCTGCTCAGCAGTAACAAAAACATCTCTGTATTATCAACCCTGTGCTCAGCACAAATCCAATACACAGCCACTAACCAGCCACTGTGACGAGAATTAACTCCACCCCAGCCAAACCCAGCACAATTGTCTCTAACATGGCCTGCAGCTGTCCATCCTGAATTGAGTCTCTACCCCCGACACAATGCAGTGGTAAGCTCCAGCACGTCATTCCTCAGACCTTTGCAAGCCAAGGAGAGATTTCCTTCTCTTTCCCTAGCTGAATAGTGGAAGAGAGAGGTGAGAACAGACTGGAGAGACTCTGCTTTCTAATTGCCTAAGAAAGCTTGAAGGTATGTGTTAAGATGTTAATTTTCCCAAGTGAAAAACAGGGCATATAATTACAAACCACAAATGCTTCTACATAAACTAGTTAGGAAAAGATTATGCTTTGTGGTTTTGAAAACTGACACTGAAAAATCAGAAAACATTTTGCTTCAAAGCAAACTACAAGAACAGATGCTTGCATTTTTTCAAAACAAAAAATATGGAAAAAAGAAGTCTCTTATTTCCAAACTGTATATTCAAGCAGAGCTTTTTTTTAATTACTGGAAGAGACAAGCACAAAGTCATAATTTGAAGAAGTGTCTCCTAATTTTCAGAAGATGAGCATGTTGCTTGCTGCTCTATCTTCACCATATGCGAGAGAGTTTGCAGACATGTGGAGATGAGCAGGCCTCTACACACAGACAGGAGAAATGTCTTCACTGAGCCTCTCCCTTTGAAACAGTAATGCCCTTAAAGTAACAAAATACTTCCAGTGCTAACAATGTGGACCCACAAATCTCTGCTCTGTTCTCAAGTGAGAACCATTTCTGGAAGAAAGGTCCAAGAGGTTTTTTTGAAAGCTGAACACTTTAATTAAAGAAAAAAAAGTCACTGATATTTAATAACTGCTTCTGTGTGGTCGTTCTGTTGATTACTTGGTCCTGAACTTTTGTGACACTCTTTTGTAAAGTAACCCCTCTCTTTCCATTGGTGCTGTTGATGACAGATCTTCATAAAAACTACACTCGATTGCCTGAGTTATATGCAATTTCTGGGGTGACGTCTCTCAAAGCAAGCTTAGAAAGGCAGGAGGCCTCCTGAAGATACTGGATGTGGAGGGATCAGTGAAGTGTGAAGATGAAATACAGTCAACAGGATTTTTCTTGCTTATCTCTGCTAGATGTTTTAAGAGTTAGCACATAAACTACAGCATCAAACAACAAGTACCACTGGAATGTATTCCTCTTGGAAATGTCAAAACAGGATATCAGGAATCCCTAAAACTTCAGTTATTTGCTGTGTGAACAGGTCCAAGAATTTAGGAGAAGGTCCTGTGACTTAAAAGACACCTATCCCAAGTCATATGCATATATATCCACTCAGAACTAATTGTAACAAGGGAACTGTCTGCATTAGAAACTGGAGAGCAGGAACAAGATCATACTGATCACTGTCAGAGAGTTATCAGTGAGATGAGAGCGATGCTGTTTCTCTGTTCCTGGGAACTGTCCTGCCAGTGTTAGGTATGCCTGGAGCAATCAAACACTGCCATGACAGACATCATCAGAAACACAAAATAATAAGCAATTCCAGTTATTCCAACCTTATACAGTTCAAAATGTGTTCAGCATGAGGTTTTCAAGTGCTACATCAGAGTGAAAAGGCTAACTGCTTTGGAATACATGAAGTGTGACTTCCCACGTTAGTAACAGCTCAGATAGTTTTATCAAATCTACATAAATTGTAGCCAATTAAGCTGACAGTATGATCTGAAATATCACAGCTCTGATGTGATAATCAAACGAATTTTCTTCTAAATTTAGTGCCTCATCATTTTGTTTTATAGTTTTTATTCATTTCATTTGATAGAAGACTACCTAATTATGTTCTCACAGCCTTATGCTCAAAAACCACTTAAATTACCGCATCACTGTGCTTTGTCATCTCTTGCAGAACTGGCTCCATGTGGCATGAGCCTCGTGACCCCTGTCCAGGAGCAGGCCATCTACAAGTGCCATAAGCCCTCCTTTGTACTCAGACTACACCTGCTTCAGCCACCAAATTGCTCCTGGTGTGCCTTCTTTTGAAAAATGTAGCTTTTTTAGTGCCAAGGCTACCTGTATTTCACATTTGTTTGGAAATTCCTTCTGAGAATAACATTTTGTAGTGTTTGAGCTCACTGCGTGTAGGTAGAATATCATATGTAGGTAGAACTCACCATGACACTGATCCCAACATCCATTGCCCCATCAGCAACACTACTGAGGAAATACTGAGCTTCCAATGTTGTTGGGTTTTGCTGCCCCCATCTGCTGCTGTTTTAACCTCCTAATTCCCCTTTGATTTGCCACAGCAGTCTCAAGTACACTGTATTTCCTTGTATCAAGAAAACAAACAACACAGCAGAAATGAGCATTTTCCTGCAGAAATATGTATTAGTTTTGCTTTCAGTGTTGGTCAAAAGTTTACAAATTTGATTTGCTGCAGGTTGCAGCTAGATGAAAGGGGACTCAGCTGAACTAACCTTTACTTCAGCTTGGGAACAAGTATAATACCTGGTTTTCTGTCCTGTTTACTGGTTATAACAGCATGGCTGTATTTATTTCTGACCGCAAATGGCTGAGGTTCATGTACAGATGTGGATTCTATAAAAGCAGAATAAAGCCCTCAGTCTTGATGTTCAGAACTTACTCCCCCACCTTCGTAAAGCTGATGCAGCATTGCTTTTAATTTAATAATTCAGTTATTCAATGGATAAAAAAAATAAATTGAGTCCTTCAGCTTTTAGCTCTCCTGAGCCTTTGTTCTCATTTGTTGCCTTGGAGCACACCTTGTCTTAAAATCGCTGTTACTCCCACGTGAACTCGCAGAGCCTTTCAGGGCACAGAAATGCAATCTCGGAGCAAATAATGGCTGTGGCCGTGAGTGCACTTAGGGAGGGAGAGGGCGCCGGCCGTGCTTGCCCTGCTTCCCAGCAAATGAACCCCGGGAGGAGCGGGGCCGTGCCCGCTGCCCTGGCAGCAAATGTTGCTGTGCACAAAGGCAGAGCAGGGCCGCTGGAATTGCTTTTACTGAGGAAACATCAAAGAACAAAAAGCTTCCCCCAAAGCCAAACTGCTCCTGTTCTGCGGGAGGGATGATGACAATAACTGGATATTGCTGTTTCAAAGCTTTGAAATGTGCTGCCTTTATACAGAAGATGAAACCAGCACAAAGTATGTACTGAAATGGAAGAAAATGCGTATCCGAAGACTTGAAACCAAATATTTGAGCTGAAAGAGGCAGAATACAGAGAAAAGGACACCTTCAGTTTTTCTGTGTTTGCAAATCACGCTGCTCTTGAGTGCAGCATCCTTTCCAAAGGTTGTTAAAGACAAGGTAGAGTATGTCTTCTGCTAAAATTAGTGAAGGATCTCAGACCTCCATTAAATACTTAATGAAGGATCTCAAACCTTTTAATTTTGAATTTCTCAATTTCCTTGGTTTTGTGGTTTTGTCTGAAAATATTTGAATTGATCTGTCTCTTCAGGCTTTGAATGGAAGTTTTTATTTTGGAAAAATCTGTAATATTTCTCTCTTTTAAGTCTCAAGACCAGAAGAGCTCTCTCTGTGAAGACAAGAGGCATATTTTCAGTTTTTCAGTCCGTTTTGCTGAAAGTAAAATGAGTCCAGATGGGTGTATCACATATGTACCCTTTTTTAAGTTTAAGCCCTTTATTAAAAAAAAATCAGGCAATAATGTAGTATTGCATCCCTTTCTGCTTTTTATATGCTTTTGAAAAATTTTATTCTGGCACAGAATAGATATGCTATCATATATGTGAATAATTGCTCTGGGGCAAATTAATTTTGCAGCTAAGTGTTGTCTATCTCCAGTTACTACAGCTTAACACATTAGTAGACAACACCTGAGCCACTGTTGAGCTCGTGAATGCTTCAAAGTCTGTCACAAACCACGTTTGTGTTCTGCCTTACATGTGTAGAGAACAAGAAGCTGGCCAAACCTGTGTTAAACCTGGCTGAACACCACAGCTCAGTTGACAAGCAGTAGCTTGCTGGGCCGTGTCGAAGTGTGAAGTTATCTGCAGTTTGGATGAAATTAAAAAACCTGTTTCCCTAAGGCAGGAGGACAAACAGAGTGATCAGCTCCAACTTCTTCAATGCCCTTCTTTAATAGACACCGTAGAGGTGAGTAGAGGCTGGCTTTCAGAGAAGCTTGTGCTGACCTGGGGCTAAAAGCCTCATTTTTGAGCTAAAGATTGACCATCCTTCAGCAAAGTCAAGTCCTTGGGTTTCCATCTGCAGTGAGATTTTTGGCATCTTAACCATTTTCAACAAGGAAAGCCCATGGTATGACAATCATGTGCAATGGCGTGAGAGTACCTTGAGCCAGTGGAGCATTTCTTCACATCCCTCAGCAGTGTCTGGAATTTTATTGACAGCACAGGGACCGGATCCATGTTGGGCAGTGATGCAGGCAGCTCCAGGTAGCCATCAAGGGTGGCAGAGCAACACATTGCACTGCTGCGTTCCCATCTGCCTCAGAGGGACACTTCATCTCCGTGTCTCCCAGTGCCCCTCTTTGCCATGGAGGCGATCCTCTTAGCAGAGGGAGCAACTGCCTGAACTCCAGCTTCTGTAAACACCTACTGGCTGGCTGGCTGCATCACTAAAGAGGGGAGCTGAAGTGCCTCAGCCCCTGAGGGCAGGCAGGCAGGCAGGAGTGGAGAACAGCTGGCCCACACTATGGCACTGCCTTCTGCCTTGATTTCTTCATCCCAAGGGATGGATGGAGGCCAGAATTGTCCTCCCCTGACAGGGTGCTCTAGCATTGCTCAGGGGCAAGTCCTGGTTCCTCCCAAGAGGAAATCGTCTGTAAAGAGAGGTACAAGGTTACAGAGGGAGGAAAATGGAGGTAGAGTTCTGTCTCACCCATAGTCCTCAGTGTCTCTGATCACACAGGTCCCTTCAGAAACTTTCTGCCCTGCAGAAACCCACACTTCTGTCATCTCAAGAAGATGGTTTTGCATATGCTGTTAAGAATCCTTGAGACACTTTTGCAAGCAGCATGGTGAAGCTTGTGTGGAGAGTTGTTTAGACATAGCTAACAGGAAAAAAATTGAAAACAGTCAGATTTTTTCCCCTGGGGCTTCAGCACTGTCCTCAGTGAAGCCAGGAGACATTTCCTGTCACCCTGGATTTACGGTGTGAGCTGTCACCTCCAGATACGCTCCAACTTTTTAAAAAGCAAGTAGAAAAATTTTCAAACATGCAAGAGAAGGGATATGCTGGTGGCCCCTCCCTTCTGCCTTGGCTCAGTGATTATCACACATACCCAGCCAGGAAGCATGAATAAAGCAGGTCAGGTCCTTCCTTGCCTTGAAAGTATTAAAATCCACAGTTCTTGCTTCCTGGAGACTGCAGACTACCTTGGCAGGGGGGCCCTTTCTAGACTTTGAGCTAAAGCTTGGCTGCTGTGCAGAAATGAATTGAAATTAATCTGTAGACAAGTGAGCCTGATGGCAGCTTAGCAATGTGGAGCCCAACTGGCAGTAAGGAAACTTGCTTCTATGTGCCTTAGCCTGTGGATTGCTGTGTACTGTGTCTAAAGGCTAATTTGTGTAGCAACAGTCTCCTCCAGCTATGATTTGAAGGAAACCAGGGTGGCTGCTACTGTGTTTTGCACGAAGTCTGATTCAATTATGTAGGAGCTGAGGAGGAAAGTCTCTGTGGAAAAACCCACCAAGCTTCTGGGTGCTGCTCAGGTTTACATGTCTCCCTCGTGCTTATATGAGCAGGGTTATTCAAACTCAGGTAATTTTAGATGGGCATGAGCCCAGTTTGAGGTTATGGTGTAGTTGGATCATGTATTTGAGGACCACAATTTTGGATTTACATACCTGCATCCCATTTGCACCTTAGGCATCCAAATTGCTGGGGCTGTCCTCCAGTGGTGAGGAGCTCAACCCCAAGGCCACTCAGTGGGAACCGTGCTCATAAATCACTTAAGTGCATCTCAAACTCATACTCTGAATTTGAATCTTCAAATTGCATATTGCTCACTGCTAGGTGAATGGGGCTCTGTGTCTCTCTGCAGCCAGATCCAGCACCTGTGCTGGTACAGCTGTGTGAGTGCTCCAACAGGAGCTGCTGCACACAGGTTCTGAGAGGAGCCCTTCTGCCCAGCTGAGCAAAATGAATCTTTTCCTCAGAAACTGTAGATCATGGCTGTGCAAATTCAAAACCAAGATGTAATTGGTCTCTGGTGCCTGTTTTTTAACAGCAGGCGATTCCTCTCACCTTTTCCTTCTATTTCTCTGTGGAAATGTATTTTTTTTTTCAGTTTGTTTAGTCAAAAAACAATTTTGTGGTTTGAAGCACAGTGCCATGAGAAAGTTTAGTTCTCCCATGTGTCTTCCAGTCAATCCTAATAACTCATTTCTAAATGCTCACCTGTCACGGATTGCAAAGCAAGTATTAACAGGATAGGTAACATGCCTTTCATTTATGTTTTGAAGAAATCTATCTATTCCTTGGCAAAAGATAGGCTTATGTTTGAAACTCTTATAAACGACAAAATTGTTTGAACACAACATATATTATATAGATATAATATATATAAGTATATGCATATTTATGGGTTTCTGATGTGAAAGAACTACATGTGTACTGTAGATTTATGTGTCAAATATTAAGCTATTTTTCAATGGACAAACTGCCTCACTACCTGCAGTAGCTTTGAAGAAGCGAGATAATATGAAGAATTAAGGATATCCTGCATGGACCAGATGCCAGAATATACAGTTTTCTAATGCAGTCAGTAACACGTCAAGTTAAATTAGCAGCCTGTATATGATGTCTTGGCTTCATGCTTTTCCATCTCTGAGGAGATCCTCTGGGTTAGGTGCAAGACGGCTGTCAAATTTCCCAAACTGATTAAGAACTCTCACTTTTCCATAGCAAAGGGGCCATAAAACATAGGATGAGAGTTAAATATGCAGAGGAGGCTGCAGAGAATGTGGGTTATGGAAAATGTGGGTTATGGAAAAACTATGTTGGGTTTTGAGTTGGCAATCGTTTTCTTACCACCTGTTCCTTTTCCTCCCATTTGCTATATTTTTTCAATGTATTTTGCTTCATACAAAGCGCTAAGAATTTCAGGAAAAGTATTTGCAAAGTGCACAGAGACCACTAAGTCTCAATCTAAATGTATTGAAAATAAAACCATAGCCAGCTTCTGTCTCATCTGTGAGTATATTTGCAGGGATGTGACCATTGTCTCAGGCCCTCTCTTTTAATTGCACATGCCAGAGTTATATTGAAAGCAAACAGGTGGATGGTTAGTACCACGATTAATCACAGTTCAGTTCTGCTGTGGTATTATCTGTAGGCTATCTGTATCAGATGTACACTATATTTATATGGAACAACACTCACTCATACATTATGAATTCTGTGAGAAGAAGCCATATGACCAGGAGAAAGTAGCAATTTTAGAAACTGTAAGTAGCACAGAGAGTCGAATGTGGGTTATTTGCAGTACAGACTGGGTAAGGTGGCAGAAGAGGCAGAATTCATGATGAATAAATTGGATATTGCTGCCCAAATAGAGATAGCTGAGATTTCTATTTTGTTTCTTGGAGAGGAGCCTCTTCTCACTGTCTTCAAGATGACAGAGCTTGCTGCTAATGCGTTGAGAGCAAAGAAATCAGTCTGAGAGAGCTTAGGAATAGGGATTGCTTCAGGCTGGCCCCAGCCCCAACACTGCCATGCTGCCCATCCCTGTTCCTGCAGTGGAGCTGTACTGAGGAGCCACCTGGCTCCACACCAGCCCCACAGTTGAGAAGGAGTAACCTCCCCTGCCTTCACAGCCCAGCAAGGACCACTAAATGTCACTTCAGCTGACTGGGATCTCTGGACACACCTTGTCTTTCAGTAGCAGAGCAACACACAACAGAATGTGCTGCTCTCACAGAGCTTCAAACTGTCAAAGTGCCCATGATATCCCTGAAAAGTCCTGAAAGAGCGGAAATTAGAGCAGGGCTGTGTCCCTTTGCTGAGGCTTCCAAATAAGCACAGATCCTGATAAAGCCTTTGCGAATGTTTAGCTCTAGGAAGCTTCTGAAGTGAAATGGGATAATTCTCTTTGTAACTTTAATTGCAGTTTAGTTTTAAAGTGGGGAGCACATCAGGCAGCAGCAGGAGAGCATCTGGAGGATGATCCCTCCTCCCCAGGGTGGTGGATCAAAGGGCAGCTGTCCTCTGTTCAGAAAGGATCTGTAGAGGTTACACTGCTGCGTTTTTCCCTTTAACTCCAGCAGCAGAAGCAGGTAGGTTGTGCTGCTGCCCTTCTGTGTTTCCCTGGCTACCACAGAAATGTTGTTGTTTTACTTTCCCCAGCCTCTTCTCAGTAGCAGTGTAAAAGAACAGTGTGTCCTTCAGCTGCTTCAGCAATCAAGTGCTGAAAATGCAAAAGACTCTTTTCTGACAGTCTTTTGTCTTCTTGTGCTTCTGTGTTTGCCATTAATAAAGACCATTTTTTCCCCTAGCACTAGTTTTCAAATAAATTGTTGTTTTGTCAACTCTATTTAGATAATGATTCAGTAGAAAACGTTGCCCAAAGGGTTAATGGTGAAAATAGTTTATTTACACTGTTGATTGTTGGTAGGATTTGGGTTTGGTTGGTTTGGTTTTTTTGGGTTTTTTTGTGGTTTTGTTTTTTTTTTTTTGTGGAAAAAAAGGAGAAATAACTGTTACAGTGAGATAAATCTCAGTCAAAACGTATCGGTAAATACTGTATTGTGGCAGTAACTCTTAAGGGAAACTAGAGGGCAAGCTTCTAAAGTACTTTGAGCTCTGTAAACCTGCAATTAGGTATCTGCTCAGCTTCCCAAGGAAACACTAAGTGCCTCACTCCTAGGGGCTTGCATGTTTAATCAGCTAAATGCTTTCAAAATACTGCCCTGGGAGGGCTTGGGAAGCCTGCTGCATAAAAATAACAGTCATTGCTGTGTGTCAGCAGTCAAGCAGCTCCCATTGGAAGTACTGATTATTATACCCAGTGTAACTGAGTTGTCATTTACCTATCCGTCCCTTTGTCTCAAATTTTTGTGCCATGAATCATGTTTTATTGTGTACTAGAAATCACTGTGGGCCAAATAGGGTTTTATTATTATTGTTATCATTATTGTTATACTGTGAGTACTGCTTTGCATCTACATGGGGCTTGGCTTCTGACCCATTCATGAAAATAATTCTTCACTTCTTATGGGCCAGTCTTTGAGTCTGGGGGCAACTGGGTATACAGTATCATTTTTAGAGCTTGTAGTTGTCAAAATGCATCTTGAAGGGCAACATTAAAGTGTTTGGCATCACACACCTGAATGAAGGTGCAGATCAATGCAGCAGGAGGCTGAGATGAGGCAGAGGCTCTGGAACCAGTTTGTGAATGCTAATTTTATGTCATACGGCAGATTTGGGCCCTGCCTTCAACTGAACCACAAAGGAGCAGGAATAGCTAGGGTTAAACTATACTATTTACAGTTCTAAAAATTAGGATATTTCTCCACTGATTTGAGAAGCTCTCTCCAGCAGCTTCTGATGTTAGGAGTGTTGAGCAGGAATTAGGGTTATTGAGTCTGTCAGACCTGAAGTTGTTGACCCTTGGAAGCCCCCAAAGTCGAAGAGCAGCACCTTCCTCCTGGGCAGCTGCTGGGATAAAAAACCGGCCAGATCAGTCATGCTCAATGTTCCATGTTGCATCACGAGAATTGCTGAACGCAAAGTATTTCCATAAAAAGTTACATTTTCAAAAGCACAAAACTTTCCCAGTGGAGAAATGTTCCATCAGAAAAATGTTGGACCATTTTGACTCTTGGCATACTCTAAGGTACAAAAACTCATTGCATTTTAAATAAATTTCAGCAGCCTGAGCCCGTGCCAGCTCTCAAGCAACATATCAAGCAAACTCGGCTTTTTCTCCAGTAATTATCCAACCTGATAATTCTCTTGTCGTTTCACCCTTTTCCTTCATGGAAGGAAGAAAGGGCGTGTTTGCAGTGCACCAAGATGCTGTTTGCTTCCAATTTCATTGCCCTGGAACTTGAAATTAATAAAAAGTCATGATATAAATATATATATAATTTTAATCCCAAAATAAGCTTCTACAAACAACCCCAAAAATCAATCATCTTCAGGATACACATGATCAGACTTTGTTTCTTAAAGCATTTTTTTAAACTTATTAATTTTTAAAATCAACATTAAATGTGCCTATTTTTCAGGGACAAACATAAGACAATAGTCTGCCTTGCCAAAGTTTGAACACTTGGCTTTTGAAAGTCTAACCAGCCAACACCCAGTGCTTAGACCTTTCTCCTCAACTATTAAAGTTGCATGAAAATGGAAATGGCAGAGCTAGGATCCTGGGCAATATGTGAATTCTTATGGGTAATGAAATAAAAATCTTCAGGCAGTAATAAAGTCGGATGGGAAGTGAAAAATCTGGCAGCATGGAAGCTAGGGGTGAGTGTTTATGTGTTAGTCATTGCACATGAATTAACATACTGTACAGTCTGCCTTATATTGTGTTGCCTGAATTTTATGATTCATAACAATTTCCCTCATACCATCTCATATCTACAATATTATGTGTGGTTACAAAACAAGCACGGCAATGCCGAATCATCTTTTCTACATACCAGTAAGTCTCTGAAGTAGCCTGCCTCACTTTAAGTATAGGGGAAAGAAAACTTGGTATTGATATTTTGACATTTGAATATGAATAACCACTCTTAGGCTTCGTGTTCAGTCTTGACTGATTGACTGATGCTTACATGAGTCATTTTTCAACTCAATATTATTTTAATATGTGCTTTTTAATATTAAGTTCCTCAATTTTTTTGAAAAGGAAAAAGCCATTGACTCCACAAGAATCAGCTGTCAACAAAGATCAATGGCAATTTAGAAATGCCATTAGTGGGGGACTCCATAGAAATCAGCAGCATGCCAAATATTTCACTTTCCACAGTCTTCGTCCCTGCAGCTCTACCATCTATGCAAAGTAAAAATTCTTAATCTTTTGCTTACCATTTTTAAATTTAAAATATACAATAACACAAATAAAATGTATAGTTTTTAAACCCTTCTCTGTATGTGAAATCTTTGCAGACACCAAGCAGTGTTGCTTAGCACTGGGCGTGTGTCTCTGGAGAAAATGCCAGCTTATCAGGAGTTTTAAGTGGCAGCCAGCATGACAATAGCAAAAGACATGAGCATTCAGGTGTGAAATCATAGAGCCTTTCCAGCAGCAGCATTTTGCTGTGTGATATGTTGCATTCAGATTTGTGAGAGTGTTTTGTCCATAATTTAGGGTAGAGCTTTAATATTTGATTGGAGAGCCATCACAAATGAAGTGCCAGCTTAAAAGAAGTCTAAGGCCAGTGCCCTCCTCCAGAATCTCTTTTGTGCAAAACAACTTGAAAATCATTGCTCATAATTTAATTATGTAGCAGGACTGTGCATTTTAGAGTTCATATGGCATGAGGCAGCACAATCTTGAGGGTGATATCCCACCCCCACAATGGCTTTTATCACACTGTTTGAGGGGCTGCAATAGGACTGCCGAAAGGATTCACCTGGAAGAGTCTTTACCCTACCATAAAAATGTCAGTAAAAATAACATCATCTTTCTCCAAATTTCAGCCTCCCCAAATTGAATATTTTTCTAGAAAAACAAGACTGGGTGGCCTGTGTTTTCCCAGAAAAGCACAGAATATTTGGGGATTTTCAATTTCCTGAGAATGAATCCAAATTTTTAAACTGAATCAGGCGCTTTTGTCAAGAATCTTTGGTTTGTTAGATTTCCAGCTTCCTGTCCACTCCAAATAACATATTTAAGTACTTCCAACAGCTGTTGTTCAGCAGCTTCAAACCCTTGATGCTATGGGTCTGGTGCAGACGTGAGCCATTAAGATCATTACAAAATTTTACAGTCCAAGCTACTGAGTGAGGATTTAGAAGGCTGGGAGATGCCTCACCAAACTCCTCCTTCACTGCCAGGCTCAGCTCCTGCTGCTGGATCTCTGTGTGCTGAGTGCCTGGCCAAGGCACGTGCAGGGCTGGTGGGGTGAGGCTTCCACTGCAGTGAGTGGGGCTGCCCCGAGAGCAGGCAGCAGGGGCTGGAGAGGTATAAAATGTCTTTGGTCCCCTGACCGTGCTGTCCTTCATTGGACATGAAAGGGTTTGGCTTTTTGGAGCTGTACTGCTTCTGGTGAGTTCCCTCACGATCCAGCCCAAAGGCTGTGGCCCCCACACTCACAAGTCACTTTTGAAGCAATCCAGGAATTCTATGTTTTAGCTGTATAATAATTTGACCGTGTTTAATCCAGGTTACAGGGTTCAGTACCAGTATTGTGTTCTTGCCTTTGTGCTTGAGCTGCAGACACCTCTGAGGCATTTTCCCTAAGCCATCTCTGTGGTGTCTGCCAAGTGCTGACTGCAGGGAGCCTCTGCAGCAAGGACACTTACCACTGTACACATTTTCTCCTAGCTGGGAACTTTGTTTTCAGAGACATGCCCTGGCTGAGAAACCCCAGTCATGCAATTAACTCTCAGAGGGTGCATTTCATATTGCATCACTGCTCTCAATACAAGAAAGATGTCCCATTGTTTGAAATGTCATGGCTTTTTTTGATTTCCTCTTTTAATATTGTTATTGTTTGGTTTGTTTTTATTTTCTGTACTGACTATTTTACCAATCATTATTTTATTTGTAGTAGTGCTTTGTCTGGCCCCTTCTGTATAGATTTTAACCCCGATTACCAATCCATAAGGGTTCCTAGCAACCTCTTTTCTTTTCCACGCTACACCACCACCCAGGTGCTGGTGCCTTTTTGCACCAGGCTAAAAATTGCTACTGCCTGTTTTCCACCCTGTGCCTGCAAGCAGCTGAGTGGTTTTGGTTATCATTGGAGAAATCAGTAGGATTTGTTGCACCTCAGAGGACGTAATAAACACTTTGCAGGATCAGCCATTAGGCATTGGCTTCCTTACTGATGAATTTGCTACGATGATAATTCCTGAAGTTTCACTATCTGCTCCTATGGGGAATGAAAATGTAATACCACTAAACTGTCCAAGAAATCCCTCTCTAACCAACATAAATTCTTTGCCACCTAAGCTGTTTAAGTCGTTTGGCTTCGTAAACATATTGTTTGGATGTGCTTGCTAGTATGGTCAGGATGATACCTTACAATGGGGACCAAGCTCTTGAGTGAGGCCTACACTGGAAATCAAATGTTTTTTAATGCAGAGATTGTATAGGGGAATGGGAACCACTTAACATAAACCCAGAGAACAATTTTTCCCTATATTGATAAATAATTGCGAAGAATATTAGTTATAGGCATGCACCTGCATGGACTTGGCAGAGCTTACTCATGTTCTACAGAGCAAAAGCTTTTTTTTCCTTCAGAAGACACTGATTTAAAAGGTAGAAAGTGCTACAGCATAGTTCTCATTAACAGAGGTAGTAAGACCCTCTGCAGCTCCTTATCAACAACTTTAATCACAGCATATGGTATATACTCTTAATCTTTGCTAGCCATTGTGAATCACAAATGACCTCATACAGTCCCAAAGCAGCTGAAGATGGGTCTGCAAAATCTTTTTATAGGGGTGACACTCTAAGTTATGAGAATTTGTAGTGAAAATGTTAATGAAAAGCAGAAAATTGAAATGAAAACTTGAATTTATTGTGAGGTAAGCATCTGTTACAAGCACTGCACTTTAAAACCTGTACACTATGGAGAGAAAATGTGAAGTGCAGCTCCAGAAAAAGTCATTGCAGAAGTAGTAATACCAATAACAGAAAGTATCCCAGAATTTACGTAGGGTTTTCTTTGTAATAACGTTTCAAAGTGTTCTGCATAATCAGTCCTTTAAAATTCAGCCTCTTTATGAACTTCTCAGATATGATAAACTGCAAGATATGCTTTGCCAGCTTTAAGAAACTGTTGTTTTTTATCTTTATAGACAATGTATTTATATCAGCGTTTGTAGTGAATCCATAAGCTAAAAAAAACCCCATGCTCATTAAGGTTCTACTTCATGTAAACGATAACTGGCAGCCCAGCATGATGTTTTAGGCAGCTTTCTGATCTCAGCCAAGAGATGCCCAAACATGAGTAAATTTATAACCGATAAAGCTAAAGAGATCTAAAAGTTCAGAACACACTTCCATGCTCTTAGAGGTTGTAGTGTTTGTAACACACTACAAATCCCAACCCTCTTGAATTAGTAGTAGTCAAAATGTAGGGATATTTGTTTATTTTTCACTGGAAATACTGATATCTGAGGGGGTTTTTTCACTTTTGAAACTGCTACTTATTGCAACATCTTGGACTGCTAGGAACCACATACATGTGGATCATCAGCATCCGGGTTCCACTTTCAAAAAAAAAGGCAATATAACACATGACAAGTATCATGTCTTTATGGACATCAGGTGTTTCAGAGAACAAGAAATTTAGAATTCATGCTGATCTGAAAGACTTTTATTCGACAGCTCTCATTTCAGAACCACTGAGCCAAGTTGTGTCTCTTTTGCAAGTTCTTTTGGTGACAAAGCTTTGTGTCAGTGTAGGTAACAAGAAATTTTGATAACAGTATAACACGAGGAATGTTTCCACCTGACTTTTCTTGTCTTGTATAAAAGGGTCTCTCGTGGCTGACTGGACCTGCTGTTACACAGCACTCAGCTGCAGCTCCTTTGTGTGTGCGCTACCGAGCTGCCAGCAGTGAAAGGGGTCAAAGCTGTCCTTCACTCCCCATCTCCCACTGTCTCAACTAAGATGTAAATTAGAGAAAGAACATATGTATGTGGCTTTCAATAATTTCTTCATAGTGAAGATAGGCAAAGTTTCTTATTAAACAGATTCTTTTTGCATTTTGGTGGAAAATATTTTTTGCCTAGCATTCTTTGTCAGACAAATTGAAAGAATAAAAATTTTGACTTTTTCTTTTTGTTTTGAAACCCTGCATGTATGTATATGGGCAACCTACATTTCCATTTTCAGCTGCTTTCTTACATATTTTTATTGACTGTAGGTAAAGTGCAAAAAAATAATTTTAAAAAAAGAAAGCATAAATGTTTATCTTTCCAGTATTTCATGGGGACAATGCCCAGAAAATATAAATGAGAGAAAACATATTTTAAAAGACATATGATATATGCTCAGCTATATGAGTTGCTCTCATTACCCTGACAGAAATGTAACAAATGTGTTGAAATAATTTGTAAAAAACCATGCAAGAAAGCACAGTTTAATTAAAAGTAGGTTCTTTCATTTAGTCAACCAGATATCGTTGGAAAGGAGTCAAGGGATGAACTCCCTCCCCTTTGCAACTTAAAACATCTCTCTGGCATCCCATCACAGTATTAATATGTTAACCTGGAGCACGTTTGACTTCCTGCTGCTTCCTCTGGCATCTGCATGGACAGTGATCCTGATATGACATAAATATTAAAGTAGTTGCACAGGAGGAGCTGATTGTAGCAAGTGCTGCCCATCAGAGGGAAGTGAGGGGAGTGGAATTAAAGCAGATCCACTGGCACTCCAGGTTACTGTCTCCAAAAGGTCAAGGCTTTTACCAGATGTGCAGGAGAATTAGAGAGTCTAAGGAGATAGTCTGGCTTTGTTTCACACTGACAATTCACTAGAGCAATCAAAGAAGATACGTCCCTCGATTTACCTTTTGCCCAGGTTTTTCTTTCTGCAGAGCAATGTGTTTGTAATTCCAGGCCGATTCTGCTCCAGACTAACAGACATCCATGACCTCTGTCCCCTTCTTACCTTACTGTAACCGATACCCTTTTCATTCCCAGTGTGCTGTTTGCTGGGAATGGCCAGATGTCTTTCAAATGACATCATGGGAACAGAACTCCTAATTCCATAAGAAGTCATTGCCTTTATTTCCCACTTGCACTTTTGAAGGGGCATTTTTTATCTCTTTTTATCATTTTTTCCAAATGGTGCAGAATTTTCTTCAAGCAGCCATACCTGTTGTGCATGTGCAATTCACATGGTATGCAATGAACACTTTCAATAATTTGGAATCTTTAGAGTGTGGATGACTTAAATCACGACCCACAGCCTGGCTAAACAGTGTTGTGAAGACAAGGCCTAGTTCTCCAACTGCAAGCTCTCTGTCTGCTCCCAAACAGAGCGCTCCTTGCTGCCTCTCTTTGAGGGTTGCATTTATGACTGAGATAGTGATGAGTAAGAGATCTATAAATGGGTTCTGGTGAGGAGTAAACATCATGTGGTCGTTCACTTTGGAAGCTTGTTGAGTGGGAGGCATTTACTGAACCTCGGTGCACTTGCTATAATCACTGATCTTCTTCGAAGTGCGAATGTCTGTTTTCTCCTGTGTAAAGTTACTTCTTATAAAAGAGGATGCTTTAGCAGAATTTTGGGGTTAAATATATAGGGCTGTAAACTATTGAAATAATGAAAATAAATTTATTTAGTGTCTAGGTGATTCATGCATGGTCTTTAATTATATAATATTAGCACCAAATGTGATCATTTTATTGCGTATGTGGAGATACAGCCAAAATCTGGATGGATTTCATGTTTCTTCTTCTTCCAGCCAGCATGCTCTACAAGAACAGAAAACACTGACAATTGGAATTACTAGTGCTTTTTTAAGAATAAATCTTTCATCTGCTTGCTGTTAACCAGTTGGGTGTTTTCAGAAAATAAAAGGGAGATGCAGCATTAAAAACTGTAATTCTGAAAAAGAAAAAAAAATAGTGAGATTTTGCAATTCATTCCTTTATTTGCATTTATTTTTGAAGTGCATCTGTGTTGAACAGCACATACATTAAATAATTTCTTGAATAAAAATAGCTATTGCTTTTTTCTGTGAGGTTGGAAACCTCAGGGATCCAGTCTTTTTTGTTGCAGAAGCTGATACTGGCATCCAACCAACTGCAATCATAGCCCTGCAGATTCTCAGTCAGGGAATGGAGAAGGTCTTGAGGGCTGAAAAACCCTCTAATTCCGTGATTCAAAGTGCTCCTAAGCATGTGCTTATGTCCACCCTTAATCAGGACAACATTTAAGCATTTACTCTCAAGTATATTCTTTTTTTAAATGGCTGAGGGTTGATCTGTGTAAGGTTTATTGGAGCAGCGAGGGAGTCTGGTGATAACCTGCAGCAGCTGAAAGAATCACCAGAGAACATAACTGTGAGGATTATTAATGTACCATAAGCAACCTATTTTTGAGTTTACAGGCTCCCATTGATCTCCGGAGGAGTTTGTGCTCTAAAAATAGCATGCCTTTGGGAGCTGGGACAGGGAGAATTGGAGCTGGCCAGTGGGAGGTCTGAGTGGATTAGAGCATCACAGGGAGATAATAGAGGGTCCACAGACTGCAAAGGGAGCTCAGGTAGTAATTATAAGCAACCAGAGAGCAGAGAGTATACCTGAGAGAAAGATAATATTGTTACCAGGTGTTAAGCAGCATGCTCTAGACAAAATTTGAGAGCAGTGGGCTTGATTTTCCTCAGCACCTGAGCCCTGAGGAAAGATTTATCATCATGGCAGTTTGATTTCTGCTTCTTTTGGATGGCAAGTGGCAGGGTTCCTGGGAGCTGTGTTTTTCGGTTTTTATTGCTCCTCCTGCTAATTAGCTACTCTTGTAGGCACATTGTCTCCTAGGAGGCTGGGTTTCCTTTGGTTAGAGCTGCTGTGTCTCAGTTGTGACTGGAAGAACTGGGCACAGGAGGCCTTTTGGTGGGTCCACTGCCTAGGGAGAGACCTGTGTCATGGAAGGGGGGAAGAAGACAGGTGCTTGCTTGTCTGGATGGGATACAATGCCAGTTTGGACCTTCCAGCCCTGAGGTCATAAAGGTATTAAGTGATATTAATTTCAGTGGGAGATGAATGACAAAGGTCTAGGAACCACGAGGAAACAAAGAAAGGAAAAAGAAGTATTTTAAAAAATGAAGTATGCGACTAAGAGTAATCCATCAACCAGATTTCTTGGCTTATTAGCAACACAGTTATACAGTGTATAACACCTTGCTGTATTAGTTTGTAAAGTCACTGACAGCTCCACAGCCAGGCAGAGGCAAGAGGGACCTTGCACATGGCCCATGAATCTACCTTGGCCCTTGTGAGTAGAGGACAGCTTCCCCTGGGACAAGTAGAGGCTCTTCCCACATTTACAGAATGCCTGAGCCTTGAGACCACCTCTGGAAAATATCCAGTCCAATGCCCTGCTCCGGTCATTGCTCATGGCCATGTTCAGTCAGGGTTTGAATATCTCCAAGAATGGAGTCTCCACAACCTTCCTGGGCAACCTGGACTAGTGTTTCTCCACTCTGATGGTAAAAGGAATTTTATTTCCTATTTAGATGAAATTCCCTATATTTCAGTTTGTACCTATTGTCTCCTATCCTGTCTCTGGGCACAGTGAAGAAAGTCTGTCTCCATCCTTTTTGTACCCAAGGGTTTTGTACCCATCCTCTTTGTATCACCATGATCCTTGGGGGCTTGATATGCCCAGCACAGGGTGGCTGTCATTAGGAACTCAGGAAGTGAGGAGAGGCTTAACAACTTAAAGAAAATAAGCATGGAGCTCCCATGCAGGGCAGACATCTCCTCCAGGGTGACACCTGCAGAAAACACAGCCTTACAATCTAAGATGCTGAATCTGCTAGAAAGGTACAAAAAAAATCATGTAATCCTCAACCCCGGAATGCTAAGTTACAGATGTCCATCATGCCACAAACCTGCCCACAATGTGTGTGGAGGCAGAACCTGTCACTGGCCTCTTTCAGCAGAAGGATCAGAAACACTTGTGACACAGGGGACCACTCTGTGCTCAGATTTGCCTGCTGTGCCCTGCACACTCTTTCTCCCAAACCCAGGTTTGAGCCCTTAAGTTCAGTCACAGCCAGCAATATTTTATTCACACACCACTTGAAAACAGCCACCCTGTGATACTCAGGAACAGGCACAGAAGAGTTTGAAAGAGAAGAGAGAATAATCCTGAATGCTGAAGCACATGGAGAGCGTGTGTAGGCAGGAGGTAATTATATAGGACAGGATTACACAAGCCTGCATATCCCAGGGAGCCATCAAGTACAGCCTTAAAGTTGGATTTCGTTTTTGAGATTAGAAAGAGAAATACCTAAAATTACCTGATTGGAAGGAAATTTCAGCTGAAACAGAACAGTGCACTGCTTTACTGAGCCTAGC
Organism: Oreocharis arfaki; assembly: GCA_013398015.1. Classification (NCBI taxonomy): domain Eukaryota; kingdom Metazoa; phylum Chordata; class Aves; order Passeriformes; family Paramythiidae; genus Oreocharis; species Oreocharis arfaki. The sequence continues at coordinate 2,765,968 of VZRR01011200.1, read as the reverse complement.
TATGAGATGGCCACATTGTTTGATTGCTAATGGCCACAGAGAGTGATGGTAGCACTACATGTGGTGTTATGGCTGCTTCACTGTGGGCAAAGACACCCTCTCACTTTTTTTCAAGACGAGATAATTAACATTTGAATTCCTTATTTAAAGGTTGCCATCACTTTCGAGCAATGCAGGGTTTCTCTTATTAGCACCTCTCTTCTCCAGGGAAGAGTTTTTTCTGAATGCTAAGCAATCTCAGCCTTTTGAATGTCCCTTCAGTGTCTGTTCAAATGTGCACAGCCTGCATGTGTTCAGGAGCATAGTGAAAACTCACTTTATGTAACACATCGTGAGATATAGAAGGTTGTAATTTTTTGTTCTGTCCTGTGACTTTTCTCTATTTTCTAATCATTTGTTAAAGGTTCATGAGTTCAATAAAATTTACCAAAAGTAGACTTATTTCTCCACCTCAAATACTTATATCTTAGTTGATTCAACATTTATGCTGAGAAAGTTAGTGTCTTGATCTTTTGAAAGTTAATTGCAAAACCTGTTTTCAGGTTTTCAATATTGAGCTGTCTAGAACCACTGACATCAATAGCAACCATGGCATTTCTTAACTTCAAAGAGAACAGAAATAGCCCCTATTCTGGGCTTCAAATTAGCTGTGACTATGCAGGAAAGAGTCACTCTATACAGGCCAAAAGAAGTTGCTCATCACTCCCCAGACAGAAGCTAAGTGCCCCCCAACCTTGCTTCAGATATATGAATCAGTGGGATTTATGAAAAGAACATAGAAAACACTTTGTTGCTATGTCTAGAATACTGTCCTCAGTGTTGGTCAGTCAAGAGAATTAAAGCAGAAATAGATGAGAAGTGAAGCTGTGACAAAAGTAGTTACAGGAAGATAAACTCTATCAAAAGAAGAGAGGCTGAAAATTCAGCCTTCAGGCTGAAAATTCAGGATTTTTCAGTTTGGATGGAATCTCACCAGTAAAGACTGTAATGGGCAGAACAGAAAAGGCAAGAGAAGAGGATAACAAAAGCAGTTGAAAAAACATTAAAAATGCACAGACGTATATGTATATATCAGTAAATAGTATTTACTGGTAAAATTAAATACCACTTTGATTTTTGTAAATTGATGCACCCCTAAACCCTGCAATGTGGCCACGCTGCTGAGCCACATGGCAGGATTTGCCTCCTGTGCCTGCTGACCTGTGGCAGGGCTTTCCTGAGGCTGAGTCCCACTCAGGCTCTGTGTAGGGCTAGACTCTGCCCGGCCCCCTGCCCAGCTCCCACACTCTGCTGGGTGGGCAGATGGGGTGAGGCAGAGCCCCAGCACCCTGTACCAAGGGCAAAACTCAGGCTTTAAAGGCCTGAGGTCTTGACAGAATCATGACGTTTCATCAGACAGAGATTTGGAGAGGACGTGGGAAAAGCTAGTGGATCACAAAGGTTTGTATTCCCTGAGCTTGTCTGTAAACAAGTGCTGTCAGCAAAGGAAAAATTGCAGGTGTGGGGAGTGTCCTCCCCTCACAGCTTTTCTGCATGGTCTGAAAATACCCATGAGTGCACTGATAATGATTAATTTCTGGTCTTGTATTTGTTGCATAGGTCCGACAAGTGAAACTGCATGGGTTCCAATGAATGGAGATAATTTCAAGTATTTTATATATTTGTATGAAGACTATGAACTTCTCAACTCTTCAATACCCCATAGGAAGTATCTTCTTTGTACATTTCTATCATTGCTTTCTTGTTGTCCATTTTGTTTAACGCAGGAAAGTACTGCTGAAATAAAACAGAACAAAGCAACTAGCAATGAATATGTGTGTGTACAGGGGTGATTTTGACCTGTGAATGGGGAATAGTGTAATTTGAAGTTTGAGCAAAAGTAGAATAAATACTTCTAAAAAATGACATCATTATTTGCAATTAATTTGGTTTCTTTCTTTTTGAAAAGTGTCAATGTGCACAAAAGAGTTTTTAAATTACTTCACAAAATGCAGAATAAATGAGGAATGTAACATCTTATGTTCTGTTGTGAGTTCCTGGTTATAGAAGAGGAATCATGTATCATGTGTAATATAGGAAATGAAAATATTAAAAGCAATGGTCTTTCTGGTGAGTTGAGCTAAATTCTTCTTTTGTTGTAGAGACAAAGTGTTTATTTTTCTCCAGAATCTAAAATGCACTGCTATTCTGATACTCATGCATCACCTTTATACAATGAATGTACAAGATGTGAGGTAGCTGACAGAAAACCTGCAACCTTTATTAAAATAAACAGTCATCCAGCCTTGATGGAACATGTTTGTGAATATAGCTTGGAGGATCATTATCTTCAAAAGTATCTTCAAAAGCTCAAATCAAAAGGGGACACTGGAATATGGATCCTGGGCAAAAGTAATGCATGATCACAGCAGCTCTTACATAGAGTGATTAATGCTTGATACTGGTGTTATATGGACTGTACATAAAAGAAGACTGTTCAATGCATATTCTATTTTTGGAAATGAGATCTTATTGTTAGAGAAATTTAATAGACTGTGTCTCCTTTGTCTCTTTTATGTTACTTACTGTAAAGGGATATGAGGAGCTGTTTTTAATAATACTCTTCTAATGTTGATTGAAACTATTCTACATACTCTGAAACTCTCTGCCTGGCTCTTGTTTATTCAAATAAAATAAAGATAATTATTCTGGTTAGAAAACAGATTTCAAGTTGAATATTACTTACAATGACATCCATTTAATTCTTGTTTGCTCCATCAGATAATACAAAAGCTAACTGAAATTATTTTTGAATTTTAAGTTTCCATATATTTGCTTTACTTTGTACAGGAAATTAGAAAGGAGCTGTACTCTCTGCAGCTCAATTAAAATGACATTCTTGTATTTTTTACTTTGAATGTGCAATATCAACATTGCTTAGTATCCTTCTTCATCCTTATATGCTCTGATTTCCCTGAATGCATTGCTTGGAGGTGAACACCCCTGAAGGATGGGTTGAAATGGAAGTGTCAAGAGATGGAATGCATCAGGAGGACCTTTCATTTACATCCCAATGAGATTATCATGTCTGTTCAATCAAAAATGAACCATTTTCCCCAACATTGAATTTTCAGTCACTGATATTGGACTGCACTGTTCCTACCAGTATGGAAATGATAAAAAGGAGAAAACACATAATCCCTTGATCCAAAAGCTCGCTGAAGGTGAGATGAGTCTCAGCCTCGGCTTTTGTTTTCTTTACTCACTTAAAAAATACTACTTTCAGAGAACTGGGGAAAGGTAAAGCCTCATTTTCCCCCTCCATTTATAGTTAGGAAGTTCCAGGGGATGGAGAGAGTTGGGACCACATCCCAGTCTTCACACCTGAATATGTAGGTGAAAGAAAAACCCGCATCCCTGACAGAGAAGTGTGGTTCTTTTGCCACATTTCAAATCCTTGCTTCTGAATGGAGGGGTACCACCAGGGGCCACTGAAACATCCTCAGAGTGGAGAGGGCCCAGTCAGAGGCAAAGAATACTTTTTCTGAGCTTTTTTAAAATTTTAAATGAAAATTCAAAATATCTATAATTTTAAATTCCCTTGAGACTGACAGCTAATGGGAAGTGGGGTCTGTGAGAACCCTGAGTTAAGTCTTAGGACTACAAGAAATCCTTAATAAAACATGAAATTAGAGACTAAGTACTAGGAAAAAAGGAAGCTGCGAAGACTCTGTGTGTCAGCTAGCAAACTGTGTTCAACTGGTCTGAAACGTCTTTGCTAGCAAGGCTATTTTTCATCTAAGCCTCTTTAAAGGATCTGACTGTAGGGCACACACAGACCAATGAAACAGCCCCAAGCAACTCTACAGTCTAGCACTTCTGGCATGGGAAATTCTCTCCCCCAGATGTTAGATTTTGGCACAAATTTAGGGAAGGATTGAAGTCTTACAATGAAGAATGAGCACAGAAATACATAATAACAGAACATGCTAAAGTCATGCCCATTTCCTGTGGTCACATGGGAGTCTTTGTGGGTATGAGCCAAACTCACTGACAGGTGTGTATTAACACCTCACTAATGGCCACCCCTAGAGAGTGGAGCCAGAGCAATGGCTGCACCGAAGCAAACACAACCGAAGCAGAGAGACAAGCTCCCCTCCACCCCATAACCCCTAACCTGTTCAGTGGGGGACCCATGATATAAAGCAAAATATCTGGATTTCAATGCCATCCCTGTGCCCTGGTCTCCATATGGTGCTGGTGTGAGAGTAAATCAAAGGGACAGTACTGCCCCTGTGTCACCAAGCACTGGGCATGAAAGGTGGGGGAAGAGTTTCCTTTGTTAACTCCCTACCCAGTACTCTGCATTGTATTTTTTTTTTTTGTCCTAATGCCAAAAAAGAGGTTTTGTTAATCTAAGAGAAATTGCTCAACTATGTCGTGGCAACGTGTTCTGTTAGAAAAACAGAAATAGGTATCATGCGGTGCCCACAGCAAAGGTTTAGTCTACTGAGACAGCAAGACCCCAATACATTTGGGAAGAGAGTTTTAATCACTGGCCAGTGAACAGAACCACACTCTAATGATTTTTCTGATCATCTGCACAGAAAAATCCAAACAGTTTTAGTTTATAGGTAAAGATGGAGGTAAAATAATAATTACTGTTACCTGAAATTTTGGGGGAGTTTGAATGTATCTCCATTGGTTACTCTGGTTTAATCACTCACAGTTAAAAGATTATATTGCTTCTGCATTTCTGAGGCAAATAGTGTTGTCTTAAAACTCTGGAGGCTTGGATTTATACATTAATTTGAATTATAGAACTAAACTGGCAGTTTTGTCTTTTCTGTCATGGTGTAAGCTAGTAGTAAAAACAAGTAGTTAAAGAATTTTTTTAAAAAGTAGTAAAAGCAAGGCCCCACTGTACTGCTTTACGTACTGTATCGCTAAAACATCTGTAGTTACATGCAACTGTGTTTATGGATGCGAATTCCCCAAATCCACGTCTGGAGGCACAGTTTGCTGTGTTCAATGGCATCTCACCAGGACTGTGCTCAGTGTACTCACAAGGGTGATAAAGAAGGTCCTTTTATTTATCTCTTGTTTTATGCAGTCTGTAAATTATTTATGAGAAGGCATAAAAAAAATCTGGCACCTTGGCCATTTTTTATTATAAAAATTGATGTTGAGAGAAGAGAATCACAGAAGATCATCCAAGGAAAATCGTTGTATCTTTTTTTTAGCTTTAGGGGCAAAATACTGAAACAATTTTCTTTTGCCCTTGTGACCAAGTCCCAGTTTCTCTAACGTGTGCATATTTAATTTGAATGAGTTTTTGCAGATTAAATAATGTGCTTGGAAAAAGATCCTAATTTTGGTATATGAACTGCTTAGTACTACTGGTGCATGAATAACTACAAAGAAAACTTCCCCTAAAGCCAGTTTTTCAGCCCTCAAAAGATACTGCAGCCCCAAGATAAAATATTCTGTGGAGACAAAAAGGCTGAGGGCTGGATATAGGATCAGTCAAACTGGGTAAAATCCAGTTTTCCTGTGTGTTTGGAAGAAATTTAAAGGCGTTTGTCATATAAGCACACCTATTCTTATGTTATATTTGTTTCCCAGTACATTACTTTGCAGTAATCTATGAGGTGGATGTCCAGAGACATCCTACAGAAGACTGGTGACTGATTGCAAGTGCAAATGAAGTGAGAGTGCTCTGGCCCTGATGCCAGCTGTGGGTTTCTTAAGCACTGGTGGATGGTAAATCTTGTCTAGCAACTAATTAAATTTGATTCTGTCTAGATGTCATAATGTGAAAAGTGATTTAATTCTTTGCTCTATCTTTAGTGAAACTGGAATTAGATTTGTCTTTCTTACAGATGCTGCATCCATAGTACATGTTTTTTACAGGTACTGCAATAGTTTCTGTTGACAGTAATCTTCATCTAATAGGGTGGTTCTTCATTTCCATCTAATACATTCCTAGCTGAGCAATTGCAGGGTCTTAGTGGTCCATAACACATCTCCCTTCCAACAGGAGACTGACAATCCAAGCCCTGGCATGAGCAGAAATGCAGAAGTCAACATGCAGCTGAACGGAACACTGTAGTGGCACAGTACACAGTATCTTCTGTCCTTAACCCATAGCTGCTGACCACGTGAGGCAAGTCTGGACACAAGGGGCAGGATTCACCCATATTTTTGGGCCTGAGGAGGATCCATATGAGTAGATGTCATGGGTTGACGCTGGCCAGGCACCCACCTAAGCTGTTCACTCATTCTCCTCTGCAGCTGGACAGAAGAGAGAAAATATAATGAAGGGTTCATGAGTTGAGACAAGAACTGCAAGAAATCACTCATCAAATACCATCAAGGGCAAAACAGGCTTAACTCAGAGATATGAATTGAATTTATTACTAACAATAAATGATGAGAAGTAGAGCACAACCTTAAAAACGCCTTCCCCCCACCCCTCCCTCCTTTCAGCTCTACCTCCTACCCCAGCAGTGCAGGGAGATGGGGAACGGGGGTTTTGATCAGTTCATTTCCTGTGGCTTCTCCCACTGCTCAGGGAGGGGAGTCTTTCCCCTGCTGCACTGTGGGTTTCCTCCCACAGGAGACAGTTCTCCATGAACTTCTCCAATGTGAGTCCATCTCAAGAGCAACAGCTCCCTGCGAACTGCTGCAATGTGAGTTCATCCCACAGGCCACAGTCCCCCTCAAACCGCTGCAGTGTGGGTCACTCTTCCACGGGGTGCAGTTCTTCAAGGACAGGCTACTCCAGCCTGGGAGCGGGGCACCTCTCCCATGGGATCACAGGCTCCTCCAGGCATCCACCTGCTCCGCTGTGGGGCTCCTCCACAGGATGCAGGTGGATTTCTGCATCCCTGTGGATCCCCATGGGCCACAGGGGCATAGCTGCTTCACTATGGGCTGCACCACGGGCTGCAGGGGAATCTCAGCTCCAACATCTGAAGCACCTCCTGCCCCTCCTTCTGCACTGACCTTGGTGTCTGCAGAGTTGTTCCCCTCATGTGGTCTCCCTCCAGTCTTCTCTGGCCAAAAATTACAACTGTGCCACAACTTTTGTTTTGATTTCTTCTTAAATATATTATCACAGAGGTGTTACCACCATCTCTAATTGGCCCAGGCTTGGCCAATGGCACGTCCAGCTTCAGAGCCATCAGGGATTGGCTCTGCTGGACGTGGTGGAAGCTTCCAGCAGCTTTTCACAGGAGCCATCTCTGTGGCTCCCCTGCTACCAAAAACCAGGCCATGCAAACCCAATACAGTAAATCAACTCATCAAGTGTAGGAGTATAGTGAAAGTGGGATGAACTCACAGAAAATGAGATGTGGAAGGTGGGGCTAAGAGGCAGAAGACAGCCTAGGTGTAGGTTTCTGCTTTGAGAAACAGGTCAGGGAGAAGAGTGATTTCAGGTTTCCCATAAAGCAGATGAAATATTCTTATAAGCAGCTGTGAGAAGTCTCATGATCACTGGCCGTTTTTCTGATAGGGGCCTTCAACTTACCAGTTGTCTGCTGGAAATACACCACATCAGAGAGGAAAGAGTCCAGGGGGGCCCTGGAGTGTGTGGAAGATGATCTGACACAGCTGGTGGGTGAGCCAATGAAGGGGGGTGTCCTGCTGGGCCTGTTTGTGGACAGAGGACTCGTTGGTGATGTGTTGGTTGCATGGTGCCTCAGGCAAAGCTGTCATGAAATTAAAAAGTTTTTGATTCTTGTAGAAGGAAGGGGGTCAGCAGAACTGCCACCTTGGGCTTCCAGAGGACAGCCGGTCACAAGTGGTAACCAAGGCCTCAGTTTTGGGGCCAGTCCTGTTAGTATCTTTATCAACTCAGTCAGTTTGCAGATGACATCAAGCTGGGTGGGAGTGTTTAACTGCTGGAGGGCAGAAAGGCTCTTCAGAGGGATATGGACAGGTTGGATCAATGGGCTGAGGTCAGTTGTATGAGGTTCAGTAAGGTGAACTGCCAGGTCCTGCACTTGGGGCAAAACAACCCAAGGTAATGCTCCAGACTTGGAGAAAAATAGATGGAAAGCTGTGCAGTGTAAAAGGGCCAGCCTGGAGGTGTTGGTCAACAGCTGCTGAACGTGACCTAAGGTGTGCCCAGGTGGCCAAGAAGGCCAATGGCATCCTGGCCTGTACCAGCAATAGTGTGGCCAGCAGGACCAGGGCAGTGACCGTCCCCATCTGCTTGGCACTGCTGAGGGCACACCTTAAATCCTGGGTCCAGTTTTGGGCCGCTCACTACAAGAAGGACTTTGAGGGGCTGGAGAGAGTCCAGAGAAGAGCAATGGACATTGTTTAGTGATGGACTTAGCAGTGCTGGGTTTTGGGTTGGACTTGATGATCTTGTCTTTTCCAATCTAAACAATTCTATGATTCTGTGATTCTAAAATCCCTGCTGCCACACCACTTCTTTCTTCCCAAATTTTCAAACAGATAGCTCAGCAGGTTTACCTGAGCAGGTCCAGCAGGCTGAATGATATGTGCTGGACTGAACTATAAGAGATAAATGCTTAGAGGAGGCAAAAGACTTGAGGACAAACTTTAAGGCCCTTTGGATCCTTAATGTTACTGAACTTAGGAAAACCATCTTTCTCCTTACTTTCCCCCAACGGTCCTGGTGTGTTCTGAGGTGCTGATTTGGAGTCGCTGGTGAGCAATGGAGGAAGTGGCAGGGTTTGAATAAACAGGGCTCTACTTCTCAGTATTGCTGGTTGCTGTCACTGTTGCTGACAAGCCTGATCCTGGCCTGGTGGCTGTACCTAGAATTATAAAGGTCAGGAGAATATCCAGATTTGTGCTTTCCTACAGAAACTAGGTAAAAAGCACAAATTCTAAAATGTCTTATAGCAATCACACACACAAAAAATCAAATAAAGCGAATAAAGTCCTCTGCCCTGTGAAGCACACAGTGTCCTCCTTCTCCCTCTTTCCATGACAGACACATGTCACTGGAGCTGGGGTATGGTTTACCAGCTCTCTGGCCTTCACAATGTTCTCGGCACTTCTCGCATACTCCCTGCGTGCACATCCATATGCTCATCCTCTGTTTTTATTGCTGAGGGTTATCGAGGGTAAATGAAGGCCTCCAATGCCACTTTCTATGGCCAGTTTAGATCTCTCAGATAATCTCCTGCGAGGTCACCCACCTCTTCTAAATGTCATGCACGCATGTGATCTGAAGGCCTTCACAGTCTGTCCTCATGCCTGAATGACATCCCAGTGACTCAGCCGCTAACACCCCTGAATGAGGCCACCTCTTAATTCCCTGCTATGGCTGTTTCTCCAATAAAATGTTACTGAGCATCCTCACGCTGAGAGCAATCAAAGGGGGCAGTGGGAGGGGTAAGAGATCTGTGGAGATTGGGAAAATCACACTGGTCGGCACCACGTAGTTGAGGAAATTTGTTCAATGTCAAATTCATATATTCATGACTCAAATGGGGCATGTGGGCTCTTCTCTAGCCCTTGAGAGGAGAGGAACGTGCTCTGCCTATGCGACATGTCCAGCAAGGCAGCTGAAAGCAGCTGTGTTCTGACCTAGACCCAAAGGCCAGGTCAGCTGCAGGTGTAGGTCAAGCTCTGCTGGTTTGCACCATGGATTTATCACCAGCCCCCACCTGGAAAAGAGGCCCAGCAGATCATGAGCTCAGGAGGAGCCTGATTCAGAAAAACATGAGGTGGGACTATAGCATCCAAAACCCCTTCCTGCTGGGGTGGAGGCAGGCCAGGGAGGCTGGGAGTGAGGACTGGAGGCCTCTCCTTCCCTACTCTTCCCTCCAGAGGACCCAGGCTCTACTAGCCTGGTCTCTCCTGGGATTGCTCCCATCTAGCCTGTTTGATTGAGGCTTCCTGCCCTGCTATCTTTCAGAGACCTCCTCACATCTGTGGCAAGAAAGCCCAGTCCCCAGGATTTCTAGCCCTTTCCCACAAAGCTGGGACTCTTTCATCCCTCCATGAGCTTCTTTAGTGTGACTGTGTTTCCCACTGTGAAGCCATTCTGTCCTGCTGGAGCAGCAAGTGAACCAGCACGTTGTGGCAGTGATTTTGCATAGCAGGATTTCGGGAAACACAATGTATGCCGATGTTGAGGCATTATTCCTCCAGAATTTGTCTTGTTGTGTCCCGGCAGTCGCACTGGTGTTGCATCATCTGGCAAACCTTTACCAAGAGCAGCTTGCAGTTCTTCAAGGGGGTCTCTCTTCTGCACCTCTTTCAGCTTGGTATGGTACAGCATGAATCAGATAGAAGAATATGGCTGTTGTTAGTCTTGCTTATTGTTTTTCTTACTGATATTTTGCACACCTTGCTCCTTCTCTTCAAGAAAAGAGAGAAGAAAGTGACATCCAGAAATGCAAATTACTAATTTCCAGAACAAACGATATTTCTCCTCTACCAATGTAATCTAAAAAAGAAAATTACCAGTTTTATTTATTTTTATCTCATGTAGGGGAAAAGACAAGAAAAAACAGCTCTGACATCAGTGGTGGCAGAATTCATTTCCACACTACTGCAGTCAGTTGTCAAAAATGCATTTGTTACGTATCTATCTCAGCAGAAGTTCTCAAGTCATGACATCCCTGGGAAGCAGCTTTTTAAAGAGCAGTGATGCTGGGCAATGACCTTCCACTGGCTCTTCCTGTGAAGAGAGGCAGTGCTTTCAGGCAGACACTTTGCATGTTCTTTGTCCTGTACCTTTTCAGCTTACTGACATGCTTAGTAAATTTTGCAAACAGCAATTACAGTGTCTCCAAAGCATCACAGACCAGTGTGCACCCCAGGCTTTCTCCTATTTAAGGCTTTTGTTTTTCAGTAAAGCACCTCTATTTAGAAAATCATTTGTGTGAATCACCAAGGCCTGAGGACTTTGTGACTGAATGCTTATTAGAAGCAGAAGATCCTTAAGTAGAGCCTCAGAAGGATTCAAAATGCCATCTAACCCATCTCCTTGTGTCCAGGCAGACTTGTAATTCTTTACAGCACACTTTAAAGATGATACATACATAATTTACATACATGATAGCAACCTCACAACCTCCCTAGGCTACCAGTCCTAGCCTTTTGCTATCTTTACTGTTAGAAACTGTTTCCTAATTTAAAGCTGTTATTATTGGCTGGCATATATGTAACATGTATTTGTGATATTACATGTTATGCCTCTGCAGGAAACATACAACACCAAGTAGGGCAATCAAATTGGAAAATTATGACAACCTAATCAATTTCCATCCCAGAGGTGAGAAAGCAAACTCTATATTTCCAAAGACATGATTGACCTACATGCAAGGGGGGACTTTGGTCTCTTGTGATTTTTCTAGGTCAGATGACAAAAACAATGAGTCTTAAAAGAAGGTGAGCTGTTTCTTACTGAACCCAAGCAAGAACTAAAGGATCGCACTCAGAAGAGCTAGTGGCGCCCAGTCCTGAGAGGCTCCACCTTCTCTAATGCCACTGGAGAACAGACCAAAACCAAAACAAGGAACAAACTGAAGAGAATAAATGACTAAAAGTTTAAAGTCAACTCCCAAACCTCTTCACCATGCATAAGGTGTAGCTCAGAACACATTTTATTATCTTCACAAGCAAGGAGCCCAGATGAGTATGTAGGTGATTGGTGTAATTAGAAATTACGCTGTTCAAATGTAAAGACCGTGAAAAGAGTCAAGGCACAGAGTTGGATTACAGCTTCCCCAGCAATTCTCCTGGTTGGAATTTTGGTCATGATGAAATGAAAGGTAGGTATAAGAAATACTGGCAGAGATCATTTCAGGTCTGAATAGTGTTATGAGGGTGAGATGAGACTTGTAGCTGAGTTGAAGCTTTTCTAGAGCTACAGGTTTCCACACAGTTGTGTAGGGCATGTAGAAGGACTGTAGCTGTTTTGGAAAACCTGAACCTTTTGTATTCTTAATACAAACTTTCACTACTAGTAACAATGACAAGAAAATCCTTTTGTCTTCCCTTCATCCACATTTTTTAAATGAGAAAGAAATTCTAATTTCCCAGCAGACCATTAGCATCCAACACATCAAACCCATCCAAAAGGAAAAGCAGAATGAAGGTGTCTATTTTCGTCACTGAACACATAAGCTTTTTAAAATAACGTGCTGCAATGGGCCAAGGGGAATAGAACTTTACCCCTCCATCCTTGCACATACGTCCCATAGTGATGCCTGCTTTTATGGCAGTGCAGGCTGCCACAGGAAGCCAAGGTTAAATAGTTTGAGGTTGAATAGCCTGGCTCCCCTTGGAGCTAGCATTTGTGACCTTTTGAAGACTGTGCACACCAGAAGCTGGTAAATATTTTTTTCTAAGAGAAAACCAAACAATTAAGAGCAAAAAGATTTATTAACTGCAGTGACTTACAGCAGTAGCCTCATGGGAGGGCAGTTTCCAGCACTTTCTGAGTGTTTCAAAAGTGTCCATTGCACACAGCACTGTCCTAAACCAAACTGGACAGTTAGGTGTCACCTTGATAACAGAATCACTGCATTTTAGTAAGTAGGAAGGACATTGTCATGAGGAGCAATGGCCATTAGGATTGTTTAGCTGCCTGACAGGACCTTGGCCTCTAACTGCTCTCTCTGCCTTTCAAAGTAACCTGAATACTTTTGTTTCTGATGTCTCAGCTATGCCTATATATCCTCTTGTTTGCCTTTTTAGCTGAGAATTTCAGTACATGGGAAACCACAAATGGTCTATAGGAACTGAAGCTCTCTGCAGTACTTTTTTCCCGGACATTATAGCAATGTGTTGCAATTCCAGAAGCTGTATAAATGCAGTATTTTCTGAAAATATGAGGAAGATCAGGAGAATGCCCTATCTGACTAGCAGGGGAAAAAAAATTAACCTTTTTATCATTTAATTAAACATTTCCAGAAGTTGGAACTGTAGGAAACAATATTGCTTCTGAAGTAACCCAAGTGAGATCAGCAGGGACACCCACATAACACTGGTGTCTGAGGACTCTGCTCCCTAAAGCACGAGTGAAGGCTGCAGAATGGAAGCATCCTATTGCTGCCCTTCCCCATCCTTGCTCACCTGGGCCTGCTCACTCCATACAAGCCACTGATAATACCTACACAGCAAGAGTGAACCCATTAAAAATAAAGTGCTGTAGGTAGAAACTCACCAGACTCTTCTATAGCAGAGAAGTGGCTCAGTTGTAAAGGGTCTGATCTTTAAAATGACCCTTACTCTAACAGGACCACTGGGAGCTGATCATACCCTGCATATCAGGTGAAAAAGCTGGCATATAAGGTTGAAAAATTAAGCTGAGACAGCCTCCCAAGCTTCTCTCCCAAGAAAGTTGCATTTCTGCTTGTTACAGAGTTGATGGCAAAATTTCTATTGGCTTTGAAGGAACCAAAGCCAGCCTCTATTTCCATATAACTCTGTAAACTTTGGACTGAAAAATACTTATTTGATCACAAAGCTCATTTAAAAAAAATGCAAGATATAGCTCCCTGCAGAAGATCTGTTAGACTTCTAACAGATATTTTATATCATCAAAAGCAAATAAACCTGCTTGGGGAAAAACAGGCAGGTGATTTGTATGGTTTGATTGCTTTCATATTCTCTTTATAATTTCAACTTACAGCCTCTAAGCCACAAGAGGACTAGAAATATCAGGGTGTGCAGTTTGTTTGCACAGACTGTTTATTTTACATGTACAGCTGATGTGTGTCAAAAGTGAGTGGATATGGCTATTTCAAGGTATGTTCTGAACTTGAGTGTTTTCTTTCCCAACAGTGAACTCTTCCAACCCTGGAAATTCTGTCAGGCGGCTGATGTTGGGAAGAATGGGAGACTTTACTTAATACAATCCATCTTTTTAGAAGTTTTGACTTAGCTGGTGCAATGAAGTGCTGTACCAGCAGTGCACAGTACCTGCCTGCATAGTGATGGATGGAAAGTCTGCCTCCAGTCTAGTTTGTGAAATTAATATTTTGACTTTTCTTTTGGTTTTGGTTTTTTTTTTTTGCCAGGGCTGTAGGCACATTCATATGTTACTGTGAGCTAAATGAAGCTGCAGGCAGAGAGATTATCTACTGCTATATATAAACCTACTTACCTTCTGAAATCAGGTTTCTTCTGACCAGATTTGTCATTTTCACTGTGCAAATTCAGGAAATTTTCTTTGTGCTAACTTGTTTGTTGGGCCATAGTTCAGCAAAGAGGAAGACTGGAAGAGGCTGAAAGGTTGCACCCTGTCAAGATGGTCAGCTTGGCCTAAACTACTGTATTGCTGTCACTGAATGACCTCCAGAAGATATTAATTATGTCATTACCTGTAATTTTTAAAAAAATGACGCATATGCATTTATTTTTATTCTCTTCCTCCTTCCAGTGATAGGATATTGAATTGACACGACTGCGTGGTAGTTCCATTTAACCACATATCTCACTGAACTTCAGCTCTCATTAGCATCCTCCTCTTGGACATGACTCTGTTGGGATCAGAGAGTCATGTCTGATCTGACACCAGTNGCTCTCATTAGCATCCTCCTCTTGCACATGACTCTGTTGGGATCAGAGGAGGTTCCGTGACACCAGCGCTGCTTCCTTGAATGGAGGAGGAAGGTGCAACTGTACTGGTTTTGTGTGTGTGAGGACTAAGGATTCTCTGGAAGAACATGGCCTCCTGCTGAAACATGTTCCTCACCCTCACCCCCAAAGCCACTGTCTCTCTGCTGTAGAATGAGTTTTGCCAGTCCGCCTAAGACCTCACCTCTGGCTGACCTGCACTCCTGAGGAGGGTGTGTGCTTGCCCCAGGTGCATTGCTGTGTGCCTTGGCAAGGCTGGAGTAGTGCAGCCAAGGGCTGCTGACTTCTAACATCAGACAAGTCCCACGGTTCTGCTGAGAGACACCAAGTGCCTGGCAGAGATGGGCCACCCAGAAGACCAATGGACAGGTAAGTCTTTGCAGTATTGGGAAGGTGTTTTGCACTTAGACATTTCAAGTTTGTGTTTCCCCCCAAAGAGTTTCACATATTTCAGGTCCGTCTGTCCTCTTCACCTGCTTTTCTCTTCATTTGTCTACAGTTTCATTTCTTGAGTGTGGCAGAAGAACTAATGTAGAGCAATGGTTTTCCTGCTTCAGACAAAATGCAAAGGTCCCCTGAAAACTCTGCTATTGTACCAGGAAGATGCTGCTGCACTGTCATGCCAGGTGCACACTGCTGGGGCCAGGGCATGAGCTATCTGTGGTCACTCCTTTTGAGAGTCACTTAACGTCTATCTTTATCCTAGACAGATGAAACCAAACTAAACTTGCTGAATATAGAACAGCCTTTCAAGCTGTTTTGGGCATACTATGTGTTTTTTCTGTGCAGGCAAACCTTTGCACTTCCTCGAAGAAGCCAATATTGTTATTGTTCCTGTCATAAGAACTCTAAACTAAAAATTAATAGAAGTGAGCTCATAGTATATTAGTTCTTGGAGAGTGCCTTGGGGATGAGGGGTTTGGCTCACTGCTATCCACAGTTTATATGCGTGCCAAGTTGGCATGTAGATCATACCAGGGAAAGAGGGGAGATGACTGAAGCCATGGTCTGCTAGGACTCTGGCCTGGGGAAGAAAACTTGGCATACACAATTTCTGTAACCACTCTAGAAATTTCTTTCAGGAGTGGGATTTAGAGACTATGTCTGGTGCTGAGGGAATTGTCTCTCTCCCTCTTTGGTGAGCAGGGCCACCAGTACCTAATGCCACTACGGACTGGCTCTGAGATCAGCCTGACAAGTGATCAGAGAGGCTTGATAGTCACACACTGTTCAGTAACTCATGAAGATTAGGGGGGTAAATGATTAACATTCCATCAACGCCTTTGTCACACTCCAGCATGGCTTTATTCAGCCAGGAGTCACTGAGGGAAAAAAGCCCTCTACACACCTGGTGGTTTGTCATCCATCCTTCATCCTTTGGCATGTAAAATTCATTCCAGCTGCACTTCACCCATGGGTGCTCTCTCACTCTCAAACATGAGAGCTTGTGAGTAAATGAAAAAGGATCAGCAGGTGCAGGTGCAAGCCTCTCACTCCCAAGGATAAGCCTGAGACTTACCTGACATAGAGGGACCCAGTCCAAGTCACTAGGTAATGTGCTGCTGGTGCTGACAGTGATGACAACAATGATGACAGTAGTGTACAGACTCTAGGATCACTTTTAGTGATCGGCTGAGTGTAGACATCAGGATCTCATTATCTCATGCAGTAACAGGAGCTGATTACACTCTAACATTTACTTTGCTCACCAACAGTCCATGTCTTGGAGAGCATTTGCTTGAATGTGAATTAGGGAATGGAAGAGGATGGTAGAGCTGAATCCTAACAGCTTATGTGAAAAGCATGTTGATTTCAGACAGATCTGCAGCTTTACTTCAATGCTGCAGCTTTACTTCATCTCTATGGTGTCCCAATGGAGGAAAATGTCATTTCAGTTTTCTCCTCTGTGGTCTCAGAGCACCAGTTGCTTACATTTCTAGCCCTCTAAGAACTCATCCTCGTTCTAATTACAAATAAACACATTAAAAGACCATTGAGCCATGGGAAGCTAGTCCCCATTTCCTTATCCTTTTCTCAGGCCTGAGGTGTGTATCCCAGTTATTTGGGTTTTGTACTGGACACAGGTATCACCATGGAGATCAGGTCAGGGTGGACTGGGCTGTGTGCAGGGGGGGCAGCACTGGGAGCTGCGGGGTGGGTGTCTCCAGCCGCAGGCACAAGGGAAAGCCCAGCTCTCCTGCCGTGAGAGGTCATACAGCCCAAAGCTGCAGTGTCGCCACTACACGTACCCATGCATATAAATTTGGGAATCCAGTTCAACCAGCCCCAAGGTCTCTGGGAGGTAGGAATGCTGCATGGGGGTCAGAAAAGTTCTTCCTATAGCAGGGGGGCTTCCACACTTGCAGAAGGGACCCATGAGCAGAGCAGCTTCAGCTAGGGCTGTACACACCCATGCTGTGCAAAGTCAGCGGCCACAGGTGTCTGTGAGCATCCCTGAGCTGGATGCAGAGTGAAGATGCCCCTGGGCAGGAGTTGCAGGTCCCTGTCTGCCCCACTAACAGCACAGGCAGCACTGCTTGCCCAGGGGTGAAAGCCAGGGCTCAGTGTAGAGCATCTCCGGTGACACCTGGCCATCACAGGAGCAGATGAACCCCAAGCAGCCCTCCACACTCAGCTGTGAGGTGCTGTGAAAGCCATTAGGGCATCTGCTCTGAAATGGGCTCATTAAAATACACATTCTCCTTCATTATCCTATGGCTGCAGTGCCTGACTCATCCCACTGCAGTTGCTCTGGAATGGGAACCCAAGTTAAAAGTTTTCCAACTTGTTTTTTATTCACCAGCGAAGCTCATGTCTAACGCACTGAGATGGCAGTGGAAGCTGGAACAACATCTGTCTTCATGGGAGGCAAATGGAAGGAAACCTGAAAAAACAGGGAGAGGAAATAAATGAGGCATTGTCTGATTGAAAGGCTGTTATTTCATGTTGCCTTTCACAATTTGACACAGGATGCTTTCTTGCACAGGTGCAGTTATTGCTGGAGTAACCCAACTGGGACATGGCCACTCCCAAAGCAGGTGTGCTAATGGTATTTCCCCCTTTACTCCTCTTTTTCCACAGAACCACAGAAACCTGCCACACAGCCATGGCTTAGCAGCCATAGTCTTGCAGCGAGCTTTGGCTGGGACCCCTGCTCTGCCTACTGACCATACTGAACCTCTCTTCTCCCCAGAGGCAGATGGGGCCCTGCACTCAAAGATTTTGCTGCCAGCACTGTCCCCAGACACAGACCCCTCTGAGGCGTCACATGGATGGATACAAGGTGAGGGTTTGCAGAACTTGTCTGGCAGGCTGGGGGAGGCACTGCCTTGTGCTGCCTTCCTGCTCCCCCAGCTCACAGGGACAGTGTGGGCACCGCTCGGCCAGTGCTTAAAGCCACAGGCAACCCTAGCCTCCCTCTGCCAAAATGGAAACCTCGCGGCCTAAGCCCACCTCATCCAAGCTGGGAACCTTCTCTTTCATACACAGACATGATCTCACCCAACGTTGCTTTTAGCTGCAAGAAAATTCCTCCCTCTAACTGTTTTGCTCTTAAGGACTGCTTTCCTGGGCTAAACATCCTTTGCTTTAAATAGATGTGCTGACCCAAATACTACTGCAAATGATTATTCAAGGATGAAGAACAGACTGTAGTCCAAAGATTTTTACAAGACAACTTAAATCAATACTATCCTTCTGATTAGCACTTCTAGAAAACCTGTGTGCTATATTCTTTACTTGGCTCATTTTGCTGTTATTTGTTCATGTGGTACATCATCAAGCATCTGAAATATTTACTCTGTTGTCCTCTGGACTGCACTGATTTCTTTTGGAACAAAATGTAGCCTGGAAATGCTCTGCTGTAGATTTTTTAAACGAATATTTTACAGTAAGCCACTTGTTACTAATGAGCCTAATATTACTTGTACAACTCTTTTTATAATCTTTACTCTTAAAAAATAATTGGCAAAATTAAAAATAATAATTCAATTGTTTATTAACTGATGGCCTACTTGCAATATTAAACTGAACATGGCATTGCAACTTGGGCTATTTTTCAATTTTGTATAGGAAAAAGTCTCTGCACGTGTGGAAGGCAACATTTTTCACAGCACACATCTGAATATTTTTTTATTTTAGACTGCCTACTGTAGTAGAGCAGTCACTTCAACAGAAAATATACTGAAAGCCTGAAATCTAAATCTAATTTAAAGTCTAAATGATGCACATGATTAAAAAAATGTGTTATCTATTCCCAACAAATCAGCATCATTGAAACACTAATATTTCCCTAATTTTAAGCACCATCTAGTGAGTCAAACATTAGATTTGATCTTCCAAATTATGCCAGAGGAAAATAAGATCCTGGTTTGACTGCATCCCACGTAGTGCTAGGTCTCATGCTGAGATTTGTAAGTTAGCTGTTTAGTCACCGTCTGTTCTCTTACTAATGGACATTAAATATTCCTCCAAAGGTGCTGGAGACCTGAGCTGCTGCATGAAGCTAATTTGTTTGTTAACAAAGGAGGGTCTTGGCTGAGCAGGCTCCCTAGTTAGACAAGGCTAACTGCCTGCAAGTGGAGCAGGGAGGAACCTCATTTTGATAATGATAATTTTGTTTTTATCACTCCAGAGCAAGGGACTGGAAAGGATGTGGCTTTATTTCAATTATAAGCCAAAGAAAAAAAATCTCCAGGCAAATAAACAGCTTTATAAGGATCATGATTCTTACAACTTCTATTAGCTGGCTTGCCATGAAGATGAAGTAGGTCTGAGAGGGGATAGCACAGCAAATCTGCATGCAATTATAGGACCTGCTTACCTGGCACTGGTGTTAAATCAGTTCAGTTAAATCAGTGCCAGCAACTGACCTATATAAACGGCTGCCCACAGATGGAATTCATTTGGAAAGCAAGTGATGCACAACCAGTTGGGTTGACATGGAATCACTCTGGGCACAGGTTCTTTTGTTCAGACTGAGCCTCATTTGGCCTCTCTGAAACTACAGAGCTTGTGGCTGGAGCTGTGCTGGTACTTTACATGTGCCAGCAAAACTGGTGCAAGGCTGGGCAGTGCCTGGCCTGGCCTTGCTGGGGATGAGGAAAAGGCACGCTGCCTTTGTCTGGGAGTGCATCACTTGGGAGGCAGAAGTGTCATATGGGGGTCACAAATAATTCTTGGCTGCTGCTAGCGATACTTTCAGTTGGCCAAGCTATGTATTTGACCTCTTTCTGGTACATCTGGGTCTGGGGGAAGTAGGATTTATTGATGTGTCCTTGGTCCCAGCTACTCTGTGGTACCAGCACACACACTTCAGCAGGGCCCTGGGGCTGCTGGCCACGGCTCAAGAGCAGAAGACCAGCCCAGTTCTGTGCACGGGGTCGTTCCTGGTGGTGCATCCCCAGCCACCTGCCCAGCCAGTGGCTCACCACTGCTGTGCTACGTCTGCTTGGGAGGTCACACAGTGAGGGAGGCTGAGGACCTGACCTGGGCCGCAGAGACCTCTCTGCTGTTCTGTTTTGGGTTGTCCCCATTGCTCCCTGTGCATCACTTCCTGGCTGTGTCACCCACCAACCCTGCACCTCAGAGCAGCTGTGGCCAAGGGCTGATGGAGGACAAAGACTGTTGGTGAGGAGGAGGTGATGCCAGGAGGTTTGCATGCGAGAACTGCTGCAGGAACTCTCCTCGAACTCAGCCCTGTGCTGCAGGCACAGCTCCTGTGCTCGCCTGCCTTACCCCTCAGGCTCCCAGGGAAATTGTGATGGACAGTGCCCACCTGCTATTTCAAAACAGTGGAGGTTTATCTGCACCTCGTGTTATAGAAATCTGGTACTTGATGGGGTTAAACTGGAAAAAGCAGTGTCTCTAGGAGTGGGAGCATTTAAGGCCCCATCCCTCATCACCAGGACTTATGACTGCTGAGGGTTAACAGAGGTACCTGGTCTTTGGTCTCTACTTCCAAAACAGGAGAAGGATCAAAACTGAAGCTGGGAATCAACTGCACAGCTTCACTAACACCTGAAATACCTTAAGAGTTGCCCCAATTTGGACATAGGCAAAACCCCTGGGAAAAAGAAACAAGCATCCCTTTTTTCCTTCATCCCTACTGCCCATACATGTCGTCTTGTTAGCAAAGGGTAAGATCTTTTAGCAAGATCCTGATTTATGGTCTATAATTTCATGATAGAAAGTGGATTCAAGCAGGAAATCAATTTTCAGAGCTATACAGTAACGAAGAATGATATTTTTGGAATCCTTCCCCCCAAACAGAGCAGAGCATGTGTAGGTATCAGTCTGTTTAGCAAGACAGTTCAAGCTCACTGGAACAGTCACACAGCATACACGACCCATGTTAGGATCCAGTCAGCTCCAAACACTGCTCAACTACAGGGGTAACCCAGAATTTCATGACATCACATAAATAAGAGTAAAGAAATACAGTAAAAAGGCTTTACCTTGGGCTTAAGCAAAATGTGAAATTTCCCAGTCCTGTGGGATTCTTCTCTGTCCCCAAGTCTGCTGGCTCACAGTGCCGCAAAATGATCTGGCATTTATCAACCCTGGCAATGTCTGCAAGTCCTGAGGGTGTTGGATTTGGAAAGAAAGGTGTCGGGAGGAGATTCCTGAATACCTCTACCCAGAATAATGCAGGGGAAAAAAAGAAGAAATAAAAGCAAGCTTTAAGAGGTCAGAATGTGTAGCCTGTCCAGAGCTGCTAGTCCTGGTAGAAATTAGACCCTGAAGTGCCCAGGTGAAAATCAGGGATAATCCCTGTATAAGTGCTTCTAATTGGGACAAACTGAAAGTGAGAAAGTTGAGCAAGACAGCTCTGGCCCATTCCTGGGGACTCCTGGTTTGTTCCCATCTGGTAACTGAGAGCACAATTACGCAAAGCCTCCTCTATAAACAGAATTTGGTTTATTATGACCGAACTGGGTGAATCTATTTTTGTCGCCACTGTGTGCGAAAGTGTTACCCTTGTGATTCCCAGCCAGGTCATTCCAAGTCAGCTGCTTTGGCTGTGGCTGTCAGTGGAAGCTCCTCTGTCTGCCCAGTCCCTGGCCCCATTTCTCACCCGCCCGGGGTTGGCTCCCAGACAAGGGGGACGAGGGGATGAGCCTGTGGCTATTCTGGTAGCTGTGAGCTATGGAGGTGTCACGTGAAGCAAAGAGCCAGAAATGCGTGTCAAATCGAACCAGTGACTAATCACGGTATTTTGGTTGTCTTAGTGGCTGCCGGGGAAAGATTTACGGGCTCAGAAAACCTTCCCGTAATAATCCCTGGGAGCTGATTTGATCTTCGGCTGAGGCTTCCCAAGACCGTGCGGAAAGAGGACGGAAAGGGGGCTGCTGTCCCAGGGGTGGTGACGTCTAAACTGATCGGAGTTCAAAATACAAACAAGGGGAGAAAAGTCAGCGCTCTCTTCTCATCTGTGTCTGCTCAGAGCCACGCGCTGGCAGCCAGAGAGGATCCCTTTGATCTGCCTGTGGAGCAAGGAGGGTCGGGGGCGACGGCTGAGCAGACACGAAGGGCCATTTATTGGGATTGTCATCTAGCTCCCTCATCTGTCACCTGATGGCCAGCCAAGCAAGTGCTCGGCACAACCATGGACCCTTCATCCTTGCGCAACTCGTGGAGGCAAGAAAAGTAAGCATCCTGCAGCTGGTATGACATTCAGCTGTTTTTTCTATAAAGGAATGAATTGAATTCACTACAAATCTACTAACTGTGCCCCTACGCCAGGCAAGAGACTGACTTGGGGTTTTTTTTGGGTTGGGCTTTTCTCTAACAGCTGGAGGTCTGCTGGGCATTCAAGCAATGGCTGTTAAGTGAGGCAGCTGTTTCAATATCTAATATCATTTTAGCTCTAATAGCTCAAGGGGAAAGCATTACATTGTCTGCCATGAGCTACTTCCTGTCCTACTGCAAAGCACACTGCACCGCTGTGCTCGCCCAGTACCAGAGCCTGAGGTCAGAGGGCTTTCTCTGTGATATTTTGCTGAAAGTGAAAGAAAATGAGTTTCCTGCACACAAGTCCTTGTTGGCATGCTCCAGCGACTACTTCCGAGCCATGTTCAAAAGCTATACCCAAGAGTCTAAAGCCAGTGTCATTAACCTACAAGTTGTCTCACCCACCGGGCTCCAGCACATCCTGGATTTCATTTACACATCCTTGCTGCCCCTTTCCTTTGAAAGCCTGGAGGATACCTTGGAAGCTGCAAGCTACTTGCAAGTGACTGATGCTATTGGTTTGTGCAATCAGTACTTAGTTAACAACCTTGCCTTGGAAAACTGCTGCTTCTCTGCCAACGTGGCCAGGAAGTTCTACCTGCCAGATGCCCTAGCAGCCACAGAAAAATACATTATCAAAAATGTTTGGAAGCTGCTGGACTTGGATTTGTCAGGACTTCTTGACCTGAACTTCAGGTCTTTCCTAGCAGTGATTCAATCACCAGATCTCCCCATGGTGGAAGAATGCCGCCTGTTGAATCTTGTCCTGCTGTGGTTGAAGCAGGATAAATCCAGGCTGGATCATGCAAGCAGCCTTTTAGAGCACATTAGATATGGTCTCATCCCAGTGGAAGAGCTGAGAAAAACTTACACACAGTCAGAAGTGTCCCTCTCAGCAGGTATCAAGTGCTTGATCATAAAAGCAATAAATTATCACACCTCTGTATTCAAACAGCCTGTTGTCCAGGATAAGTCCACCACACTGAGGAACCAGAAAACTCGAATCCTTCTGCTGGGGGGAGGGACAGCAAGTGAGGGGCTCATCACTGATGTGGTGGCCTTCGATGTTTACAATCACAAATGGAGAACCCTCACACAGCTGCAGGACAGGGTGCAGAACCACAGTGTGTGCGTGGTGGGGAACTTCCTCTATGTCTTGGGTGGGGAAATACAACATGGCACCCTGGGTGATGCTAAAATTGAAAAGACCTTATCAGTTACAAACAAGGTCCATCGGTATGATCCAAGATTTAACACATGGACCCAAATCACGGGCATGCTGGAAAAGAGATGCCAGTTTTCTTGCTGTGTCCTAGGCAAGGATATCTTTGCCATTGGTGGAAGGGGTGAGGACGGGTCGCTGCATTCATCTGTGGAAGTCTATGACATCAGCAGGGATAGATGGACGAAGGCCAGGGAATTGCCATGCAGGATACATGGCCATGCCAGTGCTGTTTGCAAGAACACCATATACATCTCCGGGGGCAAGCACTCGGCCCCAGCCAGCACAAGCAATGACGTTTATTCTCTGAGCTCGCCTGAAGCGCAGTGGGTAAAACGAGCCCCAATGAGCATTGCTCGGTTTGGGCATCAGATGGCAACAATCAGGGAATCCATATTCACCTTTCTGGGATTATATGAACCTTTCTCTGAAATAGAGAGGTACGACCCAGATCAAAACCAATGGACCCGGTTAAAACCACTGATCTACGATCGATTCTCCTACGGCCTGGCAGTGGTAGAGGAAACAGCTCTTCTTATTGGGGGAAAGAAGTGGCAAAACTCACTGGAGGTCTCCACGCAAGACGTGGTTGGCTACGATATCGACAACGACGGCTGGGAAGAGATCTGCAGGGCCCCTCTGCCGTGGTGTGGGCTGCAGTGCGCCGTGCTCCAGCTCTCCGAGGTGGCTGAAGAGCAGGACAGTGACAGCCAGCAGAAGAAGCTGCCCAGCTGCTGAGCTCCCATGCTGAGCACTATCCATCCCAGGAGATGAGCGAGCAGGGTCCTGGAGAAGAAGAAAATTGCAGCCGCGCTGAACGTGAGAGTGGAAGTTTTGCTTGGATAAGCCAAATGCTTGGTGGAAACAGGCAAGAAAATCTGGCTCCAGCACGGGAAACACATCTAGGATTTATAAAGCTGGAAGCTGATCTCACTGAGCAAGGATGTAGCCAGTAGCACATTGAGAGGCGATGAGTGAGAATCATAATCCTTGACTTTTGGAGAGCAATACTTAGATAGCAATTAGTAGGTGTTGCAAGTCAGAGTTTTCAAATATTAAAAAACATAATCCATCTTTTCTGTTTTCTTAATCAGAGGTAATTTTCCCAGCTGGTCAGTGCTATTGAATTTTTATGCTATGGCTAAGCAAAAGGAAAGAGAGCTGTATAAAGACTAGAAAATTGATGCCTACAAGAATTAGTAGCAAGTATTGCCAAGGAAAAGATACTATTAGGTGTACTATGGACTAGGCAAGAATGTCTTAGCTAACCAGCATGAAATTACTGGGCAGAAAGTGGGGATTTTTCACTATGTAGACTCAGCTACAGCTGAAAGTTAAAACACTGTTTATTTGATTAAAGCCATTTCTCTCTCAGAGGCCTTTGTTGTAGAACACCTTCCAGATGTTTATTTTGTGTTATTTTAAAGATGCACGCTACTGCTGATGTACATTACTTTCGTACCCAAACCCTGTGTTAGCTTAGATGGCCAGAACTGAATGGGAATCCTTTTCATCAGCCTCCAAGAAGCTTGTTACAGGAGTAACAAGCTGTTACTAATGCTTTGGCATTTACCTTGGTGCCATACGCTGCTTTATCACACCTGTGCATAAGGGTAAAATTCTTCTTTGTCGTTGAATGCTACATGAGAGAACCCTGCAGTCAAAAAAGGTTTACTTTCATCAAAGAGTACAGAGGGGAGGGAGGTAACTGAAGGTTTTCAGAAGTCTTTACTCAGTGTCTGCCTATGTATGAATCAGCAGTAGGGTCACTCCCTTTTGGCTACGCTGGCAGCGTTTGAAGTCACACCG
This sequence comes from Oreocharis arfaki, assembly GCA_013398015.1. Taxonomy (NCBI): domain Eukaryota; kingdom Metazoa; phylum Chordata; class Aves; order Passeriformes; family Paramythiidae; genus Oreocharis; species Oreocharis arfaki. The sequence goes on along the minus strand of VZRR01011200.1, from coordinate 2,740,647 downwards.
GGGTACTTACGATACATGGATATGTGAAATGCAGATAAAATGGTCAGATGCCACAGAATCACTCTGGTATGGAGCAAATTGAATCTTGAGCCATAAATGTTCGTTTAAAAGCTAAATTTATTGTACTTCATTTTACAGTGTTCCCTTTCTAGGCTGAGAGTTAATACAATAAAAATATATATAGAAGAACATTTAATAGTCTTAAAAGAAGGCAGCACAATGGAGAGGACACATGTTCTTTGTCACTAGACTAGCTTAAAAAATCGTAATGTTTAATTTTCACCTTTAAAGCAATCAAGCTAACTTTACTAATGTAAAGTGCAGGCAGAATGGCTGTTGCATAGCAACAGATCTAAGTCTTCTGAACTGCCTTGGTTTTGACAAGGAATCAACTACACAATGTGCATATACATCCATCAGATATAAAGAGTTTTTCTTATGAATATATTTACTTTTGGTCCAGTAAAACAATAGCAAGAGAATCTAAATGCTTGGAACAATAGCACAATCCATTTTAAGTCAAGCATTTCTTAAGAGAAATTTACAAAAACCTCACAAATTTAATATACAAGTTGGTACCCATGCAGCAAATAAATGTCCAGTTTATACAAACAATATTCTTCTAATAGTACAAATCTTACACTGGATCCAGAATTCTATACAAATGTTAATACATGATTTGTCATCCATACGACTTGAATATAGGATTACTGAAAATGGGCTACAGAAAGGCCACTCTTCTGTACAGTTGTGCAAAATCTGCAGAACATTTGCAATCCAAATGCAGTAACAAGATAGAAAATGACGGGTAGAAAGAGAAAAGGAAAGAAAAAGAGAAAGGGGAACAAGAGAGAAAAAGGGGAGAAAGAGAGAGGAATAAAATAAAGAAAGAAAGAGAGAGAAAATAAATCTGTCCATTCTTTCCTTTATCCCTTCATGGATATAACTGCCAGGAAATATCAGAGCTCATAAAGATTAAAGTACATTCACTGAGCTGTACAGGCAATACTCTCAAGTTGGTTAAGAGTACAACTCACTAAAGCATAAGGGAGGCTTTTCCTTTCGACATGAGCATTATTAAATCATGTCATGAGTCCTAACTTACGCAGCAAAATACTGAAGAGCAGCAGAAATATTTTGTCATGTTCTTAACATTTTTCCAAAACAAGCCCATAAAAAGTAAATATATGATTTAAGAGTTCCCTCCCACTTTTATTTCAGGCATGTGCCTAACTCTAAGGATCTATTTCCCCTCATATTCACTGGGTTGTCTTCAGCAGATAGCAAATCTCATAAAGTTTAAAACATTTTAATTGGCTTGTGAACTCAGCAGAACTCAGAGACATCCCTTCCCCTTCAAAAGCAAACCAGAGGGTTTTTTACTCCTCAGTTATTTTTCAGGCTCTGTGCTCAGCTCTGCTCTCATCACATATTATCCCTGCATACAATACAGCCAAATTTCACAGCTCAGAAAACACATAGGAAACTACTTGAAAAATTCTATTCACTCCTTTTCTATTGTGGGAATCTTCAAAACATCTCAGATTTGAAGCATTTCATTGGGAACCTTTTCCACTGCTGCTTTTCTGGGCTAAAGAAACGCTGCTACGAAGGATGTTGAAAGTCTGCATTTTCTCTTTTGCAAAATCTGCACATTATACTGATACCTTCAGTGCAAAAGTATCATCAATCACAGTACCATGACTAATTATTTTTAAAAAATCAACCTAATATGATTAAGAGACAACACACAATTTGGTCTTAATTATCACACAAACCAGCATCTCTTTGCACTGGTGGTAAACCTTAGCAACAGGCTTTAAAAAAGCACAAGGAAATAAGACCTAACCTCTTGACACTTAAATTCACATTAGTCATTTTTCTGTCTGCTGGTTTTCACCCTTTTATGTGTTTGACAAAACTGAAATACAACCACTGCATTACACTTTTTCCCTGTTATTTAAGAAAAACTCCCAGAGTTTCTCATAAAGTATAAAAATTGGTTTTCTCCCACCACCAAAATAGTACCTGCACTCCAAAAATGCAATGCAATACTGGAATTATATAATATAAAATATCATCGTAAAACTGACCTTAGATAACAAAAGCTTTAGCATGTGGAACTTCCTGCATGAAGGCCACAGTCTTCCAAAAATGCTTTTAAATCCTTTTCTTCAATAGCTAAAGATCATGTTTTTTTAATTCACAGAAGGTAAACACAAGCAGAGCACTGGTAGCATATAAAATATACAAATCCTCATTAAAGAAGTGGTATCGTTGACCATTGAAGGCTTACTTCACACAGCTGAGTAACATTAAAATATCATTTACTAGAGCTCTCACATATTGATATAAAAACTACTTTATGCACTTAAGTAAAGGGCTGGAGTGTAGCAAATGGCCAAAAAGAGAGACCTTTATACATGTGTTTCTATGTACGAGTGAGTGTGCGCTAACGAGGCTATAAGTGCTTCAACCTCAGACGAGCCATTAACAGAGTCCCTCGGGGGGCTGCTTTCATAGACGTTCATGAAGAGATCAAGGTACACTTGCTTCCATTCTTGAAAGTCTCTAGATGTCAAAGCTGGGTTATCCAGAACTTTATCTATAATTGCTACTTCTCCTTCCCTGGCCTGTGAGAGAAAAGGAACAAGCAAAGAGTTAATGCAAGTGATGAGTCACTGGCAAAATCAATCATGTGGGTGGAGGGAGAGAATGAGGGGTACAAACTCAAGGCCCTGAAAGCACAGGGACTATCTGCTCTATGAGCAGTCACAAACAGGAGCCCTTTCTACAGGGTGTCACACTTCCCCCTGTGGGACTTGGGCCTCCCTCACCTTGTCCAGAACCCCCGGTAAGAGTCCCCCACCTGCCCCCTTGTTTAGCCCTAGAAAAAGCAAGCCCTGTACTGTTTACTATTAGCTGCTTGCATTTCTCAAGATGGGTTTCACACAACAAAGTGCCATCTGTTTGCTCTTGATCAGCATCAGAAATACTGCATGGGTGCGTGGCATGCAGACACACACAGGGCCTCCCACCTGCCAGCACAGCTACGCCTCTTTGCCAGGCTTGTCGTGGGGGCATCTGAGCTCTGCATTGCAAAGGCCTGTGCAAGGAGTCCCATGTGAAGGACAACTCCTCTTCACTACTGTTCTGCTGCATGTGATGGGCTGGCTGGCTGCAACCTCTTTCTACCTCTGACGTGGCAAAGAGAAGGTGGAAAAAGGGAAAATATAACATAGCTGCTGGTACCTCCTTATGCACCATCGGGGCAGGGGAAGTGACTGTATTGTAATCCCTCTCTGGTGACTGGTTCATAGGGAGCTGAGGGTCACAGAGCTGAGTAAGCCTCAGCTGCACCCATAGCCACTCACAGTTGTTGCAAGTGGTGGAAGCTGGATGCCACAGCCATTATCCTTGGAAACACAGCTAACACACAGGTCTCCAGCACTACTCCTCAGCACAGGAATGGCGTGGCCACCAGCCATCTCCCCTCCAACCTTCCTGCCAGATGGGTTTCACGCTCCTCATGGCTAACTGACATTTTCCATGTCCATACTATGAGTATGTTAAATCTTTCTGGACAGCATGGCAAGGGGAAATATCAAGCTGTGTATGATGGGACAGATGAGAAGGGTCAAAGACCTCTTCCATAAGCAGTACTTTCATGCTTTTTAAACAACAGCAAATTAACACTACCTGCTAGAATGCTCATTTCCAGAAGAAGAGGGCAAGCTGAGAACGAGCTGTGGAAAAGAAACCATGGGAACTCCTCACCACCGTATCTCTGCTTGAATTACAACGACTTATTTCTCACAGGTTGTGGCTGGTCCCACACCTCTGCACTACCAGCCAGGCAGCTCATACTCAATGACAGGAGAATGATTTTGTGTTATCACAAGAAAGAGAGCACAGGAGTCTTTCATTCATGACTTAGAAGATGAGACATCAAGAGCTAGAAGCAGTTTGGGGTACTGTCTCTGGACACTATTATGTAGGATAAAATTCAAGGAGAGTTCTGAACATCAATGCCAACAGGCCAGCACAGTTGGCTGCATGCAGTAAGGAGAAATCAAAGGCACTGACAAAAAGAAAGAATAATTGATTAGGTAATAGCAGTAGCTACTGGTTGATACGATTACCAGTAGTGTGGCAGAGGTGGAGCTCCGGGCTGTGATGCAGTTAGTCACAAGTTACCATGATGTCACTGCAAACCAAGCACGTGTCACCCTACACTGCTGTTCTATGCAGCAAACAGCAATTATCTGTCTTTGCTCCTTGCTGCCATTGTGTTTTCCATTATTGGTATCATGTACTTAAGAATGATTTGCACCAATCACAGTCCAAACAAGAGTGCTGACAGGCTTAGAAAATATGGCTCATGGACACAGAACGAACAAATTGTGTTTGCTTGGTCCAAAGGAAAGAAGTTCCAGAGAAGCACAAAACCATGCACCTGCTGGGTCAAGAGGCTGCACTGGTTTTAGACTTCCCTGAAGGAAAGCAATTTCATTTGCAGGAAGCCATTGGTATAATATACCTCAGGTATCAGTAAACACCAACAAAAGAGACAATTCAGCACGGTAGCAAGCTGCTGATGCCGAACCACAGCTGAGGTGTGAGTGACCCTGCCATGGTACAAAAACACAGCTACAGTGTGAACCTCCTGCCACTCTGATCTGTCTGAGAGCCCTGTGATTTTGTTTCTGGTTCTCATGCTTGTAGAAGCCATGTGGACAGCTTGTGAATGTTGCCCTTTTTTTGCCAGCCTGCAATCCTGCAAAGACTCGCATACCAAGATAATAATGCAAGTTGCCTTCAATGAGATGATACAGTACAGGAAGTTAAGCATGTGTAGGATTTTTTTTTCAGGATGGGAGCCCCACAGCATGAAAATGATATTGTTTAAATGCTTCTCTAGGTGATGGAAAACTAAATTAATTAATGTTGATAAAGCCCTCTCTGATGAAAGCTGTTACAAAATGCACTGTACAATTATCTGGTGACTTAAAATGTGGTAATTTAATATAGTTAACAGGGTCCCTGAGGAAATCCAGCATATTATTTGCTGAAATCTCTATCAGGACAGAACTGAAACTGCTGTAACAAACAAAGGAAGCTGACAAGGAGGCTAAATGAGCTGTGGTACATTTAAAATAACCATAAAAAACTTCAAATCTCTCATTACCGCTATCTATTTATTTAATCAATCTTACTGATTAAATACAATGATCCTATCAGTTTACACAGAAAGCAAGCACACAGTTTCCTCCTGGACAAGCTCATCAATGAGAAAACAGTCAAGTGTTTCAAGAGATACTGTTCCCTTCCGAAGGCTGGCTTTGCTTAACTTTAGAAAGTGAATGTGTTTTGGTAAATGAAAACATTCGGGGACAAAAAAGGGTATAAGGTTTCCTCCAATAATTTGGTGTCAAATTCTGTTAAACCAGCTAGAGGAGGAGCAGCTGACTGAGATTAAATACAAGAAAATGAAGAAATAAAAACTGATCTCCTCACTTTGACTGCTCTCCCAGGCACGTTTTTCTCTGCTTTTCAAGCAGCGTTTCCCCATGTCTCCCTTGTTTGCACACTATGCTCAGCCTGGACTCCAGCTGCACACAATAATCTCTGATTACAATACAGCCCAATCCAACCCTGGGGCAGGATTTTTCCTCCCTGTTTTATCTCACCTTTAAAGTGCTTTTCAGAATTCGCAGCTGGTGCAGTTTTTCATTGACTACTGGATCGCTACATCTCTTTATAAAAGATTTCTTATACTCCAGCTTAGTGGAAATCCGGTGTTCTCCTAAAGGAGACAGGCTGGCCTGCTCCAAGGCTCTGTACAAATCTTGCAAGGAGTCTGCTGTTTTTTCCTCTATAGTTTCAACTGTAATGAGACAAAGGGGAAAACAAAAAAAGGAGGAAGAAATAGAGAAAGGAACAATGTATCATTAATGTGATTATATGAAGACCTATCAAAAACCTCTGCAAAATGTTTAACAGGTTTAACTAGACCATAAAGAGAATACTTCACACCTCCTAAGTACCAGAAAAAAGTCCTGTGACTGCTCCTTGCTATTGCCTTCAGAAGAAAGGGAGAAAAACTTTCAGGAATGTAAAATCTTGACACGCAGAGAAAGAGGGAAAAAACAGAAATAGTGCAAGGTGCAGTAATATTAGAGTGCATTACTACCAGAAATCAGATGTCTGGTATTGCAGTTATGTAATTCTGGTGACTTCCTTAATACAAGGAGAGGAAGCCCTGGAAGGATCCTGCTAAGGAACCCATCAGGGATCAGATCTCAGACCAGAAGTGCTGATAACAGCACTAAAGAGTATGTGATGGTGGCCCTGGAATGACATGTCCTTTTCCTTCCTGGAAAATTCCACCTATTTTTGTCTCTTATTTTTGATACTCGGTAGTGTTGTTCAATAGTCAGTAAAGCTGTCACTTATGGTGGTCTTTTACTTTACTATTACCTGAAGGTTCAGCAGCAGACTAGAGACAAAACATGAGCACAACCATGACCTGGCAGCACAGCAAACCAAAACAGAGCTGTTTGCACTATAGTTTGGTTTTTAAAAACTAAAATTTATTACACAATATACCAAAATATATAAATATAAGAAGTATTTATTTATTACAGGTTTAAAATATTTGTTCAAACTAGTACTGAAAGCATTTAAAAAGAAAAATAAAAAAGAAAGGTTTTGCTTCTCTAAAAAGAAAACCAAGCAAAAGCTGGGGATGAAGTGTTACTCTGACATGGGCATTTGAAATGCTTGTTTTAGAAAACATCAAACCACTTCAACTTTTCACACCGTGTTTCCCCCAGAGGAAACTGTTTGGTGACTCTGTACAAGCTTTGCAAGCACCAGTGCAGTGTCAGGATTAGCAGAGTGGAGATCAGGATTAGCCAGGGCAGCCCTTGGGACAGTGTTAGCTGTGTCCCTCAGCTCTGCCCTGCTGCCCCTTGCACACTGACACACACGTTCATGCAACAGCCAGACACCACCTGTGCATGGCCTCCTGGCTGCTTCCAGAGCTCTTGGGATCCTCCCAGCCAGTCTTGGCTTTCCAAGTGGTGCTTGTTTTGCTGGTTCAAAGTGCCTGTGTCCTCAGGAGGCTTTCCTAGAAGCTCTTTAGGAAGGCTGCTTGGTTTCAGGCATTAGCTTTACCCTGTGACTGAACCTGCTCCAAGACAGTAAATTCTACTGGCTGAAAGTTTACCATGTACTGACATACCCTTGAGTAAAGAACCTCAGTGTCCTCAGGTGATTAGAGGGTTTTTCATCAATCACCAATAGAGAAGACAGTTTGTGTTTCATGTGACATTTTTAGCCCATCAAGACCTACCTGAGGCCACCTCCCATTTGAGCCCATACTATGCAGTAGGGCAATGACTCTCCTCAGGCTCAGGCAAGTACTCCAGAAACCTAAATTTCCTCACCCTTCCATAAAAAGTGTTTGCCTTTGTACAGATCTTTATACAATCCAAGAATTTTGCAATCAGCAACTAATCTAGCTTAATCTCTCATCAGTTCATTCCTTTGTCCTTTTAGAGAGCAGCTGTTTTTAAAGCACACATTAAAATTTTTTTAAAGAGATATGGAAGCAAAGAAGGGTTGGAGACCTTTTATCAATGGAAGTATTTTGAGTCTTCAGAGAGCTCCCTAAATCATCCCATCCTGTGCTACCCTGCTTGGTGAGCTGGGTTCATCACTGTCAATGGTGGCCAGGACTGAAATAAAATAGAAATAAGATGCTTTTCTCTTTCTTGGAATTTTCTTTCTTATTAAAACATCTAATGGGCTAAAGGACAAAACATTCAGTAGCTGAATACTTAGAGAGTGGTTAAAAATCTCCTGTGGTCTTGATTTTTATGCTTTCTTAAGAAGTCCATGCAGCAAGGAGGTCAGAAGTTTGAGATCTCTCTGTCAGTTCCTATTGCTGAAAGCTGATGTCCATCAGTCTGACATCTGTGGAAGGGGAGTGATTTGCTAAAAGGCAAAGGGAAAGCACCCTCCTGGTCTGACACAGGAGTATTTGACACCTGTTTCTCTCTCCCTCTCATCTCTTGCTATGCAAGGCAAAAGAGATCATTCCTCAGGTGTCTCTTCCCCCGCAGCACGGCCAAGGTTGTACCCTGAGGGGACTTGTACAGGGATGGCTTGCTGAAGAAGCAGGCCAGCACTTTGACTCTATACCATCTGAATTTATTTTGCTAGAGTAACCAGCCACCACATCCGGGCTTGCCGTCAAAAACCCATGGCTTCCTAAAACACAAAAGCTCCCCACCAAGGCAAAGGGCAGCATTTGAGTTCAACCCTAAGGTTCAATACTGACTGACAAGTGCCTTTAATGAACCTGGCCCCTGTGAGTATAAACCCTGTGCCAGAGGGCTTGTCCTGCCCTCCCTCCCTGCACTCTGGCCTGGGATCTGCATGGCTGGTGCTCCTCAGGGCTCATTCTCTGGGACAGGCAGCCACCACTCAATGTGGGCCTCAGAGTGACTGTGGACACTGGACTTTTACCCTCGCCCGGATGGGAACAGCTCTGAGACCGCACAGGAAAGGCACAGGAAAGGACTGTGGGGGCAGGACACAGGCTGGGTTAGGCAGCAGAACCCTGACAGAAGGTTTCTGGAACACATCAGCGCATCACCTCCACACGGCTGGGGCTGCCTCCCCCAGACTCTGTCACTGACTTGGTGATGTCACTAAGAGCAGCACGTCAAAAAGGGGACAGGATTTCCTAAAAAGGAGAGAGGAGAGAAGAAAAACAGGTCCCTTAAATGCTTTGCTGCTGCTGAGACTGGAGACGCTCTAAAGAGGGCAAGATGCCTTGTTCCACCCATGGTGGGGGAGAGGGCAGTGGGTGTCACACAAACACATCCCAAGCGCTTAATATTTTCCAGAGAAATGCTGAAGGTGGTGCTGCTGCTCTCAATGGCTCTCAGTAGGCGGGAATGAGATTACACACACACTTCCCCTCCCTGAGCCTTCTGCTAAAGCCTTTGATTGATTTCCTGTAGGTGTTGGTGAAACCCTTGGCACCATCAAGCATCTGAGGTATTCTTTTAGACACAGAGCTGAGCTTAAAACATATTTTCTTTTTTTAAATTGGTGGATTTGTATGCAAGTCATGCTATTACAGCATGGCTGTCTTGTTAAGGAAGAATAAGACCTCTGGTAATGTTTCGTTGAAGTAGAAAATGTGGTCTAATAGGATTTGCAGGTGACCTCAGACCAGCAGCCAACACAACAGTTGTTTTTCACACTCATCTGGCTGCTGAGTCAAGGGTTGCATCTTTGCTGTTTCTCTGAATGCACTGCCAGGTCACAGTTTCCACATACTGCTGAAAAGCAGGGTCTCCTCTCTGAAGCAGTAATTTTGTCCCCTGCCCCACACAAGCCTGAACAACTCTGTAATTCAGGAGCAGATATAAAGCTGCAGAAACTGCAACACATGGGATCTTAATCTGGTGAGAATCCTATCTTCCAAAAGCAAGGATACACAGGCACTGAATTTTGTAACAAAGAAGCTCCTGCTGTCTTCGAGTGAATGCAAAGCCATTTGCATTCAATTCTGGAAAAGAATACGTCCATCTAGTAAATGTTGTGTTATTATTTTTCACTATTCCACAGGAAAAGTTTCTGAACTTTTTGTACTTTGCCCTCACTTCTCAGAATACAGTAAATATTTGTAACTACTTTTACATTTTCTCAGGAGAGAGAGATGAAGATTATGGCTGGGTAGGTGAAACTCCAAGAGGTCAGGAACTGTTTGGGTTCTTGGCATTCAGGAAAAACTGGTGAGATTTCTCATATTGTGTTGTCATTTGTTGTTGAAAAGAGCATGCACCGAGCTCTGTGATGTACTAAGTGTAACCACCTCCTGGCTGTTAGGCAATTCATCTTTCCATTATTTCCCTCTTATAAACCAAGATCATAAGAGCATAAGGTACTTATGTGAAAAGTGACCAGAGAGAAAGTTACCACTGGTATTTACATGGATCAAGAGATGATTGGTCCATGAAAACTGATGATTCAGGAAGGTGGTACTGAATTAGAACCCTGTAGAAGGTCACCACTGCAACCCAGCTGGCAAACACACTGCTCTCTGGACACAGAGAATCTCTAGGCGCACACTTCTCATAAATCTGCTCTAAATATATGGAATAACCTCCAGCAGTTTTAAGTGGAGGTCCCTGCACGTTGGTAATTCACTTTTCTGTTAAAGCTCAAGCTGCCAAAACCTTGCACAGATTTCGTCGTTCACTGAGGCACCAGAGGAGCCCGTGATTTCACCTGGGGCTATGAGTGAACAGAACTGCCTATGTAAGGAGAGTTAATAAATTTTGTCACCTACCCTGCTGACAAGGCCATACTTTTCAAGGATCAAAGCTCTTCATTGGGGCCCCTCTGGTCTTTGCCAGTGCCTCCAGACACTATCCAGGCTCAATCCCATTGCCTTTAGACTTCTCATCCTGACTGATGGACACCACTGCCACCCTGATGGAATTCTCCATTTCCCTACTATCATCTTTTCTGTTTGCTACCTTTCCTGCTTAGTGACGCACTTTCCTTCGCTGTGCAACTCCTCTCACACACACCCACTCATCTCCTTGCAATCAGCCCTGCATTGGAACAGAAGTACCACCCTCTGCAAATCCCCAGAAAGCAAAGCTGCTGCGAAGCCTGTGACAGGAAGCGAACAAGGCATAGTCAGACTGAATTCCCCTGGCTCCACTGAAATTTAAACTCCCATTTTCACTCCTTTTCTTTCACTCCAGCTCACTCCCTCTGGCAGAGGAACGGGCTAAGCTCAGCTTTCTCAAGATCTTAAGGAGGCAATTTTGTTAGAATACATCACTAATTACATTATTAAACAGCTGCCATGTTATTTCCCCCCTACAAATCCTAAAGATTTGCTTCCAATTTGAGAGCTACACCTTTTTGCTTCACCTTTTGTGCAGGTGAGGCATTTACCTCAAGTGTCCCAGAGACTTTCTGCAAGTGGCAGTAAATACTCCCAAAACAAGAAGCATCCCAGGCCTCTGGGAAATGATCTCAAGTCAGATAAAACAGCCTTGGAGCCAGCCAGCCGAAACCCCTGGGTGGTTTATTTTTCCTTTGCCTTCTTGACCCTGATGTATCTATGTCGGGAACAGACACATTGCTCTGCCACAAGCTAACTAATAACTGATACAATCCCAGCATCAACAAAGCATTTCGGATCTTCCTATGCCACAGCATGTTCTCTCTGCCATGTCTAACAGGGACTATCAACCCTTGCCTAGTCCTGCAGTAGTTTCACTGATAGCATGGTAGAGCAACACACAGATGCCTGCTGACCCCTTGGGAAGGTGGGAGCCTCCTGCAGGAAACTCTCCAGCCCCAGCTCAGGCTGTGCCAACAGGCAGGCAAGGGCCGCGGCCACAGTGTGCAATAGCCTGACTGGGCTTGTAAACCCCAGGGAACAGTTAGAGAAACTAAAGGGATCTCCCTAGATACAAGGTGAAAAAGTAGAAGGATGAAAGGAGAGTGGATGTGGATTTTAGCAGTGTTGCAGGAGAGGAGAGAAAACAAATCCTCCAAAGAAGCAGCTGGTTTCTCAGTGCAAGGCTTAAATCCATCTTTGCTGCTGTTTGGGTTAATCATTAAGAGTCCAAACAGCCCAAGAGAGAGACATACCCAAATGCTTGTAACACAAAGATACAGGAATTAACCATTTTTTACACAATTTAGATGGCTGGCTGGCAGACTAAGGTATGTATTTCTTTTCCCCCAGCAACTACAAGCTAAAAGGAACAAAACGATGAAATCAACGTAAGGCTTACAAGGAGATGGTGCCTGCACAGCTGTGGCTGTGCATGAGGCCAACTCCTGCACAGGTATGGGAGGAGCCACAGTGACATGGAAAGTCAGCTCCTGGTAGGAAAATGTTACAAGCCACATCCCTAATTACTGAGAAAAGAAAGAAGCAACACAGTATTTAAGCCTGGCATGGTACAGCAGGCAGGAGGTGCAATAAAATGCAGGTCTACATGGGAACAGCTGCTAATCATCTGCTCTGCATAAGACAGAGCAGATTTCCCTGTTAAAGTACTAGTAGAAACCTATGTTATGTCCTATGCCACTTTAAAAACAAGGCCTGACTGGATATGTGATTACACCTGTAAAAACACACACACACACACACACACACACACACACACAAGCATATTAATGTTTTCTACAAGTGAAGAAGAGTTCAAGCAACCTGACTTAAATCTAAATTAAAACTAAAATGGGGGCTTCTTGTGCAGTACCCGGTCTTTGCAACCCTCCTCTCTGGTATTGCTTCCCTTTCCCTGCCTTTTTCTGATTCACGTAATCATCTGTCCTTTCTGTCCCTGTATATGTGAAAGTGCAGGGTTTTCCCAAAAGTCTTGAATCAAGGAAGGGAGGAACATTGTTTAAAAACAACCTTTGATCCATGTGTTTGGTGAAATACTAGTAGCTGGAGGATCATTAAATTTTATATATATTCTATTCATTATTTTGTATTTATTCAATGCAGGTATTAAATCTGGATTTTACACCATCATTTCCTCTAAAGTGGAAGTATTTTTGGGTTACCAGGATAGTTGTACACAGTTTCTATTATCTCTTATTACGCAAACCTGCAGACAAAAAAAGATATTCCCTAGAGAGGCTGCTCACTGAAAGCACCAACACAACAGAGTCCTGCGCTTGCTGGAGTTCTCCACCCAATGGTACGAGGTTGCTTCTCCTCTCACAGGCATGAGCATAAACTGAGTTTCTTGAAATAAAGTGAACTGTGCAGGCAAGCGGAAAACTCATGTCCCACACAATAGATATCTGAAGGTATTTCAGGCATTTTGCACTACAACCAAGTTCAATATCAGAAGCAGCTAGGTACCATCTTTTAGAAGATCTAGCCCTAGCCTCTGTAAGGCCTGACAAGCCTGTGCTGTGACACCGAAGGTCTAATTCTTTTTGTGAACTATTTATAGCACTAGCAGTTTTCCTTTTGGGTCAGTAGATCCCTGTGAATCTCTTTTCCACTGGTCCCCACCTCTCTGGGGATGCCTGAAGGACAAGCTGTCTGCACCCTGCCATGGCCCTGCAAGCCCCCAGTGCCCTGCAGGCTGCAGAGTGAGCTGGCAGCCTGGAGCATGTTTACATGTTCAACCTCCAGCCTTCACAGCACACCTGAGCTGGTCTTGCTCTGAGTCTCACACCTACCTCAGCCACCCCTCTTCAGCTTTCCACACAACTGGAATTGCTTACTAAAAACAACTGACACTAAACCCAGCCTAAGGAAAAATCCTCGATGTCTCTCCCTGCAGATCTGCATTGTTGAGCTGACAGTAACATTCGGCCATTTCTGACATCCACTTAGCAGTGAAGTACAAGTGCCAGCTAACGGGTTACTGTGTTAGTGACAAGGGGACACACAGAGGGAATAATTAGCTTGCTGCGTTCCTGCTGCCTCTTGACAGCTCTTGCATGCCTCAAATTAGCATCTGTACCTCCCTCTTTGCTCACAGTCCTGCTGTTTCACGAGGTTATATTGGTGGACTGTGATTTCAGAGAGGGTGTAAGAATGAAGTCACTCCAAAGCTTATCAAAGTAACAGAATTCTGATCAGTGGCAGAACTTTTCCACAGTAGGGTTGTAGTTGCATCCTTCCTTGGTTTTGGATATGGTACTCTACTCATTACGCTGCCTATGAAAACTCCAGTTTAATTTTAATCTGCTGATTTTAGTTACTCTTTGGGAGAATTTGACACAATGAAATACGATATCCTGACATTTTTCTGTGCCACACACTGATAAAAGTGCTGTTTAATTTTACCACAAGCTACCAATGCTGAAGTGAAATAAGCAGACCAACCACATTTTGATGGTACACTTCCCCTCGGGCCCTGCAGTTCAAAACCAATAAAAAACTTGTATTTATGAGGAAAGCTAGGAGCTGGAGCAAACTGGGAAAAATTGCTAGACATGTGGGGGTTCTGTAACTTTTTATCAGGATGAGGAGTTCCCTACAAATAATAATTCCCAAGTAACATACGGAAGCAATTACTCCTTGAGGAAAATATTGTTTTTACAAACCTAAGCTGTCGCAGCACTCAAAGCTGTAAAAGGTTAAGTGACAAATGATACGGACCCAGCAACATTACTCACCAGTCAGAATCAAGCCACAGTCACGCTTGCACAACTGCAGTGCCTGTCAAGGTTTGGGGGGGTTGATACCTGAAAGCAAGCCTGAGCAGATGGGGGACATGTTCCTGGTGAGCAACACCCACCTGGAAAATGAACTCTGCTTCAGGCTACATTCCATGTTGCTGATTTTTATGAAAATGTAGCACTGAGAGTGAAGTTTTCCAAAACACTGGAAACACTAAGGAATTGCAATCCTACTTTCAACATGGGAGAAAGGTGGAAAATTAGTGTGAGCAGGGGCCAGGTTAATTTAATCTCTGCCTCAGTTACCTCTGTAACACACTGTGGTCTGCTGGGGAAGCACCTCCCAAGGTGTCCCTGAAAGGGGCTTGAAATACTTCTCAAAACGTTATCCCAGAAGATGTCATATTTATTCAGATATTCAGATTTAGTATTGGATTTATAATTGCACATTATGATAGCTGCACTGATTAGATTCCAACCTAATTAAGCTGCACCCTGATTTACATCTTATTTATGCAGGGCACAACGCTGCCAAGTTACGGGCACCCCCTGTCAGCTGCTGAATGCCCATCACACCCCCATGGTCTGTAAGCACAGCACGGGGTTCAAAGCACCTTTCAGAACACCAGCTATTGCTGTGATGACAGAAATGCAATAATACCATGTGGCTCTTCTAGACATCACTCATGTCATCAGATGTCAGAATGAACTTGTGAGCACATATGAACCTCAGCATAAAATGCTCTCAAAACTGGCATGAGAGTGGTCACAGCAGAAAGGTCCATTCCCCATCCTTTGGGCAGAATGTGTTTGCCACAAAAGGAACGAGAAAGGAATTGAACGTCAGCCCTGACAGACAATGGTTACGCAAAAGCAAGACTGAAAATTTGCTGGCTTATTTCCTTTATTAAGCCCAAAATAACACCTTTAAAAAATCCTGACTTCATGAATAAATCAAATGCCTTCATTAAAGAAACATTTACTGCCATTTTCTATACTTTATTTTAAGGCATACAGAAAAATATTTAACAAATGTGTATGCAATTAAATGCCAGGGACTGCTAATTACAGCCCTTCTGAATGCCTCTGCAAAACAAAGATATTCAATACAATATGTTAGAAAGGGTGGGGAAAAGAAAGAGAGGAAGCTGAAGACAATCTAATACGCATTAGTGCAGATATATGCTGGCCTTTGGCTACGAGCAGCAAATAAGCCATCAGTGTAACCCCAAACGGCAGCCAAAGGACATTCCAGAGTCACATCCTTGCTTCTGCTTCTCTAATTCATTTCCAAAACATTTCACCTCTAACGAATAATGGAATTTAATGACAGAATGTAAAGGACTGGCTGGGGTTGCAGGCCATTCCAACAAGGCTTTAATGACATATCCTTCAGGTTGCAGAATCTTTATGTACGTAGCAGTGATTTATCATCCCTGGCAGAGGCAGGTACTTCAAAGGCAACCTTATATAAAAAATAAATTCTGCCTTTGCCAAGCATTGGAAAGAGCACTAAACTAAATTTTAAAATCAATTCCTACAGACAAACTCAGTGGGTTTGTCTGTCTGGCCAACAGGCAAAAATTTATGACAGTACAGTTTTGTAATCAATAATAGCAATACAGTGCATGTTTCTGATTAGAAAAAATTAAAGATGCCAAAACAACATTGCTAAATATTTAGGCTGTTTTGTGACAGTCCCATTGAGCAGAAACATAAAACATGCATTTTGATGAATTTCCAACTAGTTTATGTCATACTATACTTTTTATTTTTCAAAAAAGAATATTAAAACTATTAGAAGCTTTGTCACCTGCTGTAAGGCAGAATGATGTAATTTTATTCACTGCACATTTCCTGTTTGTGAGGCAAAAAAGCATAATTTACTTCTTTATAAAAGGGAAATATATATATAACTATATATATATAATTTTATTGGTATTAACATAATGCAATACCATACATTGAGCAAACAGAAAGAAAACATTTCAAAATACATTTTTTAAAAGTATCTCCCCGTAAGATAGTATGAAATATCAAGTAATTAGCATTAACATTATTACAATACACCCTTAGCCAAATATATTAAGGAAAATCCACATTCTAATCACAGAGATAGAGGCAAACATCAACCCATAGGGGACTCAGAACATAATGATAAATACAATATCTGAATCTACTTCGAGTGACATCCAGACAAATACTGGCCCCAAAACAGCCCTCTGGAGTCTGGGTGTTATACAGAGAATACTTTGTGCCTGCTTGGCCAGGCAGCATCACTCACATGTTTTAGTCCTAGAAGATAAAGAGGAACTGAAGAGTTTAACTGCAGAGTCTAATAAATCTCAGCGTGAGGTATCTTCTCCGTCATCATCCAAACGAGTGCCAGTGTACCCTCTGGGAATTCATTACAAACCATGAGATAAATGGAAGTCTCTGAAAGGTCTGTACATACCTCCACTTGACAGAATACACTTAGTTTAGCATGACACAGTAAGGAAACTTCCTTCACTAACGTGAAGCACGCTTAAATGACATGACTCTGTCTGGTTGGCCTGAATGGGTTCACTGGAGTTCAGTACAAGCAATGGGAAATTACAGTTACCATGGCTGAATCCCTCTTTAATTCCTCGAGGTGTGCAGAACAAAACTGAGTGACATCAAAGCCCTTCCCCTGCCAAGACCCTCTTCCCCTTCCGTTCTCCCATGCAGGGGGCAGTATTTTCTGAAAATGTGCTCCATGTAGACTGGATCTGACTTTGTGCCTAGTCCCATTGTGGAAAGGGTGCATTCTTCAAAAGACTGGCCATGCCCTTTGATACCTTCCTGGAGGCCTCATATTCAGGCATGTGGTTGTCTACGCTTTAACAGGTCTGTTCTCTGTTATAAACATCAAAGTTATTCAAGAAGAACTGACTTTCTGAACGGAGGTTGCTTGCAAGAGGCTGAAGTTGAGTCTCCGTCGTGCCAATTCTCTAATGATAAGTTTATCAACCTTTGAGTCCAATCGGTTCAGTGCCAAGAGATGTGGATCCCATTTGACATGGAGAGGTGCTATCAACTCTCGCAGTGTATTAGCCTAATATGATAAAGCAGTGATACAATATGTTGAAAGATCGGTGATGTGCCATTATTTCCATATCATATTAGTAAATTAGAAATACTATCATGCAAACAAGAGCAAATAGCAAATCTGGCATACAGTAGCAGCACTACAGAGCCTTTCTAATCTGCATGCAGCTATGCTCGTGAGGACAGAGACATGGCACTGTTCTGCTATTACACCTCACTCCATTAAAATATCCATCCCTGATGCAAAAGAGGTATTTAGGGCAGAAAGTTATATATTCTCTTTTTGTAGATATGTTTTCAAAAAGAAAAAAGAACAGAACAAAGACCAATTAAAAAACCCCCAAACAACCCACAAATAAAACAAGAGAACAATACACATCCTAACCAACTTGGTTGGTTTTCTCCATGTTGAAGACACATTAGCTCATTTGGAAGCACTGGGAAAGGGTCACATGAATGAGGAGAATGGAAGCAAAGGATGTGCCCCAAATCCACCAAACGTGCTACAAACACAGAAAAATATCCTGGTGGCAACTTATGCGTGAACTAGAAAAAGAGGTGGCACAACACAATCTGGCTCCTTTCGTTCTCCTAGCTGACAGTCCAGCGTTGTGCAATGTTGGGTGAAGGATAAGATACAGAGCTAGGAGATCATGTGATTTTGCAACCACACTGACATTACACACTTCCATAAGCTAGGGCTTGAGAACTCGAGAATCTTTGTGGACCTGTGTTAGCAAAGAAAAGAGAAAGAGAGAGGTGGAATAAACAGCATACATCTAAATTGTTTACTTAGAGTTTCTGTGCGGATATGCAGTCTCTGCACAGGCAGTTTCAAAAGCCCGGCTGCTCTCAGTGCACTCCCTATTCTATTGCCTACTACACTAAACTGTAATAAAAAATGAAACTCCATGGATCTTAACATCCATTGTCATTTTGAATCCCAGATATGAAAAGCTGGGGGATGTTTTGCTGTTAAAAAAAAACACTTTGGGAAAGAGTTCAACTGTGCATAATGTAAAGATGTACAAACTTATTCCAATTTAGCTGGTGAGATTTGTTTAACCCCTGTTAAAGAGATTTTTTTTTCCAAAAGACAGGATGGAAAGGAAGGAAAATATCAAGCATTGCCATATTTATTCTCGAGCATATCACAAACGGTCTGGAAAGCAGAAAAGAAATGTTGTCTCAGTGACAGAAAACACAAGGTAAAAAGAATCCCAGATGGAAACATTGGTGCCATTTACTCCACATATGGCAGCAATTGGAAAATGAGTTTCAGAGAGGCAGAGGGTGAGCAATTCTATACAGAACTCAAACCCAGTTCAGCCTCTTCTCTATTGCTGAGATTTCCTGGGACTCTGTGCGTCAACAAGGAGAGGAAGAAGAAGTGTGAGGAAAACAGTTTATGTAACTAAATTCTAAGTATAGCAGTCAAGAGAATCTTTTACATAACCTATTGTTTAAAATAAAAACCATTCGATTCCACAACCAAAATGAAAAAAACCCAAACCCAACCCCCCAAACCAAACCCCAAACCCGTGACAAACAAAAGGCCAAACTAGCACATTTCAGGACTCATAGGGTTGAGGAAAGGGAGACTTTGTAGAGTACAAAAGGAAATGCTTTTCACACTCCATCCTGTGTTATACTACAAACAGTTGCAGCATTGAAAATAAGAGTCTTGGGTTTATTTGGAAAAAGGTACTAAGTGAAAGAGGATACTGCTGCCTCATAGGTATCACTTCTGCCGCTTCAGGAGATCCTGTCATCTTATGGCTGTTGTTTCTACAACTCAATCACTAAGAATTCAGAACGTTTGGTTTCAAAGGTCAGGCTTTGGCAAAAGAGACTTCCCCTTTTGTGAAACAAGGTGGCTGTGAAACAAAGGAGGGTTACTGAAGTTAAGGCAAGGGCATTATCTAGCAGATGTCTATACTCAGCTCTTCACGCCCAGCTGAGTCTGGCTGGGACACGTCCTCTGTGTCTGTGGAAGAACTGTGCTGCCTTCAACATATGGTGGGGCAGGACTTGTGTTATGTACATAAAATTCAACTAAATTTTGCACTAGAAGACTATTTCTGAAAAAAACCTGCTAGTAAGACACACTTTTGTAAAGACTATTCAGTAATATTGCAAAGGTTTGGTTACATAAATTATCCAACACTGGTCATTTTTCAGTGTCCCAGTTTGGATTAGTCACTGTTCATGAACATTCTTTCATTAACCTCTTACGGTGAGTGGTAGAATATGCTATCCTATTTATCTTAATGTGAATATAATTATCAGGCACTAGGGGGGCTTTTCTAAATAGATTTTCAATATAATTTTCTGATAGTAACTAAGCATTTAGAAAATCTACTTTTTAGTAGTAAAATTGTTTTTCCTTATCCTTACAAACCCCACATTTTCCTTTCTGTATCACTAAGATTAGCAAAATTATTTATGTAAAAAAATCTCCAGCATATGGTTTTGTTTCTAGATAAGGGTTTTAAAATTTGTTTTAAAGGAGAACAAATACAAATAACAAAGAACAAGTAACGTGCTTTCGGATGGATACTTATCGACACTACAACTTATGAAACTCATGAGACTTGCAAACATTTTGAAAAATAAACCAACTGCCATTCACATACAAAAATGAACGTGACCCTGTGAATACAGCGAAGTGAATTTACTGCATTTATCAACCAAATTATGTTTGCATTATGAGAAGAGTTTTATGGCAAATGACTTCCCCAGAGTGGTTACAGACACAAAACTGCCTACTGTAAATCTCTGCCTATTCCTTCAGTTGATGTGGTCATGTGGGATGCGAGGAATCTTATGTCTGAGCAAACCTGCAGCAGGAGGTACTTCATTCATCTAAAGTAGTGGAGACAAAATGCACCTGGGCTGGGACCAACCCACCAAGCAGGAGCAAAGGGATGCTCTGCACGCCTTTCCAGGCCAAGTGTCAGAAGCCAATAAAAATGTAAGCAAAGGGGAAGAGAAAGTTCTCATGAGAAATGTTTGAGAGTCACAATCAATAAGGTCTCAAAATGGCTCTCACACAAGAAGTCCTATGTAAGGAAAGGGGCACAGAAGGTGATGCAACTCTTTCTCTTTGAGACTGATTTATAAATAAATTTTTAAGGCACAGCAGCAGTCAGTAATGAGAAGGTATAAAGTTAGATTTTTCATTCTGATGTGGTTTTTTTTAATAAAAAGCACAAGATTTTACCTCTGCCACTTAAGAGTAAAAAAACCCACTTTCTTATAAATCTTCAAATTATATATTTTGTCTAAACAGACTACAAGATACCTGGTTGTTAAATGGTATGTTTATGATAACTTCTCTTTTCAAAGGAGGGTTAGGCTGAATAACAGCAGGTTAATAAACTTACTTTCTAAATACATACTGAAATTTTAGAAAAAGAAATTTCAGACTTCCCATCTATAATAACAATCAGTAAACCTGTACCTGCCTTTTGAAGATCTACCGTTTCCTTGGTTTGTTTCCTATTTTGTGTACATATTTCTACATCTGTCTACATATTCAGGAGAGAAGAACCTTGACTGGAAGCCCTTAGCTACTATCTAGTCCAATAGTGAAGCCTATCTAGTTATGCATATTCCTCTGAAGGTAAACACTTAGCATGAGTGATCAGGCTCTGAACAAGAATAAATGTGAAGAACAACGAAGAAGAGAAAACCTTCCTTGTGTACCACACACTGCAACCTGGCTGCTTCTCTTAGTAGTCCATTGGCAGATACATCTTCCTCCTTCCTAGGGAAATGGCTCAAGGCTCTCTGACACAGAGCCCTGGGGAGGAACGCTGGCAGATCTGCAACTGTACATTGCTCAATGGTGGGAAGCTCCCACCATCTCCAGGTCTCAGACAGATGCCATGCAGGGATGAAAAGGAGCTGGCAGAGAGCCTGGCAGTGAGACTGCCTGAGGAAGGAGGGTTTTGGTGACACATCCGGTGCAGACCCCCAGCACTGAACTCCAAAGTGGCACCTCCGCACACTATCCTGTAGGAAGCCAGTCAGGTTTGGAAGCAACAGCAGGAGCCACTCAGTACTATGGAGACTGTAGCAAAGGGCACTAAATCAAACAATGATAATACAGGAGCATGCTATCTACAAGTTTCAGCTTTTCCAACATCACAATACATGCTTTAGTGTCCTCCATGTCCTCACTGAGGAACAGCAGGAGCACAAATGTTCTACGGGAAAGCACCATGGTGCAGAAGAGGGACAGGAGGACAGATGGTGGTGTCAGCCCACGTACAACCCCCAGTGCCTGCTCCTCTGCAAGTGCTGCACTCAGCCCCATGAGAACAAGGCAGTGGAAATTACAGGGCTCTGATCGGCAGGCATTCTTCCTCCCACTTACCACAGGATTTCTAAATTGCAAATGTAACCCAGCTCTCCTATGAACTTCATGTACTACAGCTATTGCTAAATAACCCTCTATCTACCCAGTACTAAAGAACTAAATAAACTTAAATGTAGCACATCAAATTGCCAAATTACTAGCTCTTACTATATTATTATAGTGTATTATATTATATTATTCCTAATTCTGCCCCTGTTTTGTCCCTCCATGTTAGATATATCTCATGGTTATTCTTATGCTGTTCAGATATTTCTTTAATATCTGCAGAACTCTCTCCTTCAGCTCATTACCAGGGTCTTACTGGAGTGACAGTTCACAGCTCCAAGATGGAGCAGTTTGAGCTGTGGTTGTGTCAGAAAATAAGGTTATTTTTCCAAGGTAGTTCATTTTCTAACCATTGCAAAGGAATACAAAGAGCTTCTCCCAGACAAAGGTAGCCCTCTAATTTGGGACATAAACAGTAAGACACAGTTGAATAACCATGTTCAGGAAAAAAAAAAAAGCAGCTGGCTGAACTTCTTGTAGTTTTATATACATTCAGAAGGCGTAGGATGTAATCACAACTTTAGCATCCCACTGGGCAATTTATGAATTCTGATAATGATATTAAAATTTCTGGATATTGGCACTCTAATTGCTGGATTACATGGAGACTTAAGTTACATAAGCCTATGGGACAAGCCTCACCCAGGAGAAGTCTATGTTACATCCAAAAGACAAGCACATGAGGCATGTATCTAATGGTGAGATTCCTTTCAATACAATTCTTAGTACTATTGTAAGCTAAAACCAGCCAGGCTAGGGCTGTAATGGCATATAAAGCTCAATTTAATCTATGAAACCTCCTGCATGGTTTATTCTGAGAACTGCTTGAAAAGCCACGTCTTTGTTTCCTGACCATAAAGCAGGAATCGTAGTTCCAGTCTGTCACCCCATGAAAGAGTTAATGTACGACACAAAAATGGGAGCTGTGTTTCCCAACTAATGCTTTGGACATCAACACTGGAAAAAAAAGCAATGTACTAATTTTTTGCATTGTTATCAACACATTTTTAATAAGGAGTATTTTAGGAGAATTGGTCTTATTATTGTAACAAACTATTCTCTGTATTACTTTTAAAATTACTTTTTTAAGCAGTGTATTTCTGGGAGTTTTTTTACATTAACTTACTTTATGGCTTCAAAAGCAGACAGAAACGTATGGAATTAATTATAGCATGACAAATTTAAATTCACACAAACAATTTTTTAATTTCAACCAGTAGATGCTCCTTTGGTTAGGGAAGGCTTTAGCAGCCCATCATCAAGTAACATAATTGCTTTTTCTGGTGGTGCTTTCCACACTGACAACAAAAATACCAATACACTGACAAAATCCCTGGTGTGACTAAATAACACCCAGCCAGACTGTCATGTTCCCACTTCCAAGGGCAGAGGATGGAGATGCTGCCCCTGCCACAAATGCTGACAGCTGAAGCAACCTGCCATCCTGGCCTGAGATCCCTTCTCTGACTGGGTCAATAAAAGAGTCACAAATCATTTGAGCACTGCGAATTAATGATATCATACCATGGGGTTAAGGTAAAATGAACATTGAGAAAAAAGTGTTATCTTCTTCGTGCCCCATTTGGCTGAGGCTTTTCAGCAGCTTTTGCTAAAACCTCCAACAGGAATGGTGTCAAAACCTGTCCAAGTTGGGGAAAATTGGGGGGTTAGATTATTATCATCGTTTTTATTATTATATTAATATTAATTCTGTTGAGATAGTTTAATTTAATTTGGAGCTCACTGGAGGGGCACACACACAAAACATGGACTCTACTATTATTCTTCTGGCGAGGCCAACAAGTGAAATGTTGGCACCACTCCTGGCTGGTGGTGCCGTGTTTAACAAAGGTATTCCCTTCTCTTCTCCTCACGTTCTAGCACGTGTTTGACCTGTCAATCCCCTTGCCTTGACTGTTCCCAGGCAAATATTATTGTTCTGCTCCAACTCTATTTTTGACTCAGTCAGGTCTCTTTCAGGTTCGAAGGAGGACCATATTTAGCTATCAGACAAATATACTATCAGACCTGAAACCCTCCCTCATATCAACAACCTGAAATATACTGCACAAAATTAGCATATAAATTTAGAAGCCTTGCTTTTAATTAGTTTCGTTCCCATAAAAACAAGACAGGAATCACCTTTCTGTTCTAAACCAGTGATTCAGCTGCTTTCTTGGGTGTCTATGGTGTCTTGAAAGCCCATCAGACCAACAAAGAAATGAGCTCCTTGTCTTCTTGGAGTGAATTATTACCTTACCTATTTGGGAGTATAAAATGAAGAATTATTGATTAAATGTTTCACACCTGTTTGATACTGAAGGCATGTACTTTCATCTGGTAAATTTAACTTATTTTTTAAGAGAACAATTATTTCTATATAAAAAGCTTGCACTGAAAGGTTTTATGTAAAGTACTCTTCTGACAAGCCAAACATTCCTATGTTGTTTGTTAAGAATTGCTTGCATATTTATAACATGCAAGAGCTGTTATCAGAAGGGATCCAATTTTTCCAGAGAAAGTGTATCTTAAGCCTATCATATTCTAAACAATGCCGTCACTAGTGTAATAAGAGAAATTCAGGGTTGCACAGGGATTTCATTAGACTAAAGATTCCTGTTACAGGAGTCAAATGCTGAAAAAGTCAGAAGCTCTCGACTGTATTTTAACTTTAAAGATAGCAACAAACAACAAATTTTAAATTATTTCAAATCCCTGAACATGCTAGACTCAATGAGATCTAGCATGGATAGTATCTCTTCAAGCCTGCCAAGACAGTGCTTCTATATGAACTTTAGGAGGGGAAAAACCAGCAAACAAATGAAGGGAGTATTTTGTCATATAACCTTACGTGTTCAAGCTCCTGGTTAAACACTCTTCCAGAAAACCAGAAGGCTGCCGTTCATGCATGGATGGCAAAAGGTATTTGTCAGACTGGCCAGGAACCCAGACAAAGCTGAAGGATGCCATGCCAGGGTTTCATGATCCTGAGATGCCCAGCCATGCAGGAGTCCTTAGCTCTTCTTCCCAGCCTTTTCTGAAATTCAGACACCCACCAAAGGCCCTCTTGGGGAGAGCACGTGCTGCGCCCAGTGGTTTCTAAGGAAAGATCCTGAGCTCTTGGTGAACTGGTGATAACCAGAAAGGAGTTACATCTACACTTCCATCAATTCCTACTCTTCCACTAATTCCTCCACCAATTCAGGAGGTTTTTACCCTCAATGACCTTTGCACAAAGGTACAAAGACATTGGTGTGAAAATTGCTTCTCATTAGTCTCTTCCTTCCTAATTCATCCCCAGGCATCTCCAAAACACACAAACTGCCCGTCACACACTGTTTGGTGTGGTGCAGCTGCCATACTTCTGATGATGGCATTGTTTCACAGAAAAAAATAATCCTGCACTGAACATACTACAGCACCAATATGTGATTCAGGCCCTGGCTCTCCTCTCCTGTACATCTGGCCCCCTCCCAGTGTGGAAGAGCAGAGCCTGGGAGAGACCTGCTGTGCTCCTGGAGTGATGGAGCAGTACATAGGGCCCACCAGGTACCAATCTACATGTTCCTACAGTAGCTCGAGCTCCTCTAGTGGCACAAATCACCAGAGTTCTGCTGGAGATGGGCGTTTCTCAAAGCCTTTAGGGCTGTTAAAAGTGGTGTTCTTTTCCAGGAGAATGAAAACAGGATCTCTGCAGCTTTCAGCTGGAAATGAGAGTGCCATCATCTTAGAATGTGCATGACTACTTGCTAGCTCCTGCTATCTCAACCAGGTCGTTAGATCACAACCAGGGAAAATATCTTTAGTTTACTCAGAGGTAACAATATCCAGGAAAAGAGAAGCCTTATTAAAATGAGGGCAGCTCTTCCCCAAAGGGCTGCCCCACCTCTGGGAGCAGCTGGGCAGCAAGGGAACTGCTGGTGTGAGATGGTGGCTGAGCAGGCTGAGGCAAGGAAGAGGAGTTGGATAAAGGCAGGGACTGTGTGGGAGAGAGCACCCACTGCAGCTGCACCACTGACACCTGACCCTGGCATTGCTGTAGCAATCTGCTGGGAGGCAGGGACACATTTCAGACATACCTAGTTTTACAAGAAACCTCTCGATCTGGGTGATGATGTGGAGGGCTCAGCCCGCTCCCCTGTCAGCCTCCAGCAGTGCTGGTCCCCAGAGCTGAGCACTCAGCCCTTGGTCCTGCCAACAGCGACAGAAAGGGTATCAGGAGGCTCGAAGAGAAAATCCCTTACTGTCACCACAACTGGTGACTGTTGTATGCAAGAGAATCCAAACAGACCAAAACACCCTGAGATGCTGGGGGAAGGGGTTACCTGTAAAAACAGCCTCCCATTGAAAATGTCGGGTGAGAGTGCCCTTCCCTCTGCGGATGGTTAAGCCAAAGGATGCTTGTAATGAGGGGTTTCTGTTGTCCAGACCAGTCACATGCATGGGCAAGGTCCCCCTGGGCAAGCTGTAGCATGACCCAGAGCTGTGATGCAGGGGATATATTCCCAGCAAATTGCTACTCACTCTTGCTTTGGTTTGCTTAAGTGCTTTTCACCAAAATATCACCATTAAACAAAGAAAATATCAGCATCTCTACAGCCTGAAAAACACTATCATGTAGCTGAGCTCTGTTCTCATCCCGTAACAGCAACCTCCCTCCTATGGATTTCTCAAGCTGCTCAGTTAGCTATTGTCCTCTGCTATTTTCTTCAGAAGTTACATTGTCTTTTTTACTTTCCTCTCCTCTGCAGTCTTGTACATGAATAAGCATTACACTTCTCTTTTCATGCATCACCAACATCAAAACCAAACCTTTTTCTTTTTTCCCTATCAGGCAGAAACATCTCATATTAAACAGTGCCCTTTAGTTCTCTTCTTGGATTGCACTTAAGAAAAATGTCAGATCAGCTTCTACAAAGAGAACTAGGGAGGTTTGGCTTCTACTTACAAATAAACACAGGAAGTAGTGTAGATAAAGCAGAAACAAAATAAAATGAGACTCAATTGTGACATCTCACCTCAAAAAGCAGTATTGAAAAGGGCAGAGAAGGGCTGACAGGATTAATGGGATGGAAAAGGATTTTCCTGCAAGGAATGCATGGTTTAGGGCTAATCAAGACTTCTCTCCTATAAACAAAGGGGATGGAACAGAAGCCTGTATAGTTCTGAGGACCTACATGCAGAGAAAAGGCTGATAATTGCCTCTTCAAGTAACAGAAACATCTGAAAGTTTATGTGCTAGATTTGAAACTAACCAGAAGAGATGTTTGTGTTTCTAGCCTGGAGTTAAAATGTGCAACTCCTTATTGCCACATGACAGAGCTCAAAGCACACCTGAGTTCAAAATCAATAAAACTATTTGGTGGAAGAATGATCCATTAAGGGTTACAAGCAAGACACCTTTAACTCTCCCTAGAAATGTGTTTTTAGGCATGGTTCAAGGCAGGCTAACTGGGTTAGCTGGGATATGGGGCTCTCTTCTCTTTAGTACAATCACTTGTGCTTGCAGGTGACTTTTTAAAACCCAAATAACTCAGAGTCTGAGATCTGATATAGAACTAGACAAATCAATGTTTTGGACAGTTTTTGCTAAGCCCACATCTGCTGTGCAGAACGGAAATGTTAGATTGCAAGATTAAATAGTAAAAATAATAGGCTCAGTGAATTTTTAATTTTGCAAGGATTTGCTCTTTTCAGAAGAACGTAGACATCCCTGTTAAAGAAGTTGTGTACCTATCTAGTGTCAGTAAGTGTGTTAATTTTCCTGTATAATGCCAGGACTTGTCTGGCAGTACAACTGGCTATTCCAAAGAGTTACAGAGTAACCAAAAAGTTCAGTGTCTATTACATGATATACCTATTCAACACTTCTGTAAAAAAATAAGAATTTTCTCAATATAAGTTTTCTGTGAAAAGGTACACGAGAAGGTAGGATGAGGCAAGAATTTATCTGTTCTGGTTCCATATCAACACAACAGCTGGTGATGAAGAAAATGTTAGTGACCATGATTTATACACTTGTTTGTGAACTATAAAATACAGCAAGAGCACAGTCAGCCCAAGCTGAAGGTGTTTAAAACAACCCCTTAAGAGGTGTGTGCAGAAACCTTGGGGTATTTCAGAACTGGAAATCCACAGTTACAAGTCTAAGTGCAGAGAACAATCTTGCCCACTCAGCCTGGAACTACCACAGTCTTGGAAGGAAGGAACAGGTGTTAGTGAAATCCAGGAGGACCAGAGATGAAGATCTGGCTGTATACTTTCGGTCATTAATAACAGTGCTAAAGATGAGCAACACCAGACTAGAGAAATGCAAAACATACAAGGACAAAATAAAGAAATAGCCTCATGAATTTGTCTTCTAAAACATCTACTCTATTTCCATATGGTACAACTGAGTAAGTCATGAGAAGAAAAAGTCTCAGCATGGCCTCTGCTAGTAGTACCTCCAGAAGACAAGAGCTAAGGGGCCACTATGAAAAGGTTTTATTTGCCAAAAATAACTGTCACCCCCACTAATTATGGACTAAATTATCGATATTACAGGGTTTTCAACTTAATCACAAGGTTATGCCAGATTCTCCTTGGAAGAAAACTTGGGCTGTGCAATATTTCAATGCACTGGCATGGTCAACGCACAGAACATGGCCCCAGCATAAAATCCATTCACTTGGCTCACCTGTGCAAAATGCTAAACTGCATAAATATTTGAAAGAAAGGCTAAAGCAGCATACAGTAGGTTATGCCAAAAGAGAAACGTGACACTGTAGAAACAAAGTACTTTTAAAACAGTTTTTCTAACTGAGGAAAGATTTATACCAGCATCATCCTCATTTGTGGCACAGAGAATTAGAGGCTGATGGGATTTTCATTTCAAAAACCAATCACAACTTAATTAAACTTGTTCCACAGCTTATCCTCACCATTACAGATTTATGCCCTATTTCTAGCGTTCTACCTTTTGCTACCATCTCACCCCACTCAATTTTGCATTCTCCTCCCCAGCTACCCTGATGTTTCCAATTCCCAAGTACTACAGATCAGACTGCACAAACTGTTTCTTTTCTTTTCCAAGAAAAGGGGTAAATTAAGCCTCCGCCACCTCGGGGGTGTGCTTTCCTTTGTTCCCTGGGTTACTCTCAGCAACCTCCTACTCCCCATCATTCCAAGGAGCAGTGAGGCTCAGAAATGCACACAGTCTTCTGACAGCCTTGGCAGCAAAACCAAACCTATGTAGAATATAAAATCTCACCCCACCTGTTTTCCTCCAAGTAGAAACTACAGGTGTCACAGGTGCTGGCTGCTCATGGCTATCCACCCATGCCCTCATCCTCCCACATTCAATCTCCACTAAATTTCAGGAGTAATGAAATCCATAAAGACCCAAGTGCTATTTTCAAAACTGAAGAGTCTAATTTTTACTTCAAGTGACCTTTATACTCTCCTATAAATCCCATAATCTTGTTTAGCCACAACATAAACAAGCTTAGGAAATTGGTCTTTCGGGATGGGACAGGCCAAGAAGAAGGTGGCTGACACAGTTCTGAGTTGCATTAACTGTAAAAGCCATTTCCAAGCTGTGAGTCTTCAAGGCAATCATTTTTTTAACTTTATGAACACACTGACACTTCCTTCCACCTTCTACCAATAGTTCAGAAATAATTGTACCAAAAATTTCAGCCATTCTTTAAACAAGTATTCCCAGGAAAGCTAACGCACATCTTTTTCTCGTCTCCTACGTCTCTAGTATGGAGACATTTTACAGATATTTTACAGATTGTGCAAGACTTTCATAAAATGAATTTTCTCAACTTCTTAGAGTTTGCACAGATACAAGCATAGCCTGTTTATACTGTAGGATTCATGATAGCCATTATAAGGTGTCCTTATCTGCCGGCAGAATTTGTAAATTCAAGGTTAAAACATGAAGTGAGCAGAGAACTTGGAAACTATTGATTTATTAATCCATAATGCGCTAATGTCTAAAATGCATTTGTGCTTGTTGGGTTTTTTTTTTTAATTTTATTTTTATTCCAGTGTTACCATTTCATAAACCATGTTAAATTATCAATGTGTTGGTATAAAAAAATTATGGCATGGTTAAATTAGTCCAGTTCATTAATAAGTACTTATAGCCCCTGGAAGAATCACATGAAACTTCTGAGGATACATTAAGAAACAGGACATTAAATACCTAGATCATACAGTGACACTGGAGAAGATAAACAGAAAAATGTAAAAAAAAAAAAATTAGTCTTGGATAGTTTTAGTTTGGAGTGTAAAATTTAAATGGAATTTTCCCCAGGCTCTTCACACAGCCAGAAATAAATAAATAAAAATACTCTCTTCTGTCTTCTAAAGAGACAGCAACCAGCAACTCCAGTTGTCTTTAAAGCCATTACAATAAAGTCAGAAATATAAATGTTTTGCTGTAAAATTATGTACTTAGCTTGATTTAAAAAAAAAAGAAAATGTCTTGAAAACGACTTTTTTTTTTTAAATTAAAAGTTTAACGTAAATGCCAGGACACATTCTTGCAAGGAGGAAAGAAACAGCAACTCGCAGAATAATCAGCTTCAAGCTTTTTTAGATTTAGTATGATTTTTATATTGGATTTCAAGTGTGCACATTACTACAGCAAAAAAATCTCACTTTAATGTCAATTGTAGAAGCTATTGAAATACTGTTATGTGAATTCTAAACCAGATTTTGCTATTTTTACTACAGGAAGACACTCTGTAATTGTCTATGTCTCATATTTACCATCTCTCAAGTATTCCATAAAGACCACTTTGCACATGTAGGAAACCCCACTGGCAGGGGATTCTGGCATTGCCCAGCCTCTGGGTACTGTGCCAGGAGCCATTCCTGGAGCCTCCCCAAGCCATCCCTCCTCACTCGAAATCTGAGCTCCCTTAAGCTGGATCTAAAAGCACAAGGATCCCCAGCTGAGTTTTCTTACTCACTCTCGTTAGCGGTGCTGGGTAAAGTGATGAGGGCAAACTTCCTGCCCTTGCCACTGCCTGATCTCTGTCCGTCCCTGAATTTACAACCAAGAGAAATCTCCTAAGCGAGGCTTCCTTAATTTTGCTTCCTCCTCGAGGCCTGTAAAAAAATCTCATGATTAAATGAACACTTCAAAAACTGGCTGAAAGGTGGTTTAAATTGCAGGTTTTTGGCAGCCTCTCTCCCCACTCTCTGATGGCAGTAACAACTGAAATACTTTTAAACAAATCAGTGGTGGTATTTTATATTCCAAAAGCCTGAAGTTTACCCCTCTGGAATCCAGAAGAGAAGAAATAGCTGGTATTATTTTATGCCAGCAGTACCCAAAATGTGGAGCCAGAAAGCAAAAATCCTACTTAAAATGCAGCCACTTTCTTCATGTAAATACAGTAAGATTTCATGCTTTGTTCATAAAATTATGGTATCTCATAGCACCACACTAGTACAAAGATGCTGGACTGTTGACCATCATCAACAGCTCCCAAAATCTGCAAATTTGGGGTACAAAAGGAGACAAAAAATATTTATCTTCTTGTTTTTGAACGATGCTTTTTTTTAAAAAAAGCTAGGAACCTATTTTATTAATAATGAATGAGAACTGCAAAATTACCTGGTTACAGGGCCCTTTTTTTTGGTTTGGTTTGTTTGTTAATAGTGTATTATCACATTTGTTTCAAAAGAACCGGAAATTCTTACTGTTAAAAAACAACAGAAAATCTTACAAATAAAACACATATGGCTACTATAAACTCTGAGCATAAAAACCTTTTAGGGACAGATGGAATGAATCCCAAGTAACAAAAGAATGAGCCTTCTGCTTCCCATCTATCTCCAGGTAACATCCTCTTCGGGTATTTAGATGCAGAAGGTCTGTGACACAGGGAACAAGCTTTTCCTTCTAGAAGTTCAGCTCTCAGAAGTGAGCAATATTAGCCACCTTCCCTATCCAAGGTGTCCTCTGATAGCAAAAGCCAAGCCCAGATGGAGGAGACACCAGAGGCTCACTGTTAAAGAGAGGGCTGCACTGTGTGGGGCTCCCCTGAGGCTGCTCTGCATCCAGAAACAATCCCAGATGGTACTAATAGCCTGAACAGTGCAAGAGAATAAACTTATTAAAATCCACAGGCACCAAAGTGTGAGGAAACACTGCTGGAGGACAGTCTCAGAAGCTGGAATGATCTGGAGGGATGAAATCCCTTGCCAAATTTTATATAACGATATGGTAAATGCTGCGCTAACAGACACAGAGCCTGGCAAACACCAGGTTAGTCTGCAAGGCTTTTTTTTTTCTTTTTTTTTTTTTACCTAGTTAGGGTGTTAGTTTTACAAAATGTCATATTTATTTGTTGGCTGGCTTTAGCTCAGTTTATTTGACATTTTAATTCAGCTGAGGCTTTCATTAATGTGAGCTACTTAATGTGGATAGGTAATCCGCCCAGAAAAAAACATAACAACTACAATTAGAAAAACAACCATTAAGCAGAAAAGCATCTGGGATACTGTACAGCTCAAAGTGAAATATGAAGTACAGTAATGGTTGCCAAACAAATGCTTATCACAGAGCATAAAACAGCCAGGGCAGAGCAACCTTCCTGGTCTCAACCAGATGTGCTGCCCCCAGCTTGGACACTGCCATGGCAGAAGAGATGGGAGCCAGCTCAGCAGAGGAGTCAGAGGCCTAGCAAACACTATCTACAGGAAAAACGAAACCAACCTTCACAACAACCTTTCAGCTCAAAAGAAGGGCTACTCTAATGGAGCAGTCTGTTTTCTGTGCCATAAGGGAATGGAAATGCTGGGCTTAAATTGCAGGGGGAACAACTCAATATCCATTAGCAGAAAAAAAAAATATTTCTTCCCAAAACAGCAAAGAGAAAAAGCACTGTCTGAAGAGAATGAAGAATGCCCATCACTGGGGGTGGTTAAGATTTGGAAGGCATGGCAGCTCCAGATTCAGATGGCAGAGCTACAATGGATAATCTTCCAAATCACTTCCAGTTCCCTGGCTCCAAGACACACACACCACACTTACAACTTTACCAGGGTCCTGTAGAGACCAAGATTTTAACCTATATACACTGCCCTCCTGCATTGGAAAGGTTTAGGAAACCAGTAAGGATATTATGATGCCAAAAGATAATCATCTAGTGCCATTTTCGCTGTCTGGGGGTATCCAAAGAAGTTGCATAGGGCTGGCAGGTTAGACTCATCACCTCCACAAGATCTGTGACCCTCTGGAGCAGCAGCTAGTGACTGCAAGGAAAGTCAGTCAGAAAGCCAGGCTAGCATGTTAGGACAATTCACAAAAAATTGTCCTTCAACATTGATTGCACAGGCCTCCATGAAAATATTCATCCTAAATCCAAAAATTCTGAGGACTTCTTTTTTAAAAAATAGATCAAACTAAAATGCTTTGTAACAAATGGGGCTTTTCTAGAGTCTTCTGTGCAGCAAAAAGAAAACCTGGTAGGATGCTGACTGTTTGCACTGAAGTCCTTAATATCCCATCCTGCTTCCCATGATGAACATTAACTGAAAAAGAATGCATGTTTACATGGTGACCCTCCAGACATTTAGCATGGTAGTAGTTTTATAAAACTATATCCCTCCCATGTCCTTCCTTGCACTACTGACCCAAGTTCATCCTTGTTTTAATGGTTGCCTTGAAAGAACATGAGAACCACACAAAACAGATGGTACCACCTGGAGATGTAATGAATACATTCTGAAAAGATTTTAGTTCTCCTCTGCTCTCCTAGTCCTACTGGTACTGTGCCATCATGTTCTGATTTAATTGCCATTGATTACAGAAAGAGTTTCATCTTATTTTAGCTTTGAAAATTTAACATTATACATTCAAAAGAACATTCTCATGTACATGACAGGTAGCTAACTTTTTTATTGTAGATTTCTCTTTCCTTTGCATTTAGAAAACTTCAGATCAGACCAAGTCCCCCACTGTATCTCAAAGAGGAACTACCCCAGTTCTGCAAAAATCCCAGTGAGAAATGGCTTTGTCATGGAAAAATTCAAATTAAATTGCAGTAGTCAAATCTAAGAGTGTCTTTAAAACAATTTTCACTGAGTTTCAGTGAGAAGGCTTATAAAAATGATTTTTAAAAATGCCTGTTTTTCATGTTTGAAATCAAAATGAATTTGAGTTTCTGTTTTAGGACAGGAAAATCCTATTTTCAATGGAAAATTATGTGTTAATGAAAAAAAAAAAGGGGTTTCCTTTTCATCCATAAAATAATACCAAAAAAGCTACATATCTTCATTTAGGAAATTTGACTATCACTTCAGAATTGAAAGCACATTTGGAATCGAGGAAGTGGAAACAGCAAGCACAAAAAAAAGGCTTTTTAATATTGCTATTGAGACTTTTCAGGCCAACAAACTGGCAAGAAACAGCATATCCTTCAGTGGGGTAAACAGAGAGCCCTAGAGGACTTGGACTATCTTCCCTCTATTGCTTGTGAAGTGTCCTACCATTTATGAGTGGCCTTTTCCCAAGCAGAGCATCTCTGCAGCCAGACTCAGACAGGGCAGCAGCAGAGACAGAGCTTGCTGATACCAAGAAGTGGAAAAATTCCACATAAACCAGACTGGTTATGCAACACCTGGCGAGAGAATTAACGCAGAACATAAAATGCCCTACCAGAAATATATTGTCACATGTATATATTCCTTGTTTCACCACCCAACCCAAAGGGGTCTCTGGCAGGGAGCAGCACATCTCCACTGCCAGTCCCCAATTTAGTAACTGAATTGAGGAAACTTAGCAAGAAAAGCAGTTTAGAAGAATGGCCGTGTAAGAAATTCTTTTGTGCATTACTTTTGCTTATAAAAAGACAATTTAATCCACATATTTCAGGCAAAAGAAGATGACCTTTGTTGACAATGACACCCAAGCTATTAAAACCAAAAGAAAAGTAGGAATTTATCTCTCCTTTGCATTTTTAGCAGCATGGGCAATGGAAATCAAATAAAATTTTAAATGTGGCAACAATATATTTATGGGCAAAATGCATCTGTATGTATAAACACTAACAAGCATAAAATTAAACTATTCTTATTTTTGTTGACAGCCCATATTGCTTTCTGAATTGCTACTCAGTAAATGATTCAATATTTGGCTTTCAAACACCGCAGGCAATTTTTTCCCCTTGAACTGAATTTTTAAATCAGGATATGGAAGTTTTGTATCCCACCATTTTTATTTAGAATACAAACTCACTTCTGCAGTGGAGTTGCTTTTGCATATAAGAACTGAAAAAGCTTTATTTAATAAATTTTTAATTTTAATTAAAGAACATGCTCAGAAATAAACATACCTACTCCCAATACTTGTTTATCTAAGATAGTCATATTTTTGAACATAATTAGGCAGCATTTTTAGGTAAGCTCAATCTGAGTTAACAGCAAAAACAGTGCCTTGGAGGCAATGGGACAAGTAGACAATGCATAAAATGCTGATGGTCTTCAGCCCATAGGAGTACAAATGCCCAGTCAGGTGCCACAGGAGGGCTCAAATGGGAATTAGGAATGAAAAATAAGATCACAAAAACAAAGCTCAGAAAAAGCAGACATGTCATTAACCTACTCCAGCATCTGAGCATGCACAGGCTGTGCTGCCCAGAATGGTGTCAGGCAAAAAACCACCCCCCCCCGCCCCCAACTTGGCAAATGTTCTTGGTTGAACAGAACTGGGAGTGGATGCAGTAAGTCAGAATAACACCCTCCTTAACGTGCCAGAAGTTGCTGCACTTTGTGCTATTCACCAGCTTCAAATGGAATACTTCTAACGCGAAACATTACCTCAACCTCAATTTCTTACAGCTCTGCTTATTTAAGACACCCCCAGGCATTAATTCCTGAGGGGAAGATGCAGTATCTTAACGGCTCCTCCCTTGCCTCTCAGTGAGGACAAAACTAGGTGGTCAGACGACAGGACACCACTAGTCATGTCCTCTCTAAAATGGAAAGAGGCTGTCAGAAAACCAAACTGCCCTACTAATTTCAGCCACACATCCTCATCAACTCCAGAGCATGCAGTCCAGGTTTTATGTGTTATTCATCCGGACTCCCACGTTTCACTGTTGCCTAAAACCTGCCAAAGTGAAGACATGCTACCTAAAATGCAGAGAAGCAAAATCTAAAAGTGTACACAAGGTACCACTTTATAACATAGTGTTTAATTAGCAAACACTGATCCTTCTGAGACATACCATTTGCACTGTGCATTACAACCCTCTCATTAAAAAGAGGGAAGCCTCCCTAGACCTGTATTTTAGAATTTGAAATACCTGACCTCATTCAGAGTATATCTTTTACTAGCACTAACTCCTTCTTGAAGGCAAATGCCGCCTAGGATGTCCCATGGATACACCTTCTTGGGCACAGTGCACGATGCTGGTGGCTAGTCATGGGAGTGCTTAAACTCTTCTGTCTCAGTTTTGAGAAACTGTTCTCAGTTTCTCTTATCTTCTTGCTGGTTTGTAGTTTTTTACCGGGGAAAAAAGGGAAGAAAATCTCTCAGGCTTGGTGCCTCAGCACACTCATTAGATATCTCTTCCAGTGACCAGCCCTCTCCGACATCAAGGTGAGCTTTCCTGAAACCCTTCACAGGGACTGAACATCTCTCTGAGCTGCAAAATGCCAACATTAGCTCCTGCTCTGGCTTTCGACAAGTATTTTCAGTGGTTCAAGATCAAAAGCCAAGTTTCAGAGAGCGGAGCATGAGGCTGTTGTGTTCCTCTGAGGCAGCATTTGCCGTGGGACAAGACTGTGGGACTAAGCACGGGATGCCAGGAGATGTTGCAAACCTGAACAAGAGCTTGCAGTGATGGAGCAAAATGCTAGGGAATACATGTGAGTGTGCCCAGCCTTCAGAAGCACTGAGAAACCTCTTAAAGGTGACAGAAGTCATATGAGGAAGATTGTTGCATCTTGTAAACACTCTGGGGGGTGAAATCAATGCAGCAAACAAGTGGCTCCCAGCCTTTAATTGCCCCAGAAGGGCAGCCACTGATTTATTAATATTCATGTAAGACTTTGTTACAGTTGTTCACCCTATATAGAAGGTACTCCAAAATGATGATGGGGTAGCAACAAAAAAATCTTTAAACACACATCAGGAAGAACTCCAGTACTTAAGAGTGCAGAAAAAAGACCAAAAACTTGCAGAACAAAGAGGCAAGAAACAACACAGAAGGAAATGGGGTTTAACAGTGGGAAGACAGTCTAACTAATTTCTTCCTGCTGCAAATACCTTTTCAAACTCAAACACAGACATCAATGCTTTTCTATCCATGTTCCTGAATAAATTTTATGGAGCCAGCACGGTGGAAAGCTCCCTTGCACACTGTAGCAGGTCCCAGATGTGAGTTCGCTGGAAAGTGTGCCAATATTGGCCCAGCCACTCCTGCAGCACATGGAGCCACCACAGAGCTCCTGTCCCAGCAGTCTCTGGGCAGATGACAGCACCTGAGACTCCCACAGACACTGCTGTTCTCCAAAGACTTTTTCAGGGAATATGCAAAAAAGGTGCGGCTTTTCTGCAGTTAAGTTGATGGGATCAACAGCCAGTTACACTCTGCAGAGAGCTAGTTATGTATTTGTTTTAGATGCTGAAACCCTAGTAATGCACAAACCAAAGAAGTCTTTGAAAATGAAGGAACCACCTCCAAAGATAATTTCAAAACATAAAGCAAAAAATGAAACAAGCTTTCCTGGGAAAAAACCTGGAAGTAGTCTCTCTAGAAGTGTTCTTTGCATTAAGTGGCGAAATCTATCAAACACAGAGCGCAGACAGTGGTGGGGCCAGACGGGAAGGGGGTGACGGTGTCATGATACACTGCTGTCTCCTAATACCTCCCACTAGCAGAAAACAAACTTGCAAAGGCCCAAATTGTCCTTCACAACTGAATCACAGAAATGCAAACACTGTGCCACAGGTCTGAATGTGGTTTGCCATCTGCATAGTCAGGAGCAAACAAACAAACGGAACAAGCTCAAATATCTCACAAGAGAATCCTCTTTGATTACAAAGCAAGAGGCCATTACAAGATGGTGTCAATATGGAACATCTAAATGATTTACACAGAAGTCATTTGGGAAACACAACAATCCATTAAGGATTAGCAGTGCAATGTTAATGTGATATAACAAGACAAAAAGAAGCAACTGAACACACAACAAAGTTAGGCCCTGACGGATAAACATAGGAAAGGACAACCCACATTTTCAATTTACCATATACATCTAGGCATTGTAGCAGAGTTTATATACAGAACTATTTGCAGGGTCAGTAAAGTCTTGCAATATCTATTTAAGACATAAAGTGGGACTGACTGAGAGGAGATATTTAGTTGTTGCAAATCAGCATAGCTTGAGTACAAAGTCAACACAACTATGTTAAATTATAGCAGGTGGGGACAGCATCTGAAAAAAGTGAAGAGCTCCTAGTTTGTGGTGCAGTTATTTGAAAAGAATTCTGCAAAAGAAGTTGGAAGAAACAGGACTGCATTTTACTATTTAATTTAAATTCACGTGGTTCTAAAAGTGAGAATGTAAAAACAGAAAGCTGAGAAAAGAAACTTTTGGCAATGACATCTGACTTGTACAGCAACAACTGCAGAGGAGCTGCTTCCTTGTCCCACACAAAAAGCAATAGGAATGATTAGGCTTTAAAACACACACATGTACACACAAGAACATACATAATCATCCAAGAGCCCAGAACTATGTCACGATCACAAACGTGTAAGGCAAATAAATATATTTAAAAGATTTTGATATCACATGAGGGAACATTCAAGCTGATGTTAAAACATTTCTGAAAGAGAGAGGATTTCCTTTCTCCAGCCAGTTGCAATGTTTCATTTTCCCAGAGCAATGGAAGCGAAGGGGGCAGTGAGATAGCACACACAAGGTCACCCATCTTGTTAGTGACTTGGCAGATGAAAGCAAATCTCTCAACGCAGAAACTGGATTTTGCACTTAAGAACACCACTTGCAGGAAATCCTCCTGCCTTTTACTGGTAAGGGCACTGGAAAAAGTCAGCGTTGCAAACAGAACATTGCAGTCATAGCAACAAGCAATTCAACACTTAAACTTTTCAACAGACAAGACAGTATTTTACTTCTGGTTTTATAATTTCAAGGTCAATAACTCATCATGAGCACTTGACTTGTCTAGCTGGTCGTCAATGTCTCAAAAATAATCTCCTGTTAAAGCGTCAACCAAGGAAACCTCCTCCCTCAAATAAAAAATAAAAGTATGTGTAGACAGGGAGACTACTTCAAAAATGAAGCCTTCGTTCTCCTTTTCTGGAAATTAGTATAGAAAGATGGAAAAAAGCCAGGTTCTGGCCCATTAAATCAAGCACTAACCTTTTACTAGTAATTAGCATGCTATAAAATGCTACAACCATGTACACAAAAGCATTGAAATTGAGATTTAAAACACCTAAAAACTTAGACTTTGCAACGGTATCTCTAAGTAGTGCCCAGTGGAAAGTCTCTTTGACCCTTCCCATTTACAGTAAGGACTTTAAAAAAATATTTTTATATTTCTATCAGTAAAAACCCATTTGAAAACCAAAACTGAAGGCTAAAAATAGGACAAAATGTTCTGCATGGTTGATGAAATTTAACCCTGTTAATTAGACAGCTTCATTTCACAGTCAGTAAGAGTCTAATATTACCTTAATAAATGTATCCGTTTTTTGCAGTGTCATGCATGAACACAACTGAAATAGTGCCTTTTAAAACTTTTAATGCCATCAGATTTAAAATCTGCAAAAGAAACCATTGTTTTCTCAAAGTAGCAGAAGAAAGTCAAGAATTGGAAATGTTTAGAAAGTAATGCCTAAAGCATAAGGGCAATGGAAAACTGATGATCTCTCCCAAGTAGACTCAATAATATCCACATGAATTTTAATGCTCAACAAAGGTGATAATTTTAATGAATCAACTTAGGTAGGTAGTTAATTATACAGATCTTTCATTACCCTTTTCTATCTCTTAACCATTTTTATACTTCTTTACTGCAGTGAAAAAGCTGAATTTGAAAAAACAGATAGCAGAAAATC
This sequence comes from Oreocharis arfaki, assembly GCA_013398015.1. Classification (NCBI taxonomy): domain Eukaryota; kingdom Metazoa; phylum Chordata; class Aves; order Passeriformes; family Paramythiidae; genus Oreocharis; species Oreocharis arfaki. The sequence continues at coordinate 2,700,843 of VZRR01011200.1, read as the reverse complement.
TTGGAGAGCTTCAAGGGTCATCCTGCCTTCTTTGCCACTTCAGGTAACTTACTTGCAGTGTAACCCCAGAAATCATGAGTGCAGGCTTCACTGACTGACCCTACAACATGGGTGTGGACTCAACTTTGCTAGCAGCACATGCTGAGAAGCTCCACAAATGACAGTGAAGGACAGAGCATGAAACAGACACAAAAATGCATTTACATGTTCAGGAGGGGCAGGGACCTTCTCTAATCCCTGGTTATTTGGATTATATTTGATGAGTGGCACTTAATCTCTATGGAGTTTACGTGCCATGTAACTGACAGTTACTCAGCACTAGGATTTTTTTAAGCCTCGCTGGTCACATAGTTGTTCGCTATAATTTTTTTTGCTTGTTTGAAATGCTTTTTGGATTTTTTTCTTTATAAATCACAATGAGAGGAGCTAGGGAAAATGCCCTCTCTTTTTCAACTTCTTACAGATTTTGGGATGGCTTGTGACCTGCCTGCCTGGATATTACACAATCACAGCCTGACTCTGAGCTCCAGGATTTACCAAGGGGTATTTACAGCTCGGATAGGGTTGGCTGGAAATCTCACTAAGTATGTCCTGAAACACATGTGTCAGTGGGGGAGGATACTGTGCAAGTGTAAGCGTGAAGAAAGCATGGAAGCAAAATCCATTTAAACTAAGAATTACTAGTAGGATGGGATTGGTGACCAGCCTGTGGGGAAGTGTCTGGTGATCGTGAGAGGTCATGCAGCACTCTGGTTTTTAAGCCTTATACATACGGCAGACCAAAGAGGTGTTTGACAAGGGGGACCTGGTAAAACATGGGGGATGTTGAAAGACTGTCGGGGATTTTTGATAGGAAAAAGGAAAAACAACCTCTACGTTACACGAACAGGACACTTGAAAAGCCACAGAAATATCCCATACTTACTTTTATCTTCCTGGTTTTCTTCTGCTGCTTTGCCTTCCTCTTCCTCCTCCTCCTCAACCTCCTTCTGCGGTGCTTCTTCCTGGTGGTCGGCAGCACCGACTGAGAGGCTCTGGCAGCAGTGGTTGAAGCCGCTATCCCGAGGCAGAGTGAAACTTCGGGGCTTTCCCCCATTCCCGTTCAGCACTTGCATCCGCTCGCCCTCCACGAGGGGGAAGGGGCCGTAGTGGTCTTGCAGGTGGCACTTCTGGGTGGGCAAGGTTGACTGCCGCCGGTGCTCGGGGGACACCACGGCCACCTCGGAGAACACCGAGTCCTCCAGCGGCAGCGTCTGCAGGTAGTGGAGTCCCGAGCTCGTGAGCGGTGTCTCAATGAGGTCCTGCCAGGAGCGCCGCTGGCTCGCGGTCTTGCGCACCGGGGACTCGGTGGTGCTCCCCGCCACCTCCGGGCGGAACTCCTCGTGCGACGACTGCGACTGGGATGTCTCCGTGGATGAGAGGCGGCTGTGCTTGGGCTCCACGTAAGGGCTCGTGCAGCTCATCTGCAACGCCAACAATGAGCAATCTTCAGATCAATGCACACCGAGAGCTACTGCGAATAACAGCCTCTCACCTTTCATTATCACCCATGGCACCCCGTTCATTAACGAAGGCACAAACTTACCTAATTAACCTGCCCTGTCCCTAATTTTAATGCATACCCATGTCTGTGTATGTCATGCCTGTAGGTCAAATACTGATACTTATTCATAATAAGTATCTTTACTACGTCACTTAATCCATAAAATACGCCAACAAAATGTGCAGAAAACTTTGCAAAATAGTGCAAAATATGGCACTATGCAAGACTTAGAAGAGACATAGCTGGTCATTCAAAATCTTAAAAATGCTATCCAATGCATATCCTGTTGTTATCCTATCTTGCTTTTCTTTGGAATCATGCTTTCAGTGCTTCAGTACTGTCATTCAAAGATCTATAATTTTGTAAGATAAAGTATTGCCTACAAATTAAACATCATGAATCCTTTATTTCCCCTGAATTTCCCAATTGTTCATTCGAAAAACCATATCCAAGTAGATGCATTAGTTAACACTGAGTACACAGACACGAAAGTTAAAATTTCCAGTGGACAATAAGTTAGAGGTCTATAATATAGTTTTATATCAACGACTGCTTCAAGAAAAAGGAAAAACCTGAAATCCCCCTTTTTTTAAAATTTATATTTCTCTGTAAGACAAACCTACATTTTCACAGTAATAGAACACTTGGTATCGCTGTTTGCAATACAGGACAGAACATTTTTATATTCACATTTCTCTGGAAATTCAAGTGTAATTTGTTACTGTAAAGCTTCACAGCACAACTGCTGGAGCCTTAGAGAAGAGTCTGTGTTGTTCCTGAGGTAATAACATTTTCTCAGAAAGTTGATAAGGTGGTGGTGAGGAATCACACAGGTGAGTAGCTGTCCATCATGAATGAAGAACAAAAAGAAAGAATTCTGTAACTTAATCTATTTTGTACAGCAAGTGGGATTATAAATCCCTGTTCTCTATAAACCAGTGGAAACAGCAATGATGGCCATTGAAGTCTGCAATGGGTGTTACTTAGAAAATGCCTTTAGTTTATATTTGACTCAAAAAGCACAGTCGAGTGCCATCGTGGGCACATGCGTGTGCTCCTGGGCAGGAGAACAGGTAGAAGTGGCACTTTGGGCACACATTCCTAGGGACAGCTGCAGGTGACTTACCGAAGGTGGCCGTGGGTAAGTGTCGTACGGGGGCGGGGGGCTGTCCTGCTTCGGCGTTGATGGAGTGTCAGCTTCCTCCTTGTCACTCTCGCTCCAGTAATCTACAAGTTACAAGGATCAAGTCAAAAACTGCCAACACATTTTGATGGGTATTTGTATCAGAGACTCGCTTCCACAAAAGCAACTGGAAATTCCTCCTTTGGTATTATTGGCAGGGAAATACCACATTGCTGATGCCATCAATGGTAGCTGCTACAATTTGGAATTGTCTTAACCTAAAGAAGGAAAATTCTAAACATTATGGTGTATACTAGATCTAATGTCCCATTACAGAGATATTAAACCACAACCTGAAAATGAGCCACAAAGTTAACTCTTGTACACACCTTATAAATACAGCAGGCATATGGAATACTCTCAATACAAATATCAGACTTTCAAATATTGATACAGCCATAAAAATAATTATTGGCTGAAAAATACTGAAAATACTTTTTGAATTGAAAAGATTGAACATACAGCTTTTCTAAAGTCTTGCTGACTGCAGATAACATCAACAAATGTATTTAACCAACTGGCAAATCAAACAGGTAGGGGTTTTGCAGACATGAATAATCAGTGTTATTTTTCTACCCATCTTCTCCATTATATTCTACCAGTTACACAAGTTTTTCAATTCAATTTTCAATTCAATTTCTAATAACAAGCAGCGGTATTTAAGGCATGACGGAAAAACTTTATATCATATAACTGCTTCATAAAACAGCTGCTGCCCTGTTATCCATGCAAGAACATAAAGGTGATATGGTAAGGAAAGATATGACAACGACATTTAAGAACAGAGTTCAAAAAGAAGGATGAGAAAGTACAAAGGACACAGATTTTGTGGGCTAAATTTAATGGGCTACAACGTTTCATTTTTTCAGGAAATCAAGTCTTGGCCAAGCTTATTTCAAAGGCGAAGACACATGGAAGAATATACCACATGGGAATTTATATTTATTCTGTTACAAATATTTTTTGAAGCAGAACAGCATCTAACTAAAAGGACACTGAACCTTAATATTCCTTTCAAAAAAACCCTGTTTAACTGCTGACTCAAACCAGGACAGACAACTCTTAACATTTTTGCACGCTGTAAGACTTTCGCAAAGATTTCTGTTGTCACTGTTTCTGACTGCATTACTTTCCAGTATTTGGGTAAATCATTGCATGAGAGGACACTAGAGCTCAGACTACTCACAGATTAATCACAGGCAATTTTCATTTCACCTAGTAAGTGTTCAACAAAGTGCATGATTTACTACTCTTTCTTTTTTAGATAAGGAGAAGAAGATTGATTGTTGCTTCATAAATGATCTAAACTAAAAATCCGAGCTGGCACAACATATAATTTTGAATGTAATGATTTTTGGTTACAATTATTGTATTGTATGATCAATGATCTACCATATTTAATCTTACTCAAGACTTAAAACATAAACTTACCTTCAAATGACATCATCTTGAAACAGGCGTCCCTATAGTTTTGTATTCTTTTAGATTTTAGCAATGGTGGGGACAGCCTTATTTACCTATTTAATTTTTCCATGCAGTAGCAATTCTGTTTTTACTCCAAGCCTCTTGATTTGCTCCCTGCAAGCTTATAGCTGAGAGATTATCTTTAAACAGTACAATAAATAAGTTGCATAAATAAAGGTTTTTTTACTACAAAATAAAAAAAAAATCCTAACAATTATGTCTCTAGACATCTGCAAATAATTAATTTTTGGTGAATGAAAGACTACAGCTGTAAAAAATCTTTTTCTAAATAAATCCTAGTTTTAAGAAAACTTGTTTCCATAAACTTAAAACACTTGAAAATACAGGCATGTAGGCAATGTTTGTTCCTATTGCAGCAAAGCCTAATGGTGCAATGTGTGGTGAGAGACCTGTCAGAACTGCATTGTTCAGTGACATTTCTGCAGACTTGGAGCTCAATTGTTTATTCTGAAAGCAAAATTTAGCACTCTCAGTGCACGTTCCAATTTTGGCTAAAAATACGAAGGTGCTCTTGCTGTCAAATCCCTATACAGGAAAATACTGTACAATGATGCTTTCGCACACCTTATCTCAGTCAGGGAATTCTGTTGGCAACCCACAGCTTGTCTTGAAAATTTCTGCAGTAACTGGGGTCAATTTTCAGATAAAGAGTACGAAAATGGCTTCCCAGCAATTTTAAAAAATGCTCTGCTTTTGGCAACTGACTCATTAGAGTCTATCTAAAACATGTATGATGCTATGAAACAGTTGCTGTATTTCTCTCTGTAGATTTTTCCAATTCAGTGATGGACAAGCTCTATGCATCAGGCAAATCTTGAAAGTTTTCTCAATGACTAACAGACTAAATATATTATATATAAACTAACACTGACCTGCCATTTCCCAAATAAATACATTCTATATACATAAACCAGGGTTTTTTTCCCTCTGACTTAGATGACTGGAAAGCACATAACTTCTCCATCCAAGGAAGTCCCTTGCTGTATTGCTAACATTCATTGTATTTCATATGAAAAGTTGATGGTATTTTTATAAAGCTGTTCTGTACAGAATGTAACGTTTTATTCAGGAGCACACCCACAGTTTGGTGATTCGTGCACCTTTGAAGCTCTTGAAATATATTTATGCACTTTAGATTCAGAACCATTCAACTCTTAATTGAGACAGATTTGACAACTCCCGTTGAATTGTTTCAGAGGTATTATAAAGCTTTGCTGCAAAGGGCTGAACTGCATAGAAATAAAAGACCTTCTGTCAAATCAAATATGCAGATGACAATTGGTACAGTCACTGAATATAGAAAATTCCAGCTTCACAGCTTCTATAACTGCAAAAATACTTGATGTGATAGAGAGGTTTTACTTTGCTAACTTGATGCCTCTGCTAATTAGAGGCACTACTGAGCTGTGTAACAGCCCTTGTGCTGGGAGCCAAGGAAAATCACCAGAGGCATTAGAACAGTGTACGGCAGCGAGGGGGGAATGCGATACCGCCTCCCACGCGAAACACAACTAAGCAACACAAAGAGGGTACAGTTCTACCCACCTGCATAGAACAAATCAACATGAGTGAATGGTGTTAGAGCCGTAATAAAGAACTCTGTCAGTGCCTGGGATATAATTTGCATAGTCAGTGGGGTTTCAATGAATCTTCAATAGGGAGACATTTTAATAATAAGCTACATGAGGCCTGAATGCACATCATCTCATGTCAAGCTGGATCATCTGCTATTTTATTACTCAGTGATTTCTTAGTAGGAAAAATATTTCTCCATGTCCATCTGGATTTTGAAAGGTGTATCATGTGTGTAATTGTGCACTTGGACAGCATTAGCATAACATACACCTTTTCACTTACTGTCCCACATGGCATTGTAATTCTAGTGCCAACCTACTGTCAATAAAAATTTTAATTTGGCTTTGAATTTGAAACAGAGGATTTCCTAGAACAGCCTGAGATTCAGAGTTTGTTCACAGCCTCTTCAAGCAGTGACAACAGATGGTACACAGGTTCTTTCAAACAGGTTGCTGTAGTGCTGCTTAGGAAATACGGATTCCCAAACTGATTTCCAGTTCTGGTGAGGCACTGAGAACATGACTGAAAAACAGTGAGCATGGTGCTGCTACTCTCAGCTGTGTGAATGCAGAGGGCCTGGTGTCAAAAGCGACATAAGTTTTTTGGGCCAAAACTCAGAACCTTTCTGATGAAGGCTTCAGAGCCACAGAATTAAAAACCGAGGTTTTGACTGAGCGGGAAGCAGGGAAACAGGCATCTGGATAAGCTCTGGATCATCACGACCACTGCAATTTTCTGGTGCCTGCTGCTAGGGACATATGTTAAAAAGAGCATGAATTCAAAAGCTATCTGCTAGCCAAAGCAGATACTAGGATAGGAACACTTCTGTGCATCCATGTCACTGGCAATTCTAAGAAACAGCCTCCACAACACACTTGGACTGACCCTTTCTTTTTACTGTCTAGGATTTCCACTGCAACAGTTCAAAGCAAAGCAACTCATTATTTTATGTATGCTGCTTTTAAAACCCATGAAATATTAGGAATAAAAAATAAACATGTAAAATGCTGTAACCCTGCAACTCCAAGTGAAATGCCAACAGGGCTGTTGGCAGCACACACTGCAATATAGTAAAACCAGCAGAAATCACAAAATTTAAGTGGCCTTAAAATTAAAGTCCTTAGGGTAAATCCAATTATCAACAGACTTTAGAAGGATGGTTTTTGTTCCCGAGACCAATTTCATGCACTCTTGCCCTCTGTGAATTGAAACACCAAATGCAATGTTTGGAATCTTTTTTTAGCTTGCAGATACCTTGGTACCACATAGTGGAGCTTACTGGCAGCATATCTGCTGCTTTCAGCTATCTTCTGCAGCCTTCTCAGAAATAATTCACTGTCTGCAGATCAGAGCCTGAAAGAGTTAACCAAAACTCATGACAGAGAAGGAATTCTCTAAAGCAATAACAGTGGTACCCATATGTGATTTGCTTTCAGATGACAAGAATGAAGCCTGATACACAGCAGGGAAAAGAGAACAGATGAACTTGTGATAAGAGCTGACAGAAGAAACCAAAATAACAACACATTACCTTGCTCTTGTTTGATCCTCTCTCTTTCTGCATAGCCAGCAGCAAGCATGTTAATTCTGTTGAGCCATCTGAAATAATATTAAAAAAGCAGTGATACCGATCCAGCCTCTTAATTTTTGGGTGCATTTCTAGCAAAAACAAAGCTAGAAGCATCTGAAGGAGATTAAGGACAATGTTATTTTTCATGTCAGACAGCTGTTCTCTTTGATACTCTTATTCAGGGAGTCTCCACAGATCTATGATTTTGCTGTTGAACAAACTGTTTTCACAGCAAGAATTTTATTTCAAATGGAAAACCATGTATGATGTCAAACATCTGTAAAATAAAGGATTTAGAGATAAGCAAAGAGCTGCTAAATCTGCTGCTCACAGATATGCCATCACACAAATAGTCCTGCTGTTCTAATTTCTTAAGAATAAATACAACTTTTCAGAGATTCAAGCAATATTTTAAGGCCTGAATTGGCAACTTAGCAGAGGAACACAGCAGAAAACAGCAGTAAGAAGAACAGGTTCACTCCCAAACAGACAGTGTGGTTTAATTATGCCATTATGTGTTTTAGAGCTTACCTACAGTGCCGTGTACAAAGAGAAGGAGGCATATCAGAATTCACTTTTGTGTTTGTGTCAGATAAGTGGGGGGAGAAAGATTGTCGCTTCAATGCAATTCACATCTAAGGCTTTAATCTCAACATAGACTTGAGAAAGTGCTTCCATAAACTGCACAAATTAAAAANAGCTATTGCTGCTCTCTTCTAGCAGGACTGTCATTGCCAAGCATACACTGAACTGTCTGTAGCAGGGCAGTTTCAACCTGTACTCTTCCCCCATGGGGCTCTCAGTGTATTCATTAGCCAAATGCTTACACTGAATCAGGTCCTTCATCAACGAGGCTTTAAACCACCATGGCAATCTCCCGTGGCTGTCCATTCCATGGTAAACCTGGAATTACTTGCTCCAGTCATCCCATAGTCAGGATTTGACAGACCTGGTTTGCCAACCTACTGGTTTGCAATTTAACTGCTAGGGTATACAGAAAGACAACTCCAGTCAGGTTTGCGTTTTCTCCAGGAATGGGAAACCCCTGTTTTAGAAAACTGTGCCTGATGGATTTTGTTTGCATACTGCATGCACAGAAATGGGATGTTTGTCTCAGCAGAGGACATACCTTTGTAATGACTCCTGCATGCCTGTCTTCAAGACATTGCAGTGCAGGGCAAGCAGGCATCAGATCATAAAATACAGTTGCTTTCCTAGAAATTAACTCCTGTCATCATGGAGTCAGAGAACTATAGAATGCTTTATGCTGGAAGGATCTTAACAATCTTCTAGTTACATATTCCCCTGGCATGGGCAGTGCCACTTTCCACCGACTGTCACTGTCCTTCCACAGTGACCACATTTTTGATGTGTAAACCATGTTAATGGTCCATAAATTGTTGTACATGGGGAAGAAAGCTAGGGATTTACTCCTAAAATGATTGCAGAATACTTCATGTTACCACACAATCAAAATTTCTGCCAGAAGAATAGGGAAGCTGAAGAGGACACTTAAAATTTGAGTTGTAAGTGTTAGGAAGTGCCATACAGTTAAAAAACAAGCAGCACACAGGAACAGAAATCCAACAAACCATGTCTCAGACAATGATTTCACATCTTCACAGCCAAAAGATGACCCACTACAAAACTATCTTTTAGGTTCACATTCTTGATATGTGAAGACTCCTTTGGGGAATAAAGCTCAGCTGCCAGCTGAGCCAGCTCTGCCAGCTCAAATCTAAGGCACTGAGGCAGGAACCTCACCCAAAGCACTCCAGCCTTGTGCTGCAGAGGGACCAGCAAAGGCCACAGACTTGTCTGTGTCCAAAGGGTGAAGCAGCACAAGATGACAAGCATCTGCTCTGTCAAATGGCATGGCAGACAGCGGGGATGGTGCTTTGCTTGCCTCTCGCCTATTCAGGATTTCACGTTCTCAGTTCACCTCTCAGTTTACCACTCTCACCTGCACTGCCAGCAGGGAACAGCCACCTAGGAACCCCATCAGGTAGGGCTGCTGACCACAAAGTATTAGACAATACAGCTATAAAGGTTCTTCTGTCCTTCATTCTGTCCTAAACATGAGATAGCATTTCCTGGTAAGTGTGCTTGTTAGTGAGGTAAGCAATTAAATTAACGAATCCTTAACTGACAGTCAATTGATGCTGCTTACAGAGATGACAGATGACTGTTTCCAGAAAAGCATTATTTTCTGTACAGTACAATCTAATGAGAGCCCAGGAAATGTGTACCATTCTCTCACTCTGAGAGAGAGAGCAGAATGACTTCACCTTTAATGCCTTTCTGCAGGTCATGATCTGTGCTGAGGTTTGGACTACAATCTGCAGTGCCTGTGGGGTGAATGATGGTACTGACGTGGTTGTAAACTGTGAACAACCACAGCTTTTGAGTAGTTTGCCAGTCTGGAAGCTAAAGGAATGGTATTGACTTCTGCATATTTTCTGATATGTGGCTGCTAAAACTTCTTCAGATATAGTTAGAGAATTAATATTATTCTAATAAAGCATGGCCAGAGTTCTGGCTCCTTGAAGTTAAAATCGTATGAGGAATCCAACACACCAGACTTGCATCGAAAGGGAAACGTAAAGATCTCCTGCAGAATGGAAGAGGAGTAATACATGCCTGGGGAGTAATTACAATGCACTGGGGACAAAAGTTCCAACCATACAGCTACACAAATGTTTCTTAATATAAATATTAATAGATACAAAGCCCTAGGACATGGGAAGATTGATATCTTTCTTCCCTTCAGTGTGTGTCCTGGTAGCCACGGCAACCTTTAGAGGGCAAGAGGCCAAGAAAATATTGCTTCTTTACAGCAATGAATGCAGCTTTAACTTTCTTGTGAGAATTATAAGATCTGTTTCCTACGTATGACAATAGATACAATGTCACTGGTAACTGCAGTAGTCATTCAGATTTCCTTTTGTTCTTCTTTCTAAGAACAGTACATTCATTTCTTGTCAATATTTAATTAAAACAGTTTTATGACACACAGAACAGGATTAAAAAACCCTGACTTCCTGCAGACCTGCAATTTATGTAAGGAAGGATACACAGTACTCTCATTCTCACAGACTAGTAGGAAACATTGTTCTATCTTATCTCACATTCACGTAAATGCAATACTTTTAGTCAAAGCTGGGTGCCCAATTGTCCTCAATCATAAAACTCAAGGCTACAGGATGAACTTGCTGTATGGGAATATAGGTACCTCAGAGCATCTGTGAGTACCTGAATGTAGTTTAACCAGAATGAAGAGAATAACAACGAGTTTCCAAGCAACATGTTTCCATGACCATACACTTACACTAGCAAAAGAGTCCTTTGCATCTAAAAAGGATATTCCGTCCTTCTTCTCACCCAGACTAGGCATGCTAATGGGCAAAAAGGACATTTTGCTAGCTTGATCATATAGACCAAAGGCACTTCAGATGCCACAGCAACAAAGTTCAGTGATTATAACTCTCCAGACTCCTTACCAGCACAATGGTGTGGCACAGTCATAAAAGCAGTAAGAAAATTTGAATAGTAACAGAGTTACTTGAGATTAAAATACCCATTTTATGCAAGGGGATACACACAAACAAAAACTTCACAGCCTTCCAACATTTTTTCAATATACAAAACTGAATAATTTTATACGAAGGATGAAGGAACTGAACCATTTTGAACTTTCAGTCAGACTATGTATTAGCAGTTTCCTGCTGTTGTTTCTTCTGCTTCACGTACAAACAAAACTGAAATGACTGCCTGATACATAACTAGAATCTGTGTCAGAAACTCGACAAAAAAGAAAAAAGAACATAAAATGATCAAAAGAGTATTAATTTCACTTCATAACTTCATTCTGTGTTTTACTTCATCTAGGCTTCAAAATGCTTTTAGACAGGAAGTATTTTATTATCCTTGCATTTGAAAGACTATTTTTCAGTAACTTTTTTCCAACCTATTGAGTTAATTCAATGTTAATTAACATCGTTTGTGAAAGTGAACTAATTTTTCTAAATCATTAAACAAAGAGAAAAATAAAATTCTTTGGTGAGACTATGATGGCAACTCAAATGCAAGAATTTCAAGTAATTCCATAGACCTTGAGAGAGTTTAAATTTACATGTGTATAACTCAGATCAAAAGTTTGTCAAGCTGATTCTAAAGGAATTAATAAGCACTTATTTCAAAATATGATTAAAGACTATTTGTGGTGGGAAGATAAAAATCTTTTAATTCCTGGGTTTTACACTATGCAATGTATTTTTAAAATACTGTTGCATATTTGCTGTTGCTTTCTGATTACTGAACAATTATATAAATTTCTATCCTTAAAAAGAAGGTGTCTTGTCATACTGACTAAGGATCTGCTGACAGAAAAGATTTAGCTACTGCTGTTGCTCAGGATGTGTTGTATACAGACCATGCCATTATTCCGTTTGCTGTGCAGCAGACTGCATTTTGAGTGACTGGCTTGACAGAATTATCAAGGACAGGCAAGCCTAAAATCTCACAAACAAATAAAAAGGTTTTAAGTTTTCTAACTGAGAAGAGACTTTTGAAGCGAGCCTCAGCCATGCACAAACTGAAAAAATGTTAACAGACAGCTATTTCTAAATGGAAGCAAGCACAGTATGGTATCAGCATGCTTTCCCAGCCAAACATTATCAGTAATGCACTGGCAGTACCCTGAAGGTGCTCTGCCAGGTAAGTTGAATCTAGTACACACAGGAGAGATTAAACCGTGATTATAGGACTTAGTAAGTTTTGATTCAGTTTTATCTCCTTTTTCCTCTGTTTTAAAAACAACTCTGGTCAGCGAGGATATCAACAGACATTATCTAAGACAGAACAATTCTCAGGCTGCAATAAGAGATTTTTGTTTGTGTCTGACATTTAATGAAAATGGCATATTATTTTGAACTGAATTAATTTCAGTTTATATTGTGAAAATAAATGAAATAAACCCCCTAACATTTGAATAAACATGGGATTCATGTTCTAATTTACCATTCAAATGAATTAAGAGGAATTGTGTTTATTTTGTGCTGAAGTCTCAATCTTTTTTGTGAAAAATTGCACAAGTAGCCCTGAATAGATACAGTAAAATTCAATACTCAAAGAACTAAGACTTTAGTCCTTGTTCTTTTTTGAAGTGCTGAAATCTCCCTAACAAATTCAATACAACCAAAATTTCACTTCAAAATTTGTGGAAGTAGAGAGAATCTGCAAAATTCATTACTTGTAAACCCCACTCCTTTTCCAAGACTGGCATAAAAAAAAAGACTGCTTTAAATCTTTCTCCAACTCCTTATTCCCTCCAGGGCAAGAAACAGAAGGATGCCCAGAGAAAGCATCACATGTGTTTGGGAGTATGTAAGGAGGCAGAGCTGGAGATACCTCACCTTTGCAGGTGCCACACAGCCAAAACCAGAAACCTGGAATTCTGAAATTGTGTTTGGATGTTGTTTCACACACTGTATTTATTTCTTTTTAGAAACAGGGAATCATGTTTCTAAAGATTTCAAACCTTTGCATCAAAAGAGGCAATTTTTCCATGAATTGAATAATTAGCGTATGAAGCCAGTCAGAAACAATGTTACTTTACACCTATTTTCTCATGTAACTTTTTAGATTAACACGTAATTTATTATCATTTTGTTATTAGTAGCTTCAAGAAGTGTCACATTTAAGGAATGGGTCCTTGAACTTTGCTAGATTTCCTTACCTGTTCATATCATCTAGATGTTCAGCAGCAAAATAAAAACTTTTGATCTTAGGATGGCAGGCTTTGAATGCACTGTAGAGGAAAAACATAATTAAAAAATGTAATGGCACAACTCTTTTTTTTTTCTGAGATGTAAGATCACATGGTCACCAAGGAATGAGATGAGTTCATATTTCTGAGTTGCTGCATGCCCCCAAACAGTATATGAACATACAACTTTTAGGATTGTGCCAGATTTCACCAAGTAAAGTGCTCTTCAACTACCCCTTTCTAAATAATCCTTGATTCATATGTGCATAAATAATTGTTCAACCATCACCTGCAGCGTACTGTATGTGGATGAAGTTAATCAGGTAAGGATATATTTTTATGTATCAGGTAATTTTGCTGATATACATATAGCTGTCAATTTTTTCTGAACAGAAAACTGACTAAACAATTAATTCAATGAAACAGAAAAATTCTCAGTCCTTGTGATTTCTCACATCCCAATGACTTTCACATTACCTTTAGCAAAAATGACCGCATTTCAGGCAGGAAAATGTGATGTGCTGATTGACTCCTGAAAAGCAGTCATAAATCAACACTGTGTTCATGAGGTCATCTTAAGCAATGGGCAATTACATCTCATCTTTTCTTTCCACCAAAGTAATCAACATGACTGGGCTGAGAGAATTACTGGATTTCATACATAATGTGAAATAAATTACTAGAAAGAATCTTTTAACTATGTTGGATAAAGATTTATAGTGAAGCACCTGAAGAGGAAATGCATTTGAAATAATGAATAATTTACAGTAGAGAAGAATCATTATGAGAATAATTGAAGGTGTCTCTTAAAATAGGAACAAAAAATGTAACAGTCCAAAAGAAAACAAGGAAAACTGCAAATATGATACATGACGAGCATTATCACAATTTTTCTGAGACACAATGGATTTTTTATATATATATACACACATACATATATAGTATAATAGAATAATTCTCACTCTCTAATCCATTGTGTCTCAGAATAATTATAATGACATTCTTCATGTGTATCATGCTTGCAGTTTTCAATATATGTGTCTGTGTGTGCACACATTTACACACATCTAAGTTTTAGAAATCAGGCAAATGAAATTGGTAACAGGAAAGTTACTGCTAGAGAAGGTAACACAACATTGAGACTAAAAGAATTCCTCTAACACATGACAGCATGACACAACGTTATGCAAGTCAAAGCAGATGAACAGTGACATCTGCTCAGTTTAGAAAGACATCATCAAGTTTCTGAGACCTAAAACTGGACTGCTTAAAACTGTTACAGCATCTGTCATCTGGATTCTTAGAGGGCTTTTTCCCTTTATCTGCCACCCAAGCAAAGAATCTTAATAACAACATTTTATATACTGCTATTCAGCTGCTATTCAGTTGACACTAAATCAAGTAAAACCAAACCAAACCAAATTAAGCAGGGCGCAATTCTGAGAAATGAGTTGACTTTATGCTGCTGCCCCAACAAAAAAAAAAATGAAGCACTTTAGCCATGTGGCCCAAGGACACAGGACAATAGGCCCAAGCTAGTGCATCTCTTTTTTTTTTTTTTAATGCAGTTATCTTCTGCCTTTTGAGACCAGCTTGAAGTGTGGAGTTCATCCTAAAGAGAGGTACAGATCAACTGATACAAGGTCCGTGCTTTCTGTAGAACTGTAGTTACTACAAATCATACCATTTTACATTTGCAAATCATGTTTTGCACAAATTTCAGCAATTCCAGTCTCATTAAAAAAACTGTACAAATCATTAGAAGGCAAGGCAAAAGATTTTTGAACAACAATGACTCTAAAAATATCTCTGTGGGAACATGCACCTGTCACATTGCTACATGTGCCTGAATTTACCTAAATAATAAATGGATTTGTGCAATGACACAAATCTGGATAGCAGCATAAACAGGTGAGAAGAAACGTTCTTTAAGACCTTTAGGTCATGTAACAAAAATACAACAAATCACTGTCATTCTTTTTCTTTTTACTCTGCCTCTGGACTGAAATAATGTCTCAGCAAACTTTGAGATGATGCTAAACTAATTTGGAGTCACATTAAACATTGATGCCTGGCCATGAACTTGAGGACTTTCTGATTTGGGTGGTCTCTGTACTATGCTTAAAGCTTTTTATGAGTATAAAGCACATAAACACTCTCCAACCCCAACAAATAAATAAAAAAAAATGCAACCCCAAACAGAGGAAAAAAAAAAAGAAGAAAGGAAAACTAGGAAAATAAAGAGACAGAAGCAGCTAAGCAGTCTTCCTGCTCATAATTCATTTTGGTTTAGTCAAACACTGCGATTCATGATGAAATGAAAAAAATAGCCTTCTTTGGGCAAGATGGCACACACAACACAAAAAATTAATTTCCTTTTTATGTATGAGCTTATTCTGAGATACAACCTCATGACAATTTTAACAAAGTCCATTATGTCCCTGTTTTAAGGGAAAACCTTGCCCTTTATCCCACTTTTTTTATTGTATCATTGCATTATTTTTGAGCATGCTTACTATTTCTTGCGGCATTCACTGGCTCTGTCAATTTTAAATTCAGGTAGACTGATGAATCCTTCAGCTTTTTCATCCTGCAAAGATAGTTTCAGATATTACTGTAGCTAAAGCGTCAGGAAAAAAACCCCACCATGCTGAAAACTTACAAATATTTTCACTTGCCTGCTTCTTATGTAAGGAATACTAATGTCTGCTGTGCTCTGGCAAACCTCCCACAGAAGTCACTGGGACTTTTGCCAAAGTATCAAGACAGATACCTTGGTATAAAATACAATTTAAAATACCCAGTTTTCTGGAACAATTTCACAGCTGAACAAACATTTGAAAATTTAAAAATAACCAAATGTATTCTGTCAATTCATTATTGTAATCAGTTAATTTTTGGAGGAAATGGACTACTTAATAAGGAGAAATGCAGCCTTGTAAGAAATGTAAGAAATAGAGAAAAAAGCAATTTCAATGTGTGTTGTTCATCATTTTTATGTGTCACAGCTAAGAGGCATGATATCTCTTCATCTACTTTCATCTTTCTACAACACTCGGAATACATCTGACCTTCCTCCCCTCTTCTCCAAAGACTTACTCATAGTTTATTTTATCAGCTACTCAATATCCCTTGACTTTTCACAGTTTGAAAGCATTATTTATATTAAGCTACTATTACAACAATAACACAGATTGTGTTATTTAACTGCTCATAACTTTGCATGCCAAATTAATACAGGATCATAGAAATGAAGCTGCAAAAACCACAAATGTATGTGAAGTAATTCCTCAAAAAATACATATTTTTCCAAGAATTCAAATGGTTATTTACACCACATATGCAGTCCATATGATTATACGCCTTCTTAAAATTAAATAAAAGGCACAAATCAGCATATAAAACTGGAGCTGGAGTCATTACGTGGAAGGTACAGGGTTGTAAGAGGTTCTGCATTAGCAGGTATTTTAAAATCAAAAAGGCACTTTTTAGAATAATCTTGCTGTTTCTTTGAATGGTGGCCTAGAGAAACAGAGTTTGGCAAGAGCAGTGCTGGCTTGTCTGTCCACCTGCCACTGAGGCACCCCCTACCAGCCTTTGAGTCTACTGGGGATGACAGACACTGTGCTGAGGGGGTTGAGCGCTCAGAAATAACCAAACTCAGAAAATCTCAGGGAAACTTGGGACAGGGTGGGAGACAGCGGCGCTGAGGGCACTGCCCTCCGCACAGGAAGTATGGCACAAGTCAGCGGTTCCATCTGCTCCTTGGACCCGGCTGTTGACCACTCACTGCACTTGGAAGCACCAATTACTGCCCTGATGAAGACGTTGTAGTAGCCAAAGGAGGGAGAATGGAGAGGAGGGAGTTAGAGTTACTGATCTGAAGCTGGGATCAAAGCACAAACGGAATGAGTCTGAGAAAATAGGCTCTGATAACTCTTGTCATGGAACAACTTCCTTTCTGTTTACTCAGGGAGAAGCTGGGGATTGCTTTGGAAAGGTTATGTACAAATGCTTGCTGTGATTAAAGAAACAAGTCCAGGACACAGTGCCTGCAGACGCTAACAATGGTTTTATCTCAGCATATTTACTAATGAGTCTAATAGGATTTAAAATCAAAGTATCCTAACACCGGCAAAAAGCTTTGCTACTAAAGCTGATATAACAAATGTGTGCCAATGCAGAAAATGTTGCATAATCAAAGCTGTACACAATTCAGCTGGGATGCTCCTGTGCTTTTAAGTTCAGCATATATGAGCACTGAAATCGTATCAAAAGCTACAAAGAAGGAACAACAGGAGAACACAACTGAGAAAACAGAACTATCTTCCTTAATTGCCTAGCACAGACAAACAAGGAACACCAGGCAGCACAACATTAAAGTTTACACTCCCATGACTAAGCTTGAATGACAGGATCAAATAACTACCTTTTTGCTTTCAAGGGTTTGAGGATAAATTTATTCTGAACCGGTGTCATGAGGACACAGAAAACTGTGTTATTTCTCCATGTAGTAAAAGGTGAATTGGAAGGA
Organism: Oreocharis arfaki; assembly: GCA_013398015.1. Classification (NCBI taxonomy): domain Eukaryota; kingdom Metazoa; phylum Chordata; class Aves; order Passeriformes; family Paramythiidae; genus Oreocharis; species Oreocharis arfaki. The sequence continues at coordinate 2,683,186 of VZRR01011200.1, read as the reverse complement.
ACAAATATCTCCAAACCTTCATGGTAATTTTGCCAGGCAGTTAATATTAATTTCAGTATGATTATTTGGGTGAATAAAGTTATTAACACATATAAGCACTGAAAGCATTGTTTTCCTACTAAATCATGACAACAGCACTACACAAAGTGTTCACTGAGACCATGAGTACAGATGTTTACCTCTTCATTGATATACCAATATAGAGATGTGTCCTTCAGGACAAACCAGTACTTTTTCCATTTTTGGGAGAAATAACTCTTGGCATCTTTCTTTTTCCAAAGCCAGCCTTCACAGTCCCCTCGACCAAGATCTTTACATGAAATCCGTCTTTTGCTTTTACCAGGAATAGGAGCTGAAAATAACAATGAGGTGATGTGAAAGCATTTGATTTGTCCACTAAATCAACAAGATTCCTAGTCAGAAAGCACTATATATTTGTTTAAGAAAGTTAATTAAAAATTTCAAACTCAAATTGCCATGAAAAATTATTACAAGCATTCTATTTTGACCACAAAGCTTATGCACGCCACCGTAAGTTAAAAGCCAAAGCAAATCAAACCAAACCATGTTCAGCATCTCAGAGCCCATATTCTATGGATAAGACCAAAAAAAAAAAAAAAAGGCAACACAGAAAGAGAAGACATTACACAGAAAAGAAAGGCAAGATATTTAAAAATAAGAGAAATGGTTATTTGTAATTTTCAACAGATTAATATTTCACATCAGAATAAAGCACACAACATATAAATTCATGTACTTCCCACTTGCTTGCCAAATACAACTATTTAGGCACTTCACAGGTGTTGACAAACCTCTCTTTGCAGCTCCTTTTGAAACTAAACAGTTCCTAAGGCCTTTGTACTTCTAAATCAAAGGAGGAAAATTTACTATGATATAAATTACCTGAGAGCGTAGGTAATGAGCAAGTGCTGCAGTGAGGCATTACCTGAGCACAGCTGGAAAAACCAACCCTGGCCCCAAAGAGGCTAGAGTCTAAGTATTCAAGAAAAAGATAAAAGCAGATACATGAAGGTAGAGGAGCATTAGGAAACCATGAGACATCAGTAATGGACTAATACATTCTCAACATGATCAACTGAATGGAACATTTTATTGGAGCTAACAAGTTATAGTTCCTCACATACTACAATACCATAAAATTAATCTTGGCAATTCTTTTCCTATCAATATGTGAGAACAAATATTTTTTTACCTTTGTTCTTCTTTTTACTTTTCTGCTGTAGAGAAGACTGCTGAAATGTCTACAAGAAAATCAAAATGGAAAAAGTGAAAATAAATGTTTATATTTAACCACATCTTAATAATTACAAAAATGTTACGTGAAGTCATTGTCAGGTAACACCAGCCAAGAGACTTCTTGGCCTAAGAAAAAAGGTAATTTTAGTTCACCTGTTCATAAGGCTGTAAAGCAAAAGCAAACTGTGAAATATCTTAAAACAGACCACCAATTAGTTTGCCAAAGCAACCGTAGTTTCTGTCCAAAATGGTCACTCTCCTCTTGTTCTGTTAATAAAGAAGGAATGTCTTGATTTGGTTACTATGATAGTGAAGTTACACAGCCCATGTATTTCTAACGTATACACTAATAAAAGTATTCTTGACATATATATGGAAATATGCAAAATAACACACTGCCTAATGCAGATGTGAAATACACAATGGTCATTAGACCATCAGACAGTTTTCTCAGAACCAGGCCTAGTATTTTGAAAGGCACCAGTAAATTCTGCTAAATCACAACTGGCAAAAAGTCTCCCAAATAAAAAGCCTGAACTAGAACATTATTTTACACCAGGATTTAAGTGGAAGTATTTCCCTCCAGCTGATCTACTCCCATAAACTAACCCACTGCCTCGGCAATGAGACAGGATGGAAGTTACTCCTTTACTTAAGATCTTAGCTTATTAATAATAACAATACATATTAACACATTTTATAGCCATTTCTGTTTAAAAACTTCAACTCAGATAAGCACAATCCCCAGTGAACTAAAAAAATAATTCTGTAATTAATCAGCCAAAAATTAAGGACATGATTTCACTAGTTTTGAATTTTAGTTTTCTGTAAAGGCAGACAAACATGTTAGCGTTAAAACTAAGAAAAGGCTACATGAGCATCTGAATATTAAAACTTCCTATTCCAGGTTACGATGAATGAATACAGAAATCAATACTTTTGTGCCACTTGGTAAAAATAAATCTAAGCAAAAGCACTGACAGCTCTGCAATCCCAAACCCTGCTCCTAATAGGTAAGACAAACCCCTCACCCTAGTTTACAAGACTAGGTTCAATTCAAAGAGCAGCTTAGGTTTTGCACGAGGCATTTAGTGCTATGGCTTAGCTGACATGGTATTGTTTGGTCAAATGTTGGACTCAATGATATTGGAGCTCTTTTCCAACCTTAATGACTCTATTCTAATTTTCTCCTCCCTGCTTCCCATACCTGTGGGCTCACGTGCAGCAGACTCAGCTTTGAAGGGATCTCTTGCCTCATGGCTGAGATTCTCAAGCAGCAAAAATTAACATGCCCATGGGGAAAAATTACCAGCAAGACAATAACTAGATGTAATTAAAAAATTTAACTGACTTGCTAGATGTTCTGATCCCTTGGAGACCATATCTGACTAAAGCTACTCCAGTATATTGCCACCTCAGTGGGTCAAAATAGGCCTCCACTGGGAAGAAAAAAGGATCCCACTCATTTTCACTCCCTGTCTCTCATCATTTTCTTCTGGTACTGGTACCAATTAAATCAGCACCAGCTCTCAACACACGAAGACAGCAACACCATCCCAGCTTACATCACATGAAATATTTCAACCTGCGAAGGACTAGAAGAGATCTTAATGGCCCAGGAATAACAGAGTGGCTGAGCAGAAGCATGCAAATAACTCGCTCTGAAAATCTTACCTCATTCAAAGTGGCTGAAAAAATACACACACACAAATCCAAAACTTTAGCACCTCTCATTTCACAACTCAGACAATTTCATTCTGATGGTTGACTTTTCTGCACTGTTACTTTCACAGTGTCAAAACAGAAGAGGAAAATCTCTGCTCCATTTTCTCACAACTGATTCTTAGAGCAGGTGAGAACAACATGAAAATCTTTAGATGTTTTGTCTGTAAATTTAACCTGCAAACCTGAGTTCACACCTCTCAACTTCCGAGTCAGTTTCTGGGAAGAAAGCGTAATGAAGGGGTATCAGTTTTTAATAGGAAGAAAGCATGTAATTTAGATGTCTAACCATTTTCCCATACATTATGTTATACTGTAAAATAGGAAGTTTTTATTGAGTTCAGTTATTAATCTAAATTAGCTCATTGACTTTAATCACAATTAAGGGCAAATTCTATAACTGAGTGAAGTTCCTGGAAACTATTTCAACTGCAGTGATTTTAACTAACACTTTAGATTATTTTACATAGACTTCAGGCTTCAAGTTAGTTGGCCCTTTGCAAAAAACAGCACTAGCTTTCTTCTTAACTCAGAAGATGTATATGTAATATAAAATATGTAATTAGAAAACAACAACAAACAACAAACAAGTGAGGATGAAATCTAAAAATGCTTCTTCTGTTGATTTTTTAGGAAATTATTGTATTGAATACAGCCTCTTACCAGTTGTAAGATAATGCTTAGTGCTGTTTTCTCGGTGTCAGGAGGTCATGTCCTTCCTCCTGACCACAGCAAGGCTTGCTTTGAAGGCAACATTGGGTCCTGTTCTTCAGGGTCATCTCTAACCTAGATCCAACTATCTCCAAAGAGGTAGACTGCACAGCTTCTTTAAGCGACCTGTCCTAATGTTGGCCACCATCATGTTTCCCCTTTTACAGCTTAATTCTATGATGTGGCAAATATGGAAATAATATAAATACTACTTCGTAATACCATGAACCCTAAAACCATGGATTTACACCAAAGCCAGAAATTTATTTGTGCTAATGCAAACTTGCTCTAAGATACTGTTCCAGCACTCGCCCACAAAGCCAGATTCAATGCATGTTCCCTGCATTTTGATTCTGATACATCTTGAGCTTTGAGCAACTGCTTTCCTAAACACCTTGTCCCAGTTTCCAAGAATCCGTCTCTTCAACTAATTCTGAGAGCAAGCATGAAATGAAATAGAAAGTAGCATTCAGTATTAAGGAAAGTTGTTACTAACTCAATATAATGAGTAAAACAGAAACAAGACTGACACTGAAAAGATTAAATAGATGAGTAGCTTAAGACAAGAGGAAATTTTCACTCCTGAAGAATATTTGAAACTGTTTAATCATATTCTGAATTATATGCTTTCCAGTCACCCAAAATACAACTAGGAAAACTTCCCATCACCCAAAACAAGGTGTTGCTTGATGCTTAACATATATCAAAACCCCTTTGAATTCAGTGAGACTCAGTGAGTTTTTTAGACACAATGCTTTTCTCCTGTAATAAGTGATCTTCGAGCTTGTTCTATTTAATAATACACCTAGACCAAGCCCTTTGACAAATGCATGTCTAAGTAGAATATCAAAGAAACATTTAATGTATATAAAGGTCTGCCTTTCCTATCAGCAGCCTCAAAGGACATGTATTTTAAAAGGAATAAAACACCAACTATTAAAGAGATTTTTGCTATGTTTCTGGTTTGGTGTTTTGGTTTTTGTGGGGGGTTTTTTGTGGGGTTTTTTGTGGGTTTTTTTTGTTTGGTTGGGGGTTTTTTGTGTGTTCTTTTGTCTGCTTGGTTTTTCTTGCAAAGATACTAGTTTACCTCTAGCCCTACCTTTCTGAGGTCTTAGCTGCACATTCCATGAGCCAATGGAGATTTCATTGTGCAGGGAAAAGCCATAAAAGTTCCTCTCTTCCTGGAACTGTTCATCACCAGACTTGCTATTTGGGTTGCATTCACTTTAACAGTCTTCAAACTGATGGACAGAGCTCTGAAAGGCCAGCAGAAGACTGCACAGCTGTAAAGAGCAACCTGCCCCAGGTCAAGTTTTTTAGGATTACAGCACACCAATGCAGCTACATTGTACAAAACCTGCAGGTGAAGGCTCACACCAATCAGAGAGATCACCACCGGCCTGTAATCATATTTGCTCTTTAGCAAGAAAATAATCCCATTTAGGTGGTACAATCAATACAGTCTGCATGCACAAAATCACACATCAGCGTCTTTGTATGTATAACACAACATTTTCAAGAAATGAGACTATCATGTTTTTGTCTCATTCTTAGAATTATCCAGGTTTCTTTCCTGGGATAAAGTATTTATTATTGGTTAGTACTACAGCTGCTCTGTATCTGCTCAGAAGGGAAACAAGATTGAAAGTTAGTCATTAATGTTCAGAAGCCTGAAAATGTATTTATTATTAACTTATTTAGTAGTAATTTCATACCTATCTATTTGGAAAAATGTCTTTAAATGAAAGTATCAAATGATTTAAGTTTCAATTAATTTATTTGTTTCATGCCAAATAGGAAACTTAATAAACTGATCTTTCAATACTAATATTAAATTGGAGTGACACTGCTATCAGAAGAGAAGAATGTTTGATAACACTGTTATGATGAAAGTTAGAAAACTTCTATTCCCGTTCATAACTCACATAAAACTAGAAAACAAATAGACCGGTTATGGAAACGATAAATTTGAGAAGACTGGTTATTTCGACAAACTTCAAGAGACTGAGGAAGAAGTCTAAAGATTTGAGGCTGAGCTGTTCCTTAGAGCTTCTCTAAGATCTAATATAAATTCCAGGTGTGACCAAGAGAACATTACATCCATGTCCAAAAAACAGATATATTCTAATAGTTACATAAACTCCTTCATGCTTACAGAATTTGTAGGTCTACCACAAAAAGACCACAACTGAACATTCTCTGAAGGTCTAGATTGGCCATAGCAATTCGTACTAAATTGGACAGCTCCTAAAATTCTCATTCAAGGGCTTTTTTGTTTCTCCACTTCTGAGATTTTTCACTCACTCATTTCAAAAAAGCTGGAAGAGAGAACCAGGTTACGGAAAAAATAATATCCAATTCTTCTACCCAAATTTGAGCTCAGTCTGATCGGAAGGGAAAATGCAGGTATCTTTACAGTTTTATTTAGAGCTCGGGTCAAATCTAATTTTTCTCAAGCTGCAAGTAAAGCCACTATTTACAGTCACGCGGTTTCCCCTGTCACTGTAAGAGAGCTTTCTCTGGTTTCCGCAGAGTAGCTTGTAACACATCTGATTGCTGGAACTTTCTGCTACAGATGGAAAAGCCAGTATCTGGGAAAAAAATGAAAGCTGGTTCTGCCAATTATATGATTGATCTCTCACTTTGAGAGATAGTTCTCAATGCTTTGAGAACACTGGCAATATTCTATTTTCACAGTTTTGATATACCACATACACATTTCTCTGCATTGGGTGTGTTGAGATCCAAAATTTCAGAGCTAAAAGAGGAGTGAAAAGGGAGAAAATGCAAACTTATTTATATGCAATGTCACACTCTACGTCAGTATTACCATCTCATGCTTAAGGGTACTTGCAACACAGGATTTTGCCAAAATCTTTTTTTGTTTCCCATCTTGTTTAGTCTCCATTAAGAGCTAATAATAGACAGGACTAATTATTTTCATGGATATTTGTGGAAAATAAAGTTTTCAAAGACTGCATTATAAAGATGTGATGAGGGAAGACCTCTGTCAGATCAGAAAGTTTGAAACCTGCCAATCAGCAGCAGAATTTCATCCATGCGTTTTGTTAATGACCACAAGGAGAAAGAAACAGTATGTGCTTTAAGAGGTTATAGCTGTAAAAATAGGTAGCCTGAGATCTTGAAGCTGCCAGCTTCCTATCTGCCTCTGAGGCAAGCAATGGCTATATGAGCTGTGCAGGATGGTCTCCTTATTACATAGTCTGCAAGGGCTGATACTATCAAAGATGTCTATACTTTTCATACAACTGTTGCTGTGTCTGCTTATCCAAGAAGAATAGGCTAGCTAAGGGCAGAACTACGGCTGTCTGAAATGTGATAGCAAGCACAGCTTTTCTGCTCAGGGATTCTTATTCATTCTCCCATTTCTTCATGTTTTGTTGTCATTTGGGGGGATGGGGGGGGGCTCTGTGGCAAATGTTACACTAGCTGGATGCAATTTAGCAGTTGTGCAATCTAGTGCAAATATTTTGTGCAAAGTTTTTAGCATAAGGAATGAAAAAACAAAATAATTTTCTCAATCTTCAGGCTATTTGGAAAAATAATATACAGTAGTGCTGCTTTCCACCACCAGGGAAAGATTTTCCTTCTTAGTCATTAAGCCACAGGACTCTTTAATTGAAATACCAAAGCAGTAAAACTCCCGGACAACATTAACTTTAAATGAGAGTTCTCATATTCCCTCAGTCTTTTCAACTGACATAACAAGGACTGCAGCAGTGTCATAGCTGCCTGAAGCAAATGAGGATAAAAAGTTAAACTAGACAAGTGCTGTTCATTAGAATAATTTATTCTGAGATCATTCTTGTGCTCTACATCCTCTTTGAAACCTGTAATTTTGGTACCTCCCACACTACTTTTTATTGACTGTAAGTAATCTAGGAGAGAAAGGGAGGATTGAAAAACTGTATGTATCCTTTAATGGCGAAAGTTCAATATGCATCTGTTGCTCCATCACTGTGTATGTTTCAAGTGCACACATTTAAGAGGGAAAATAGAAACTAAACTATCACCTGTTACAGAACAGTATTTAACTCTTTATTTTGATTTCTGCTCCACAGCAGTTCCCAGTTTAACCTCTCTCTGAGGAGAATGGACCAGTCAGAAAAACCACAAAACAACGGAGGCAGGAAGGCACCCCTGGAGATCATCTTATCCAGCCTTGTTGCTCAAAGCAGAATGAAGTAGAGAAGGTTGTTCAGGGCTGTGTCCAGTTGGGTTTTTAGTACCTCCAAGATGAAGAGTCCACAAACTCCATGGGCAACATTGAACAATCTTCACAGTAAAAGTATTTTTTTCTTATGTTTAAATGGATTTTCCTGTATTTCAATTTTTGTCCATTGGCTTTTGTCCTTTCAGAATGTGCCTGAGACAAGTCATCCCAAAAACATTTGAGAAGCTTTGTGGATACTTGTGCCCAGCTGCCATGCCCCTCTAGCAGATATCAAACTTGCAATTTCCTCCAGGAAAAATCTTTGTTTGCTTAGAAAATTTCTGTGTTACTCATAGGGAAGGTAGATTTTCCTCTTATGCTTATCTAAACATTAAAACAGTAAGACTATCCAAGCAGATTTAAGAAACTTACTCTTCATCTATTATTGGATTAGAGAGGTGGTCTGTGGCACAGCACGGAGCCAATCCTGGATTTTCTCAGAAGAAAACGAACTGCTGTAAAACAGTAATCACCCCCAGGACATTAACAACATCCTGCACCAAGCCCATGGTCTTTGTCGAGGAAAAATCTTAGCCTAAAATAAAGGTCCCCTTACAACACCTCAGTGCTTGCTTGTGGTGAAGAGCACACACACCTCCTTCTGCAGGAGGAGTCAGCAACACTTCTGATTGTGCCCCTCAGCGTGATCTCTTTCATACTGCTATATCTGATTGTGTGACAGAGAAAAGTGCAGAGGATGTAGGTGCTCTGAGAAAACAGACTTCTGCTTTAAGAAAGATACACTGCCGCAAGTTATTCTCTGTCAGCACTTGGACATCATATGCTTCAGTGAAAGAAACAGAAAACTCCTCCTAGCTTTCAACAGATGGGAAGTTTTTGCGAGGAAAAGAAGGCAAGAGCTTCTGTACATCAGGAACTGTACATTCTGTTAAAATTCATACCAAACACTTCCATTGCCCTTATGAATTAAGGCAGAAAAAGAACAGTTCATTCCAGGATAAAAGTCCCATTACTTGCTGGAATTAAGTAAAATTTCCTCTAAGCATAAGATGAAACAGCCCTTCGCAGAAGGTGGGAAAAGATAACATTATGTCTTTTTAATTGTGAGCTGGCTGTGACCTTATGGGTACAAACCAGCTTACAAGAAGTTTTACGCATCATTCTGAAGTCAGAATTCCGTAGTGTTGGAAATGCTATCTACTTGTGTTAATCTGAAAGCAAAGGGATATACTTGAGAAGTGGACAAAAAGCAGTTATTGCTTTATGAAAAATACCAGGTTGCTTTTTCCTCCACAGCACAGTAGCAGAGATGAATTGGCTGACTCAGGGATCAGGCCCTAAGCAACAAGCACTTCTCTCCAGTAAAACAGAAACACCTAATAAAACAGCTTCAGTTCAGGAGCTGCAGTGCTGCAAAGAGACATTTTCCTCCCAGGTGGAACCACACAATCTCCCATATTGTGCGTCAGCAACAGGCTCGAGGGGCCACTGCTGTGTAAGTGCAGTAGAGGAATGGGGCAGAGACTCCCGTGGAGTCAAAAGCCACTCCTTGGATAAAATCCCTTGTTCAGAAACAATGGAGCTGTTTGTGAAAGTATTTTGATAAAATGGCATTCTGAAACAGGCATATGTACTCCATTAATTCAAACAACATTTCCACCACTCAGTACAAGCTTTTTAGAATGCTGAATTTCATGACACGCCAGCCAGCGTCCTCGGTTGAACGCTTTCATGGTACCTCCCTTTCCCTTGTGCAGAAAGGAGAGCAGAGAGGACCCAACAGAGAAGTCAGGCCCTAGATCAGAGTTCTCCTGGATGGGACACTCCCCACCATACTGCAGTGGCAACTCACGCTGAGTCCCCTCTGTGCAATATCTGACATAAACTTCTCTGCTACAATGTGCTGCACTTAATCTCCTCTTTATCAAAGAGGAATGAAATCACTTGTTCTACATTAATAAAAAATAAAATCTCAACTGTGCTATTGTGACTATACCAGCTACAGGAAATGTAGCTTACTGATGCACAAACAATGTTAATACCTACAAAGGCAATGGTCCTCTACCAGGTAATAAAAGCAGGATACAATCAGGAATGATTCTATGAAATAGATAACAGAAAAAAATACAGAATGGAGATATGAAAGGAAATTAGGAAATGTTCCGAGCTGAGAGATTTATTAGTGTATAGATCTACATCTCTAGACCATATAAAATTACACCTTCAGATCATTATATTCTATGCAGTGAGGAATAAATCTAGACTGGCAGAGCTGGACTAGATGACCTTTACAGTAACTCTCTCATTTTTGAAGAATTTCCCAGCTTTGTCATGGAAAGAAATTATGACAGGCCATTTTCCCCCTCATGGTCACAATGCAAAAGAAGGTAATAGAGAAAGTTTAAAACAAAAATTTTCCATAAAAGACTCCAATTGTGCTTCATGAGGGACCATACACCAATCTTACCTCATCTCTAGAGGATTTTGCTTTGCTGCAATAATTAATTCTGGATTTTAGTAAAGATCAGAGAGTATATAGAAATAGATGTAAAATCTCCCATATTCAATACCTTCAAATTTCATTGGGGCAACCACTTCCCAAATAAGAGCAAATTAATGGTATTAACTATTTCTTTCAAACAGAAACAATGCATATGTGAAAATATTCTCTAATCTGTGACAGGAATAAAACACCTCAAGAACAATGCAGATATTATTCCATATAATTAAAAGAACTTAGCACTCCCTCCTGAGGAGACTAAGCATTACTGTTTCACAAAATATATGCTTAAACAGAACTCAAATATAAAAGCTGCATATGCACGTTTACTTTCTTCAGTCTTAAGTTCAAAGGACTGAGAGTCTAGGACTGGCAAAACAGATGTGAGATTACTGACGCACATCCCTGAGATGATTTTAGCTAAGCAGCAACGAAACAACAGAAACTATGCCTTAAATCCGAGCAAGTTGCTATCCTCTGAGCTATTGCCAAAATATCTGTTTTGCTGTTCACCTCCAACTTTTCTGCCATGAGGACAGACGAGTAGTGCCGCAGGCTGGCTCAGAGTTTGTTCAGCCTCCATCTCAGGAAGTGTTCAACACCCAGCTGGGCAAAGCCCTGAGAAGCCTTGTCTGACCTCAGAGCTGGCCCTGCTTTGAGCCAAAGACCAGAGTACAGAACCTCCAGGTCCCAGACTGAATTATCCTATTATCCTATGCAGTTTATGCTGGTTTCTGAAGCATCTGGGTTTTGTTTTTCTGTAGCAAATTCATTAGATGCCTTTCTCTTGATGGCATCTCTCTACCCTCTGTCCAACGTTTTACTTGAAATTATGACAACTGGCTATCCATTCACCCAGTTTATCACCTTTTACTGGTCCCATCATTAGTAACAGCAATTCATGCCATGTTTGCATGTGGAGTTTAATACAGATCTGAATAGGATTAAGTGAAAGAGATTAACTGTAATAGCAGAGGACTAGACCCAGGAGGCCCCTCTATTCCTCTATGTTGATTGCACGAGTCTAAAAATAATACAAAGCCATCTTCCATTAGCTAGGAATTTATACGCTGTTTCTTTCTTTCTTTCTTTTTCTCTCAGAAATGCAAAAGATTTATTTTTAACCAAATTTTTATCAAACTCAGATGGAATAGCAAAAATTACCTTTGAGCACAACAATCTTATGGATATCCCAACCATTTTCCAATTGTCACAAGAAAGGCATATTTTGCTTATTGGTTAACTGTTTTACTGTTTTGTTTGTTTTATACAATACACAGTTCACTTATGACTTGGAGGTAAGTTCCTACACAGATTTTAAGAACATGAATACTATTTTAATCAATTGTTTTGTTAAGTGCTGCATTCAAATTAAAGGATATATACAGTATTGTTTGGATGATTTCTTCTGGGCATTCAGAAGCTGGCCAAATCCTGGAACCACTACTGCAGCTTGAGAATGTGAGACATGCTGCTCTCCTGTCTGAATCAGATATATAAACCCCCAAGTATCCAACTGAAAGAAACCCCACATGTGCCAATGCGTAGGCATTCAAAGCTGCCCATGGCCAGTGGGACGACTGAGGCTGTGGGACATGATGGTGTTTAAGAATCATGAAAGCAACAGGTAAAAATTTCCCATTATGTTTCTTTCCATTGTCCTACTTTCTCTTACTTAGTTTTTTCAGTGTTGTTCTTTCTAAATGTCTCTCAGAGCAAAGGGCTGTCTATACCTGAACTATACTAGATTAGGTTGATGAGAAATGGATACAAGCTCTTGATGCCTTCGTAGCACAATTGCATTTTCTTCTCTGCACTGCTTTATATGAAACATTTTACTAGCACTTTTGCCTCTGAATAGACTTTGAGGCTTTTAAAATAACTCCAAATCAGATTATTCTATAACTTCATAAGCCTCTTCAGCTCAGTTTCTACTGCAATGCAGTGAGTTTCTTCCATTTCCACACATGGGGACCTAGTTCCCATCACAGCCTTATTTCCTCATCACATGTTCACTGATGGAAAAGAGAGCAAGGAGTTCAAGCAGTAGAACAGGCCAAACAACCCCCTAAGGCTACAAAACCTAAGGTGAGACGTGACCAGTATAACCTAGAGAAGAAAAATGTAAATGTCTTAAATGCTTCAGCCACCTCCAGAGAGGGATATGCTGGTGCTGAGCTTTTACCAGCCAAGCCCTGCTGCACCTTCATAAACATACAAGTACTTGAGAAGAAACTCAGGCACTACAGCAGCTCAGATTGTTGGACTTCTCTACTGAGGCACCCAGGAGCCTCCTTGGAGTCCAGTCTGAGACAGCTGCTTTCGAGAAGTCTAGACAACATGAAAAATTACAGGTTTTTCTCTTGTGAAATTTCAACAGCATACGTGCTACTTTTGGTTAAGGTTTGTGTTTTCCCCCCTTTGCAGTAGAAGCTAGAGTGTGCACAATTATCATTAGACTATAAAGGGATAACTTGCAACAAAGCAGAGAAGAAATTATTTTTAAAATAATTTCTTACTATGGTAATTAGAGACTGAATTTTTTCCCAATTATTTCCAAAACTGTTCATTATGTTTATTTAATTTCTGGACAGTTACTTTAAATGCAGTGCAGTTTCTCAGCTGCGAATATAAAAATGCCAATGGTTTTTAACTGAAACACAACTATAATTTTTACATTAAATAATTCTTACATTTTAAAAAAAGAGTTTAAAATTTCCTTTGCTAATGATTAAAGCCTGTAAGTCTGTAATCTACCTGCACGTTTCAGTATTATTTTAATATATCTACTTAAATGAAGATGAAAGACCACAGCAAAGAAGTAACACTAATTCGAATATTGACAAAAATTATGGAAATACTATTGGAAAATATTTTTCACTATGCATGTAGGTTAAACTGGACTTTGATACCAACTGCTATATTTTTATTCTAATAACAATTACATGTCTAACTATAGACTATTGTGAAAACAGGGAGGAGAAAAAGAAAAAGGGAGCCTTGTTATTTAAATACTGCCATAGCTGGACTCCAAACATTTTTAAGAAGAAAATGTACCAACTCCATCTGTTGTAATGGTACAATGACATTCTAGATTTCAGACACCTACTTAAAATCTGTGCAACTGATTTTTAATTTTTTTCTCTTAAAAATTTTTTTGTTTATTTACAAATATCCATAACAAAAAATTCACCTAACAGAAATTCTTTAAATACTGTGATATTTACAATTATAGGAAACTGTTTGTTTTTCAGTGGGGTAGTTTTGTTAGGGTTGAGGGTTTTTTTGGTAAATCATTTTGCAGTATGTAATGTTTTTCAGATGTCATTTTTGTAAAGAAGATTTTTGCAATAAATTGATGGGTAGTTTGTGCACAAGTTTATTAGGAAACTAATACGCACATGTTCTGCAGTTTTTAAAATGCTAGTTATTGGGTAATACAATTAAAGGGTTTTATAAATATAGGCACATTTGATTCAAGAATTTTCATCAAAAAACTATGGAGTTTAAGTATTTTCACTTTTTACTTTCTTTCAGCCTTTCTGCACACAGGAACAGGAGAAGTAAGGGAAAATCAACCACTTAAACAGAGTTAGACTTTAAAGTTTTCAAAATCATGAGTTTTTTGGTAAATTCTTCTCTGTATTGACTACACCTAAATACATACATTTTGAATTCAACTTTTAAATAGCATTTTCCTGTATTTTTTCTGGAGGGGTTTGTAGGAGGCAAAAACCACCTGGAAATATGCATAATTTAAGTAACAGTTATTTTGGCTAAAAGTTACTGTCTCCTTTCCAATTTTATATTATGAGCTAAAAACTGATTTTTGCAATAGGTCCATAAACAAATTTTCTTCACTTCAAGTGTTCTCAATAAGACACTGTTGCAGCCACCTGACCCTTGACTGGCCAGACGGATGCATCCCTGTCAGCTCTGCTGAAAGAACCCAACGAGCTGAACTGGTACAGGCACCTTGGGAAGACTGGAGAGAGGGACAACTGCAACTGTAACCCTGCTCAGAGCCCTTGTCCTTGCTGCCTCACTGGCAGGGCAGAAAGGAGAGTGCCTGGCTCTCCGTGGGTGCTCACTGCAGCAAGTATTGCTGATAGTTATGTGACTGAGTCACCAGGCTGCACTTCAACCACACGGATGGTTATACATCGCTAAGGAGGAAGAAAAAAGAAGCTTGCCGAAGTTGGGCCAACTTAATTGAATTTGCAGCACAAGGACTCCAGCTGATAGCTTTTGATTTATTTTTTCCTTATTAAAAGTAAAACTGGAACACTGAAGATAGTGCATGTGTACATATCTACACATGTAAATTCAGCAAAATCCCAGTGGTTCAAGGCCAAAAACCTTGATTGATTTCCTCCACCCATTACTCAGCAACCTGTTTCAGAGGTGTGAACTTTAAGTGGCACATTTTGCTACTAAGCTTGCCTTATTTTCAAATGCAAATAAAAAAACTAAGAAAACTCCTCTAATTAATTAAACAATTTAAAATAGACTGGTTATCACAGCAAAGTGAGAAGCTCTTGTTTTTCTGTCACCTTTCCTACAAGCAAGTCACTATGTATTGCTAAGAACACAGGAACAAGTGAGCATACACCGGAAAAGGCAAAGAGATAACAGGAGGCAGGAAGAGAGAAGAAACAAGGTCAATAATGCAAGTTTATTTGTGTAGGTTGCAGCCTGTTGTATATAGTAGGGAATTACACAAGAAAAAGTAATCTTGCTTACTACTACATACAATAGCCTGTAACCTTTTCTTCACATTGCAATGTTGTTTCTAGGCTAAGGGAAAGTTGTATTGATCCAGTTAGGAGCAAATTATTATTAACCTGATGTTGAATTCTTTTGACCCATGACTCTATCTCCCTCCTAAATAACCATATTATTTTCCTTCAACAAAAACAAAGCACAACACACCAAGAAAATTCCTATACAGGAAACACAATGAACTTGAGAAACAACGATATGTCAGAGCTCTCAGCCCTTGCGCCCCAAAAGTTCAAGACGATTTTAACTGCACAGTTTTCTACCTACAGAAATAGATCACATTGAACACCTGCTTGCACATCTGATTAGCAACAGCTTGAACAGTTTGCCTCAGCTTAATAAAAACATTAACACTCTGTATTGGTTTCTTTTACAATAGTGAGGAAGAAAAATAGAGTGCAGGAACAACAACTTGGCTAGAAATCAACTTAACATGGAAACAATTTCTAGAATGGGAAAAGAACCAAAGCAGTGAAAAAAATTTGTATGTGAGGACTCAGAAACACCAGAAGAGGGTACAATAGATGTCTAGTTCAAGACACAACACAAATTAGTTTTTGTTTCGCTATGGTATCAGCTACTACATTGGTTATGTTCAGTGGACACAAGCAAACCCTGTTCACCTTTCAAGGCCACAACTGAAATGCACCCTTGACAAGACAGTTTTTGATTGCAATGGCAGGTCAACAATATAAACAAACTGTTAAAACCAGCGGTTTTATGCAAGTTTAGTATCCTGACAGTGAGAAAAATGCTAGACTGCCATCATTCTTGTGATCACTTTAGAATATAAGAATTTGAACCTGCTGGCATTTTACAGAATAGCTTCTAGCAAAAAAACAACAACGAGGCACTTCTACATTACCATGGTAATTTTTTTAACACCATCCACTTTGTTTACAGCACAAAAAGTAATACCATTTCTGCTGTGGTGATTTAATTCAACAGTGCAGTTTTTTGATCAAAGATTTTTCTTTTCTGTAGAGCCATGTATAAAAGCAGCAGAAGGAGTTGAAGTCAGCATAATTTTAAAAGCTGCTTTTCTGCAGAAAACCTTCACAGTAAAAAGGTAATCAACGTGCTCATGCCAGTGGCTGCAAAATTCAAAAGGAAAGAGGCCTGGAATCATAAGGGGAATCCATCATTAACTAGTGGGATGCATTTTTAATCCAAAATTATTTAACATTTATTTCAGTGGAGTCAAAAAAGAATGAAAACATAACCGAATAAAGGTAACACAGAATCAAAGACCAGTGAATGACACAAAACCTGAACGCTGAGTGAGCAGCATGGCTTCTACTCCAGGGAATTCAGTTAAAGGGAAAAGAAAACAGAAGAAAAAAAAGAATAAATTAAATGTGCATGCTTTCTATTTCACAGAA
Source organism: Oreocharis arfaki (assembly GCA_013398015.1). Taxonomy (NCBI): domain Eukaryota; kingdom Metazoa; phylum Chordata; class Aves; order Passeriformes; family Paramythiidae; genus Oreocharis; species Oreocharis arfaki. The sequence continues at coordinate 2,666,637 of VZRR01011200.1, read as the reverse complement.
TACGCACATTAAAAATATAATTTCAGAACAAGGAAACGCCACGTCAGACCCCAGATTCCCGGAGCTTCAATACTTCTTGTTATGGACTTGGGAATCATGGGGGCCAAGTCTGAGGGTCCAGAGCCCTTACTCTCACATATTTCATACTTAGGGTTGCTTCAGAGACATGGATTCAGCAAGCATATGCAAGAAGTCACGTGCTTCAATGTGACCAACCATATACAATGTTATTGTATTTAATAACAAAGAATGTAAGATAGAAGCTTTTAGATTGGGAATATCAGTCTTGCAAGTAAGTGATTTGAAACAGTATCATTACAGAAAAAATAAAACTAAAACCAAGTAACAAACATACCTTCCTTCCAAGGCTATGCTTAAAAGCAGTAACCAGTCCTTTAAACATTTACATAGAGAAGCAGAGAACAGGAAAGGTTATGTAACCTTTCCACGCATCTCCTAGAAATTTATGTGCTGTGCTGGCATACATACTTTAGGAAGAATGCTTAAGATATTTTAGCATTAAATAATGAAGATTTGAAAGATTTAGAGAATGAGGAAAGGATGTGAAAACAGAGTCTCTGAAGAAAAATCTAAGATGCTCATTCTAACTCTTTTAAGCAAGAGAAGTCTACAAAATTATTTGATTATAACCTGTAAAATCCTTTATTGGGGGATAAATTAGGTAACAAAAGATGTTTAAATCCAGAGGATAATGGTACATTTATAACTATGGTTGCACACAGAAGCCAGGTAAACACAAGCTAATAGGTGAACACTTTTAACAAGAGCAATCAGGGATTGGAGCTACTTAACAAGCCTGGTGGAGTGTTCTTTAGCACTGGGACCTTATACAAACAATTGAGGCACTACAGGTTCAAATTCAACTAAAGCCACCTGGTAGAAGCTGCTCTTTACTTTTGGAAAATCCACCAGCTTGTGGTATACACAGCACGGAGTCACAGTATTTTCTCTTTCCCTGATATTGTAGCATGTGAAAACATTGACTTCTGAAAAAAACACAAACCAAACCCAACAAAAACCTCCAGCTCTTTCACTACTATCAGAGCAGTTCCTTTGCACTCAACTCATGTGCATCCAGAGGCTTCCATTTACAAATAATCCAAAATCTTTGTGAAAAACTATAGCTGCTGATTGTAAAAAAATATTTTATAATAGGACAGCCACTTTCTTAGTGATCTTTAAGACACAATATGAGCATAAAGTATGTTTTCATTGTCTTATTTGTTATCTGTAGCTTAATAAAATTTTACTGCAGACAGACACAAGTTCCTTGTGTGTTATCTGTACTCTCCCATTCTTTATCTGCTTACTGCACTGTTTATCTAAGGTTTTAAGAAAAGTTTTGCCCAATTTATTACAAAACCTTTGGCTCTGCTATGTGGCAAAGATGTATGTGCCAGAATACTTGGGTGTCATCACTACAAAAAATAAACTCCGGTACTGCACAATAGCAGCCAGCTTCCAGAGACAGCATCAGCAACATTCAGCTGCAGAGGGCTGTAAATACTTTGTGATGGGCTCCTTTCCATTTCCCCTGGGACAAATCAATAGTCCAAGCTTCCTTTTTCTGTTTACTTCACACATTTTGCTCCATAGCCAGTCAGCAGATCAATACTGATTTGTATTCTAAAGAATGAATAACCTTTATTTATTTTTATAAAAGAAAAAGCTCCTACTAAACTTTCAAATAGATGCTGAAGATTTAATGGCATTATAGAGAGAGATCCTTTAATGGTAATGATGCACAAGAAGGATTAGCTGATTCTGGTGGAATTCGGGGTGTTAACAGTTCAAGTGTTTTGTGGATGGATATCCAAAGTAAATGAAAAACGCTTGTTGTCAATTCTATGCTTGCTGTTGCTCTTTAACTTCCATACCAGAGTTTTGAGAATCTTCCAGTTCTGTGTGCATCATTTATTTTTGTACAGAATCTGGAAACTAGATTTATTATGTGATATAGGGAACCAAAGGAAAAAAAAAAAAGTACGTTAAAATAAAAGCTTTTGTCACTGCATAATGTCAGGAACGTAACATATACTGAGAAAGAAATGCCACTGAGAAAGAAAGAGATGAGTATTCTCTTGATACATGGGAAGTGCTACTGGGCAAACATCACATCTAAGATACATTGTGATCTTCTAACTCCATTTTTTGGACACACTTGAAAACAACCAAGTGACTGCAATTTTCCTTTTGCATCCTATTCAGCAGAACCCCTTCCTTCACATTTATACTTTCATTCCTGAGGGCTGTATGTTAAAAACAGTTACAAGCATTAGAGCTCCTCTTACCTCTAAGGAAAAACAAATGCCTTCCACAAGTTTTCCTGGCATTATCAGGCCTATCAAATATCTGCAGTAAAGGGGTTGTCTGACAACACTTAGCATATGGCAGTGACAGAGATGCTGGAAGAAGGTTTCTAGCCATTCAGAAAACTGCTGCTACTTCCCTTTCCATCAGCAGCAAGTAAGCCAAGGCAGAGATACCACACTGCATTTCAAGAGTGCTATCTTCTAGATAAAGGAAATAAAACACTGCTGCACATCCTGCATCTTAACAGCAAAACCAAGAATTCTAAAATATTTCTTTGAGACCTAGTTATTGTCTGAAGAATAGAAATCGGTGCAATAGCAGCAGTCCAAAACAGGTTTGAACATCATTATAAAACCAAGACTGTCTCTTATCACAAGCACAGAGCAATGACTTTTGTTGATGTTATTTTTACTTACATGGTATAAAGCAGTTTCTGGTCCAGGTGTGCCCATGACTTCTTGTCTCAACGACTCCATTTGTAAACTAGGCAACAGCGAGTAATGACTTGGACTACTACTCTTGTCTCCCTTCTTTTTGGACTTCTTCCCAGTATCCTTTTTGCTATTCCTTTGAAACATGTATTCTTCTTGACCTATCTTCTCATTGCTCATATAGCGAAGCAATGAATTTTCTGTTGAAAGAAAAGTAATGCAAAATATCATTGTGAACTGTTGCATGCAGGTAAATCCTCCTTCCAAAACATGCAATATTCTCGTTAAGATGTGCTATCAATTTTAACTCTTCAGGACTATTTCATTAACAAAACCCATTTGCTTCTTTGGTTCAGATCTAATAAGAAAGCAAACTTTCGGTAGGGAAAATTCATGATTCTTACAGTTTTCTGGTATATTTTAAATAAAGGGAACAAAATATAAAAGCAGTTGCACATCAATAAATTTTGTCTTGGAGTTTTAAAAAATGAGCAATGATGGACAAAATTTTTGGGCATTTGCTACATTTTTACCAGGAGTCCTAATGAATACAAAGGTCAGTGGTGCCACACACTTTAAAGTAATTTGCTCTGAATGTTCATTGGAGATCATTCACCATATCATGCATACTTTCCCTGAATATTCTTCCAGCATGGACCAATTTGTAGCTGGGACATGCTGACCCAGAAGCAGCGTCTGTCAATTTAGGAAACCTCAGCAGACTTCTCTTTCACAAAATTGTCTGTTTTTTTCTTGCATTAATGTGAACTTCTAGTACCCACAACCTCCTGTGGCAGGAGATTCTTTAGCTTCAACACGAACTGCACCACCTCATTTTCTTTTTAACCAGCATCCGACAGAGATATTTGATCTCTTTGCTCTTGTTTCAGATTAAACCCTGACAAACCTATTTCCTTACTTCATTCCACACAAGGTTTTATAAACCTTTATTATGTCCTGCTGAAGTTCCTCAAACTGATAATGGCCAGCCTGCTTAACTGACCCCAGTTTGGAAGTCAGTTCATGCATCTGATTAATTTTCATTGTCTCCTAAACCTTCTTGAATTCAACTGTATTTTTCTTAAGATATTAAGAGACTGGAATTGCATACACAAAGCCTGAGCAACAACTGACACAGCAGCATAAGAATACTTCTAAATTTGTCTCGTATTCTTTTCTTAATAATTCCCAAGTGTTTCCTTTTTTGATCCCTAGTGAATATTTAGTTTATATTTTCACAGAAATAGCTGTCATTACTGTAACATCTTGTTCCTGGCTGATAAGAGCAATCTCAGAGGTAATAATTTCGTGTGTGGAGTTATGTATCCAAGTTTCAGAAACCAAAATTTTGAAGAACTTATCCTCTTTGATTTTGAGATAAATCCCAAGCTTCTCTAGAATGTTTTCCATACAAAAAGAACTCTTAAAGATGAAGAAATGAGGTATATAATTCTCATTTAAGCATGAAAATTATTTATCAGTAGTAATCATACATTTTGTCCTCTAGTATTGTAAAATTAAGACCAGTTTCAAAATGGATGGGATAATACAGCTGTATCATTGAAATGCCAACAGGAATTTAAGACAAACTGCATGGCTTTGCAGTCATGACTTTCTTTTGCCTGCTTAATCAACTTCCTCAATCCTAAAATAGACTCCGAAAAAAATTAAGCATACATACTAAAGAAAATACCAAAACAGGTTCACAAACACATATAGCTAAGCAAGCTGCAAAATGATGCTGAAATATATAGCTTAAAGCAAGAAAAAACCCATAATGCCCTGTATAAGATGTGTGTTCAGACCACTTACCTCTCCTAGTATCTCTTTTTATTTTATTGGGGTCTTCATAATCACCCACCCAGTTATATTCTACTGGCATAGAAATAGGCCTCAGCTTCCCTGGAAACAGAGGAATAAATCGAGATCATGCACCATAAGGCAGCATTAACCTAACATTCTTTAGAAGAAAGAACAAATTACGTGCTAAGCTGCTGTTCTACAGGGCTGCTTACGAAAGAGGATCCAGCGTTGCCTCTGAACAAGAGGTTAAGACAGGAGTTCTGTTTTCTTTAACAGAAAAGAAGCAGCTAAGTAATGGATTATTTTTTTTAAGTTTAGAAAATAAATCCAGTGCCCTACAAAATCATCACTGGAGTGACGTCTGACACTGACAAACGCATTCAAATTACTTTAGTTTTCACTGAGCAATATCTATTTTTTATCCTGGAAGCCCCTGGCGCACACACGGGAGAACTGTTTTAAAGCATATGTGAATTGTTGGTAACAGAAACTTGTGCATACCACTGAAGTACCTCCACAAATAGCTGGTGGGCTTACAAGATCCATCAGTGACTGAGTAAGAAAGGAAGCAGGAAACATCTACATGTAATTTCTTTTGTAGCATTTCATCCACAGAAAGCGAAGTACATTATCATTGCTAAACTCACTTGGACTTCAGAAAGAAAAAGACAGAATAGATGAAGACTATCCTATCTTTTAAATGTTGATTGGAAGCTGCTGAATTGATTTTTAAAAATGCTGTAAACTATGATTTCTGTTTAAGGATTGGACATACATATAGTTGGAAATCAGTGTGCTATGGAACTTAGTGGGGCTACTTAGAGTGTTCTGAATTCTTTAGCAAGTTAAATAGTGTATTGAAACAAAACAGAGTAACATAGCACATGGCATATTATCTGACAGACTGAAAATAAAATGTTTCAACAACATCAGCCCTTGCTCTTTTTAAAATCAGTCTACCAGTCACAAACCCAAAAAAGTGAGTTAATAATTTGATTTTAAAGTAGCAAAGCTAAAAGTAAAAACTTCATAAGTCTTGTGAATTATTTTAGCAGAAAATCCCTACATAAAAGTCTTACTCCACATTTTTGAAGTTAAATCCATGATACACTGAAAAAAAGAGACATGTTTATAATGAAAACAAATACTCAAACATGTCTATCTCCCTGCTGAAGTAGTGTGTCCATGGAAAACACACCAATACTATGCAGGCAGCATAATGGTAAAAGTTTTTATTATCTTTTTTTAAAAAAATTGACAAAAAAGCTGTATGTTCTCTACAGACCACAGGATCAGGTCACAAATACATCACTACTCAACAAAATGTCATATATTTTAAACTTTTTACTTATTATTCATTTTACTATTAAGGGACACATATTTAAGTCTGATTGAAGCTGATGAGCTTAGTGCACAGTTATGAAGTCATTTCCTGAGTGGGGCTGTATTCGGCTCATATTTACTTGATCAGAAGCAGCTCTCAACAGCTTCTTTTTCTAGAAATAAAACTTTCTTTTCCTTGTGAGGCTGAACACACAGTATCTTATTAATAGGAACTGCACACTTAATAAAATAGAAAAGCTACAAAATTGTGTAAAATCTGATCATTTTCTAAAGTAACAACAAATTTTCTGCAAAACCTTCAGCTGGTCAAAGTACCTGCTTTTGTATCTGGCATTAAAACCACAACGACCAAATTTGTTTCTCTCCTTAAACTCAAGTTTCATTTGCTTGTTACCTCTCCTAACACCCTTACTTTTAACTTCTATAGATTCTCTAATCTCTTTTCCATGGTGAGGACACTCAGGAAAATTTTCATCTTGCATGTGAACAGAAGCTTTCCAAGGCCAATTAGCAGCAACTATGTATCAGCTAGAAGCCAGTAAGAGCATGAAAGAGAAATATCTTTGTTAACATCGTCGAAAAACGTCAAAAGATTCCAATAAAGAAATTACAGAGGGCCCTATTAACCTCTCATGAAGGAGGACTGAGAAAATTTTTTGAAAAAACCTGACACCATCACAAAATTAATGATAAGTACATGTTAAAACCAATTATTTCTCTAGGCCTGGGAACTCTCTTCGACCTTCTTTAATGGGTCACCATAAGCCAGAAGAGTGTTATTGTCATTTTCCAGATTTCTGTGAAACCCTAAGGTCATGCCTACTCACAAACCTTATGTTAACAAATGCCAAGTGGGAAGCTTCAGAATGTAATGCTGAAATGGTAACATTTTTAGAAAATACACTTAAATGAAAATGGACTTGATGATGGGAATTCATTAAAAAAAGAAGTGAGATCAAAAGTGAAAGGCTGTAAAACAAATGTGTTAAATAATGACTGATTTTCAGTGGAGTCTTTGATCCATGTCTTTATGACCCTTTCTGCTAACAGAAAAAAAAAAGGCTAAAAAAGCTATCCTATAACAAAATAATGGATTCAACAGTCCTTGAAGAAGAAATGTGTTCTTCTTCACTCTGGACAATGAGTATTAAAATTTAATGTCTGGAACAGTGAGTACATCTCTGTTAATGGAACTGACTGCAGACACCAATTGTAATATCTAAAATACTGGACTAATAAAATTGATAGATCCATTTTGAAAACTTAGCAGTTATTTTGCACAGTATGGGCATGGTTAAAAAACACTTGAAAACACTCTGAAATCAAAAGGATACTGAAGATTTTTCAGCAGGATGGTGTAAATGCAACCTTTAATGTGCAAGCACATTGCTCCAGCTCCTGAGGATACTTTACACAGCTGAAGTTCAATTTATATCAAGGTTCCCAGATGATTTTGGAGCTTGGCTGCATGATGTACTAAATCTATGTTTCCTCATAAATTACATCTATTTTCTTCACAAAGGGATATGATGACAGGATTGCTATAACAACTAACATACAGCTTGTGCTCACCTTAAAAACTGAAGTAACATAGCAGGTAGGTTGAAAAAATAATCACCTGTGCGCTCAGCTAATACTAGAGCAGTCAAAATGCCTTTTTTAAACATGAGATTTCCTCTTCATTTTCTTCTATAGCCTAACAACTCTATGTCTGTGCAATTTTATACTTGGCAACAGAAAACCAGATCTCCCAGTCGAAAGCTGACACAAGTTACCATCCTAGCTAAAGGAAGAGTTCCAACAGTTTCAAGGGTAAAATAAGCTGGAGTACAAGGGCTTGAGCATCAAAACTCTCACCAGAAATTGTTTCTGAATGCTCATCCTAAATAAAACAAAATCCAAGATATGGATGTAGCATGAATACATGAGTGTTAACATGCAAAATTCCTTCTTAAACAACCTATGATCTCAAATAAAGAGGAACTGCTAAATGTAAAAAGCCACCACTTGCAATACAGGAAATTACAAGAGGTTAATACAGTATTACAAAAAAAAAGCACACTGTCATTAGTCACACTTCAATTCTGGGACTGAAGAAAAATTAAAGAGTTTTAGAGAGCAGTGCAGCATGAAAGCAGTATGTCATCTCTTGGTAAATCTGAAGAGGTTTGATTGTTATTACACCTAGGAAAATTTTTCCAAAGCTGAATTCCAAAACTTGAATCCAAGTCTTGCCCATATAATGAGAGAACATTTCCATTCTGTATTTTTAGTAAAAAAATATGAGCTTCTGGTATATGCTTTTTTCAATAAAATGATACTGAAACATAATCTGGAAAACTAAGATGATAGAAAAATAGAATTTATATTCAGAAAAACCATCAATTTTAAACTGGTCTTACCTACCATAGTAAGTTTTCTTTCTTTCCTATAACAGAGTAAGCTCTTAGGTTAAAATTGACTGAAGTAGTATTGAATTCTTAGCAACATCAGTGGCCACCAGAAATATTTTCATGGTTAAAAACAAAAGCAGATGCACGGAAATCCTAAAATCAACAAATGGTGATTATCTTTATGAGATCAGTGCTGTACCATATGTTGGTGTGCTCTCTCTCCTTCCAGGACCACTTGTTCTTCCTTTCTCATATTCATAGCAGTATAAAACTGCATCTTCTTCAACCACATTAAAGCGTTTCCGATATTCCTGGTCCAGAAATGAGTTTGGCGATTCAGATCCTGTATGAACCGGTTTGCCCACGATATGTCTGCCAACGTCGTCACAGGGGAGATTTCCCTTTTCATCCCTTTAGTTAAAAAGAGACGTTTTTAATATATTGAGATAAGACACTGATTTTTTTAAAACTGTGAATATTTCAATAAACATGGGCCTATGTCAATATTTCATACACTGAAACAGATGAAATCCACCCCACATCAGGATCACACAGCATATATGCATATGTATGCATTCATATGCCAGTTACCTCACACATCTCTGTTTGTTCAATTCTTTACAGATTTATCCATCTCATTGGTTCCTTTTGAAAAGAATTATAGAAATAAGATTGATGTGCAGTAACTCTTTTTATTTTTCTTCTGGTTTTTCTGGAATATACCTAGCATTTTGTGATTTAGGGAAGAGGAATAATGTTGGCCTTACATTTTCATATTTGTGTTTTCAAATACATCAGATAGTTTTAAGACATGGCTACGTGGCAAGCATCAGCAAACTCAATCTGGTTCCTCACACTTTAACCCCAGATCAAGAGGAACCAAGCACAGAAGATGTACGGACACCTGACAGAGTTTTGCACAATCATTTCAGGTCTAGGAGTTGTATAGGTATATCCATGCAGTTTCAAATACAGTGTGCAGCACCTGCTTATCAGCTGCTACCCCAGGACAGTGCTCACTTTGCAGTCTGTGTCAGATCCCCAAGATCTTTTTGCTTTCCTGCACCCCTATCCCTTTCTTTGAAAATGGAAATTACTCTAAGGCATCAAACGAGAGAGCAAGCTGTGCTGGGTTAGGAGTCCTTTCTCGCACTACATGAACCAGGGCTCATCTAGTAAACATGCTGGTAGAACTGTGCCTGAGGACGGCTGCAAAAGACCTGATCAGACAGTTATTTCTGGGCAGCAAAATGCCCAAGAGGTAACCAAGAGAGAAACTGGGCTGTCTGCTCTTGTTGGAGTCCTTCAGCTCCTCTGGACTCCCATGTGAGTTCCAAGCTGGCCAGCTGACCCCTACTTCCCTTGGCACCTTGAGAATCAATCTGAGGACCAAGTAAAGCCTCCTCATGGGACCCAGGCAGCCATGAGGGATGAGAAAATGCCATCCTGCCTCAGTGTGACAGTGCACCATCACAAACCCCCACTGATCACTACACTCACTTTGGCAAGCTGCTTTCTCAGAGCAGGGATGGTGTTGGCTGAGTGAGGGGGGCTGGTGCAGCCCCAACAGGGCTGTGGGCTCTCCTCCAGCAACAGAGAGGCTTTCTGTGGTGACAGAGCTGGGGACCCCAGCAGGTAACAAACATGATGGAGACTGACATAAACCAGCCAGATGCTAATCAGTGCTGCAACCACCATCAGGGGCTGGCACAAGGAAAGCAAGGCAGCCTGACCTAGAGGGATCTTTACCGCAAGCATGGAGTTAAGTACAGAGCCAGGCAAACACCCTTTGCCACAGCCCTCTGGAGATGAGGGCTCCAGCTCTCACCCCCAAAGGTACTTGATAAATATGAACAGGCACTAATATACAACCAGCACTCCTAAGTAACCAGCACATGAAAAGTGTTGGTCCCTTTTGGTCATGCCATACATGTGAGGATATGTCAGCAGCTGTACTGTCTGTGGCCATCATCACCAAGGCTTTGGGCTTTAAAATTTACATCAAAATATCAAGTCCTTTCCTCTATTCCAGGAACAAAAGCAGGGCCTGTTTGTTTGCTTTTTTTCCTTTGGAATGGCAACAACAAACTGAGAAACAGATGTTGAGCAGTTTGATAATACCCAAAATACACACATGATTTAATATAGTTAATCATGGACAAAAAACCTGATGAAATGCCCAAAAAAATTATTCAGAAACACTGCACCCTATGTGACAGGTGAAATCAAGAACAGTCCATCTGGATTAAGCTGATGAAAAAATTCAAATGTACAAAGCTTAATCTGTCTACAAGATTACAGCTTGTACACTAATATATATTATAAGATTTAATCAGAATTGGTCCAAACTACTGCATTATCATAATGATTTAAGAGGTGTTATTAATAAATAATCAAAATCGATTTGGAAGACCTCAAGTTTTAGAGCAGAACTCAAAAACTGAAGAGTAGTGAATGCTCACCAAAAATACTTTAAAAAATGAGGATGCACTTCCTATCAATAAAAGTATTTTTGTGATGATAAACAGAATCAGAAGCAGTACAAAAACACTAGTTCTTTTAAGATAGTAGAGTTTCAGGAGCACTAGGTCTTTACCATATGACTACTGCATTCAAAGAGAAACACACCTAAGACTATGTTTTGGTTAGGTTTTTCTTCCCCCCCAGCTTTTTTTATGTTAATGGATTAGAATAAAATACTTGGTTCTTTTCTTTCAATTTTCTGAAAACCATGTCCTTAAAATATTTACGTGAGCATAACAAAGTACTGTTATTAGGGTGATAAAATATATACTTGATTCCTGTGCACAATTCAAGCGTCATGACAGAGAGGGTTTTCATTTAATTAAAAGACAAAAAAAAGTGGGAGTAAACTAGAATATGTGAAAGTTTAACTGGGTTATACAAGTCACATTTGAAATAATTTTTTTTTTTTCTCTGAGAAATAGAAACCAAGCCAGGTACAGATGAGGCAGGGATAAAGAAGGAACATGGTACTCAGCTTAAGGCTTCACAAAAGGCTTGTGACATCCTCATGAAGTCAAAATCACACTTTAGCCCTAGAAGGTTATTCATATCTCTGGAGAGCAAGAATTTATCATGGAATCACAACTTCTCCTCCCCAGCAGGCAATCTAATTTACCATGTACCTAACCCTTGGAGAACCCCCTGGAAAGTCCTGTCAGTATCAGGTTATACATCTTATTAACTGGCTAGAGGAGTTGCTGATAAGAAAGTGTAAGAAAAACTCAGCTACAAGAAATTCAGGTATAAGTAAGAACATGCTGCCCTTATAACCTTTCCAAGAAAGGTAACTAAAAGAAAAACAAGAAATAATTTAAAAATCCATTAACTATACATATGATAGCCTGTGTCTAAGAATATGGAAGCTTTAAGAATTCTGATTCCTCTTAAATACATTCCTAAACCTCTACATAGCCACTTTCGTGTTATTTGTAGGCCATAATTCTCTCAGAATTTTAGGAAAGCAGCATCTGCGTACATTACAGAATTACACTGAATCACTTGTGCCTGTATAAAGGCAGGCTAAAGAATCTGCAAGGAGGATCTGCTGCTCTTCTGGCTCAGCAAGTCCAGAGACCTGGGAGAGACGAAAATGCCTGTTCCAGGTGGCAGGTCAGAGTAGCAGGCATACTGACAGGGAACAGCATGGTCACTGCAGTCAGGCAGAGTGGCCACACGAAAACACAAACCTGAAAATTGCTCCAAAACTATCTAATCAAATATATCTAAAAAAGAAAACACTATGGCAGGACTGAATAGTGCTGCTGCTGAATGTAAAGTTTCTTGCATTTAACTCAGACTCCCTGATCATCATGATTATTGGGCAAAAGGACAGGTATGAGCTCCTTTCCTAGTAACAGATTCAGGGTTTCAGGTAACATTTGCTCTTCTGGAAGAGGATGAGACTGCTGCAGTAAATTATTACCCCATATTTGAGAAAACAGAGTACTGAACCTTCTTTTCTAAAGGCTACTGCCCATTTTGTAGACAACATACTGATTCAGAACATCGTGGGTCTGATTCAACGCATCTACCCTTAACAACCAGTTTACCTGCAAAATGCAGTATTAATACAGCATTATCTGCAGGACAGACTAATAAATAAGTATGAACAGAATGGTCAGTGACTTCACAAATATGTTTTACACAAATTGTACTGTGAAATGATATTTTTTACCTTGGAACATAAGGTTCTGTTGGAGGAGGGGGTATGTAGAGATCCTGAAGGGCAGAGCTGTCTCTTTTCGTAGGTGTGCTGATAGTGCTGGATGGAGTAGCAACACTGCTTGTAGGGCTTCTAGGAATAAGAGGCTGGTTCAAAAAAGAGAGAGAAATAATCAAGATTATATATTAATCAAGATTATCTTTATATATTATACATTTTCATCTGTGAAAGCCAAAACCAGACTATAGTTCAGAAAGCTAAAGAAATAGTGAGCAGTTCTAATGTTTTGTGTGCTTTTAAACTGACTAAAAAACCACTCATGCTAAGAAGACAGCTCTACAAATGGACATGTATTGTGCTTATAAAATTGACTCCTCTGATTACATCTTTTTCCCTTTAGCACAGCAAGTTTGTTGCCAATGCCCACAAAATTAGTGATAACTAGAGCTACTGGTGAAATCTTAATGAGTAAATAACATACAGAATCTAGTTAATTCCTTAATTAAACTAACATTGTAAAGAAAAAAGTCTAGTGTTTACAGCAAAAGGTGCACAAGTAGGCATTAAATTGAATGTCAAGTCCTCCCATCTGCTCGACAGCTTAAGAATTAACTGCAAAAGCTTCAGTTTATGCCTGCAGATGCTGTTAAATCAGGTACTGCATCCTCAGAGCACACGCACTATGAGAGAATCAACTGGAGATTATTATTATTATTCTTCATTCCCCTGGGCACACTCCTCACAAAATAACATTTACTCACAGGTAAATAAACTGTACCCTCCTTGCAAAATAATAATGCATTCTAGCTATCATTCCAGTCCAGATAGGATCCTTCCTCTTAACCACATCTCGCTCTCTATCTCGTGAATTAAGCACACCTTTTTCTTCCTTAATTTAACTAACTTTATTAAATCACTGTAGGACTGAAAATTATAGCAAGATTTTCTAACTCTCTACACAGATGCAGAAAAATCAAACGAGAAGAAAAGTTTGATTGTTTTAGTCTACTTAATAACATGTCTGTCTAAAAACGAAAGCCTTGTGTGGCTTGGTTTGTGTGACAGCTAAACTCAGGCAGAAGAAAAGGAAAAATAGCAGAACAGCAAGTACAACAGTATCTTCATACACCCTAAAAAGAATCTAGTATTAAAATATACTAAACATTGCTTCGAAAGAGTTTTTTCCTCCTCCACCTTTTTGGAAGCTTACTCCTTGAAGAAAGAAGTGCTAGGACTGAAGAGAGCTCACTATATCTATAATTTCTGGCCTTAGTAACTACTTACACACAAACATTTCATATTGTATCGATGGCAGAGCAGCTCTAAATGTGGACTGAATGGGTGCATAGAAAGGTCCTTCTCCCAGCACTACTAACAATACTTTTTGGCAGACCAAAAGGGCATTCTTCTGCAGAATAATCAGTTCTCATTTTCTAGATATTAATCTTGACACTGTAGCAGAAAACCCCAACGTTTAAAGCAGGAACATTGTCAGAATGTTGGCCTTTCATCAGCTTGTGGAAGCCATTTGAATCTATGCCTATCAAGCCAAGGCCTCACCACTGTGTTACTTTTTTACAATCTGTATGTAGGAAAAATGAATAACACTTAGGAAACCTCATCCTTTAGCCAGTTACTGCCTTGTTTTAGGAACGGAGCTGTGTTAGATGTTATTTATCTCTAACACAATAAAATGTATGCTTAAAATTTGCTTGTTAAAACTTTGCAAGTCCACCTTTAGAGCAACTATAAACTAACACAAGTTTTCTAGTTTTGAATGTTCAAAATCTGTTTCCTATAAACAGTGATACTGCTTAATTCTTTCCTTGCTCATTATTGTGAGTATTCTACAGCCAGGCCAAAGAAAGACTGCCAGTATTTACAGGAAGAGAGGGAGAAAGACACACACAAAAAGCCAGACAGGTAGAAGACTTTACAACCACTAAAAACAAGACAAGTCTGCAAAAATAAGAATAAAGTCGGTGGTAAAAACAGGTCAAAAAAACCCAAACCAATAAAAAAAAATCCTAAACATCCCCCCTCCCTCTTTCAGAGAAATAAAAAACCTTATCTTTTAAATTTCCATCAGTGACACTGTAGCCATATATGTTTTTGAACCACTCACTAATACAACACTGTTATCTTTCTGATACCTTGCACTACTATAACAAGAACACTTTGTGGCTTGCTGGGTAGCCTGTTGAATTAATTTTCATTGTAAGCCAAGAGGATTCTCTGACCTAGATCCTGTTTACGCTTGTTAAGCCCAAGCTGTTTGCTCATGGCTCATACCAGCAGAAGCACTGAGGAGGACAAGCTGTGTAGATGGGTTTGCTCTTCTCTACTTAGAGGAAGAAGACAACCCTTTATTTACCTTCATGAAAAGGCAGGTAAGGGGAAAGGGGGCCTTAGAGACTGGAATGGTGGCAGTCAATAGGATCTTATGGTTTCTATCATGTAGGGAAAATCATGGTCAAGCATAAAATTATCTGGACTTACAAGGGTTTGATGTGCCTCTGGTGGTCCTGACAAGCTGCTGGAGGGCTAGAGGACACAGGCAAAGAATTTCCCTTGTGTTACAGCCTAGAATACCTGGCTGCAACTATTTAAATTCTAATGATACTGCCCTAATTTCTGGGGAAAAAAAAAAAAAAAAAAGTCTGGTATTACACGCAGCCCCGACATACAAGTCAGTTTGTCCTCCAGGCAATTTGCTGGTTGATCCTGGAAATCAGCTTGGGTTTGTACATCTTTGACAAATGCATATTTTGGTTTATCTTTCAGCACAGGAAGGTGGTTAAAACAGTGAGTGCAATAGGAACAAATGGTGCTCAGCGTAACACAGAAGGCCACAAGCTGTCCCACTTACTGAAGGCAAGTGTTCCCATCAGACACTTTCAGAGGTGAAGATACGCTGTAACTGGGGACACTCGGAATGACTGCGGTACCCCACAGGACGGCAAAGTGAATTCACCTTCCCAGGGCACCTGGACCTCGCAAGGGGATAGAAATCGTAACACAATCCAATCCAAGTGGAGGTACAATCCTGTAGGATTGTCTCAAAACATATGAGGATGTCTCATATATTTTTCATATTTCTTTAGCATTGCCAAATTCAACTCTCTGCTTATTTCTCCAGAAACAGAAAAACTGTCTAACTAGGGAAAAAAGGAAAATCCAAATTTAAAAATAAGTCACCACCCTTTTTTAAAAAAAAAAGTATTTATCATGACTACACCAGTAAATCAGCAGGTCAGTAAGAATTTTTGCACAGTAAAAACATTCAAATGGTCTTTCCTGATAGTAGCTCAATACACTATGAGTACTGTTGTAACTACCACCTTGTGCTGTGGAAGTTCAGCTTTCATTTTTTATATACAGAATTAAAAATTCTTCAGACCCCTCTGGTTGAAAAGAAAGCCTGCAGAACATGGTCTAGAGGTATGGTACATCTACGTGGCATTTTGCATTGATATTTAGAGACCTCAACTGTTCACTTCCAGCCAACCCAGTCAAATAACCAGCACAGGTAGCTCTCAATTTCAATGGCAGCCACTCAGTGGGCCACATGCAGGCACACTGGACACAAAACCACATGCAACTCCAATCAAGTATTTCTCAATTGGATGCCTTGGAGATCAGTGATATCACTGAGTTAATTCTCTTCCAAGGAGTAGAGATTTTCCTGCTGCAGTTCCTTTTGCCAGGTTGGCCAGAGCAAGACGGATTGCTGAAACAGCAATAAAACCAAAACATTATCAGGTCTGAAGAGCTGAATGCTTGGCCCATGGGAAAAGCCTGACAGAGAAAGTTTAGGAGTTATATTAAAGTTATATTAAAATTGGAACAACCTAAAAAATGTCCCACAAATGACCCTGCATCAATCTTAATCCACAATTACAGACACAAAACCTGTAATTCAGTATATTTTGGAGTACTATTTCTCAAACATTTTGAGTGCACCACCCTCCTTCAAGTTCATTAGTCTTTCTGGAGCCTTCCCTAAACTGTCACTTGGCTGGAGAACAGGGAACCCTCTTCACTCACAGCAGCTCAGTTTCTCTATCACTAGAAAAAAGGAAATCCCTGTAAGAACTGACTGACCGCACACAAGTCCCCTCTCTGTCAGAAGCTGTTCTGCCCCTGGTCGGCTCTACCCTGTGGTCCCCACCCCCCTCTTGCTAACAGGACCTACTGGTGCTTTTTGTACCCGCAGTCCTGAAGGAACTGAGAGGGTGTCCCAGTGAGTCAGCATATTATTTTTGGTTTTTCTATCAAAACAATCAATTTAATCAATATTTAACGTATACTATGTAAAATTCTTTTTTAATGTTTTTTGAAACTCTTTGAACCTTTCATTAACTCCCTTGGAAGCTTCAATATAAGTTTGAGAAACATTGCTCCAGAAAAAGACATACAATTTTTCAAAATACAAGCAAACTAACACAAAATTTTAAATTACATTATCTTTATACAGTATTTGCATCAGTAAGCAGATTATACTGCCAATATATTTTTCATATTGGATCAAGGTTACAACAATACATTGAACAAAATGTTTCCAATAAAATAAACCTTCCGTAAGAACAACCATGACATGAAGTAATGAGATTCTGTAACTAATTCAGTCAGAGTTCATTTTAACAGTGTTACAAAGAATGCCCAGTTCCCATGCAGTTAAAAGACAACTAAGTAATTTAAAAGGAAACAAGTTAGTATTTTATTCAAATTTAATAATTAAAAACCGTAGGATCATTAGTTCTAGCCATAAACGATGAAAACAGTATACAGCATTGTGTCTAGATGAATGAAGGAGGCAAGATATTCAAGTAGGAAAATATATTGAATAAAAATAATAAAAGTAGCATTTTCTTTCAAACAAAGGACTTGTTATTGTTGCCGTTGCTTCTTACGAAAAAGAAAAGCTGAATATTTAATAGCAGAAATATGATGCCAATCTAATCCAAAATAAATTGTTAAAAAAAATACAGATACTGAGCTGCTGGTGATTTTATAACAGTACAATTTAATCAAATACAAAACAGTACAGCCAACTGTTACGATATACAAAAAGTGACATTTAAAAAGGCTTGGTGGAGGAGGGGTCAGAAGGTTTTTTTCCAAGTCAACACATCAGATGTGGCTGGACCATAGGGGCAGCTGGACCTGCCCCTGCCTCACTGCCATGAGGAGGAGCCTTCTCACCGACACCAGCAGGTGCATCCCAAATTACCCGTGTGAAGCATGGCACTTGTTGTTCTAGCACTCTTTTACTGTATTGAAAAAAAAACGGCTGAAGAGTCTTCCACACTGTAATAAAGTCCATTTTCTTTCTGTGTAATGAACAAAGCATTTTCCAAAAGGCAAAGGAGGACTTTGTAGCTAGGTTCTTGCTAGAGTGATGACAGCGACTTACACAAAATCTCATATGCTCTGAGAATCTTCTCTATTGAACTCTCCACCCTTATTCAAACAGAACTTCAAGGGGCCTTCCTTCGAAACCTCCCCAAAATCACATAAAGTGGAAAGGAGAAATAAAACAGACAATCTAGAGTAGAGGACATTTATTTAAGTTAGGTTTTGAACCAGACAAAAATTTGGAGAGTTCAAAGACAAAGTCACCTCTATGTCAAGCAAGAAAAATTTTTAAAAATAAAGGTTAAAGTTAATTGGTTTGTTCACCATATTCAGTAGCAGCCAGAAATACAAATATTGAAAACTACAGTATCATTCTAGGTTCTCACACAATGGATCAGACTATCAAAAAAGTAACTGAAAGACAAATTTAGTAAGGTTTGTTTTGCAGGAATAACATCTTAATATTTATGGTACAATATCATATTAATGAATACTTTCAATTGCAAAAGGCAACCACTAAATTCCCCAAGGCCACAGCTGCCTAATTCAACTGTTATAAAAACAACAACACAGGCTGAAAAATCCCTTGACTTCACAAATTCGGACAGGATTCTAAAATGCATCATGGGAGAACCTTGATTATCAGTAAGAGGTTGGATGCTGATGGATATAAAAACAGACAATCAACTGACTGAAAACAGGAAAAAAAGCCAACAAACCAAACAGCACTTTCTTTAATCAGGACACAAGGGGCAAAAAAAAAGGAGTTTTTTATTTCTGTACTGATTGACCTCAGAGCTGGAATTAAGCCTCTTGTAAATACAAACTCATTATGTAATGATGCGTAGTATAGCCATTGGCTAATTGTATTATTTTACTGTACATCAAGCCATTCAATTTCAGTTTCAGGACTGCTACACAAGATGCATAATTCTTCCTCTTCTTTCTTTCTCTCCCCTAACCTTTCATATTTACTCTAAGCATAAGAATATTTATGAAAAGAATAAACATTCTGCTAAAAGCGAAGAAAACCCAACTCACAAAGATTTAATAATTAAGAATTATGTAGCCTGCATTTAACTGCTAATTCATGGCAAGACTGCAATGCAAAGGCAGAGCTGTTCAAAGTAAACAGATGAAAATTCTAAGAAGCATTTATGCCAATTAAAAACCAGCCAATATCTGAATGATCTAAAAGCAGTTTCCACACTTGGAGACTGTGAATGTTTGGCTGGCATATGGCTAATCTAGATCACTAACAGTGGGCAGAAAGCTCTTAAGCACTTCATTACCAGCATATAATTTAACTCCTAGGATGTCCTGTCACTCACACACAAACCAGCTCGAAACACTGGTAGTACCTGCACACTGCCTGAGCTGGAAGACTCATCAAGCACTTTCCCAGCTCACAGGCATATTTAGTATCTCTCCATTAAGCCTAGTTTGTAATGTAGCTGCAAATGGCAAACTTCATGTTCTTATACACAATTACTGACTGGACAAGCAGAATGTAACTTACCAATAATGCCTCCACATTATCCACTTTTAGTTAAAATTAAGTTTCAAAGGTTCTCAATTTAAACATCACAATGTAAATTTTAATGCAAATGAGTCTCCTAATTCAATACACTGAATATTTACCTTCTATACCTATGGCATCAGCTGTTAAGCATATTGATTGGTGGAATGCATACAAAAAACTCAAGTCTGATTTTGGGTCATCCTCCTTACATTAGGGCAAACTTCCACCTTCCCACTTCACTCATCACAATATGATTAGGTTGTTACACCACATTTTTCCTGTGTTCACTTCATTTGCAGAAACAAAAAAACCACAGCAGTCTTTTTGCTGATCCTATTTCCCATTTTATCAGAATTTCATCCCCATATCTCACTCTATAGTCTTTTGAATATTTTGCACTTTAACAGAATTATTACGGAATCATAATTTCCTTACAGCTTGTGTCTGCTGAATAATACATACAGTTCAATTAACTCAGCATTGGGATGACAGCACAGTTGTAACGTTCTCAATTATTTCAAGACATCCTGATATGAGAAAACAAGATACCATAACCTGCCCTGCTTGCAAAGGTGACATTAAGCACTGCTTTCCCTTATGTTTTTTTGGTATTTGCTATCACTTGCCTCTCTCTCCTCTCACATTACCTCCCAAGCTTTATTAAGGAATAGCCCTTTATGTGAATCAGGAACGTAAGAAATTTCAGACCAGCCATAGCATAAAATTGCAATTGTTAAACTTAGAGTTTTTCTTAAGATTTTTTTTCCTAGAAAATTTGTTAAATAAACATAATTTCTTCCTATTTTTACAGCTATAAAACTACACTGCACTCTGACTTCTTTGGATGCTTGTTATTGATAAAATATACAGTACTGATTTCCCACTTAGGCTACATTTAAATTTTAATATCAGCTGACTTTAACATCTGTTCAATTCTGATCTGCATAAATCAATGACAGAGATTTCCACATTATGCATCTTCTGAAGTTTGTCTGCACTTCACCCTGGAGCTTTGTCCACACTCTGACTGCTTAAGAAAACTGTTGTTTCTCACACTAAAATTATAAATTACAACAGACACACATATGCCCACTGCACACATAAGGGCTGAATGAGGTTCTGGCCTTTTCCTGGTGTCATGTTTGATAAAATCAGAATAATATCATAGTGATACCAGAACTATATCTTCAATGTTTAACAGTATCTCCATTTGTGTTCATATTAGCCTTGAAAATATTCCTATTTTTCATGCTAACAGCAAGAACCAACCCCCCCACCCCCAATACTCCCATTTCCCCCCATTCCCCAAATCAGTAAAATTACAGAAAATCACTGTCTATGGTCAGTGTCATCCAGTACAGATAATCTACATTCAAGCCAGCTGTCCAGATTCCCTTTATCATCAAATGCAGAGAAAGAGGCATGTGCAGGCCAAGATGAATGAACCAGTAACTGCTAATGCATGTCTCCAAAAGGAGTCTAAATGACAAACCTGAATGACATGTAGATATTTACATAGCAAATATAAAGTTAGATCAGCTGAGTAAGACCCAAGTACCTGTCAGAAACTTTTGATGTAGGGTCTGCAACGTAATTATTCTGATAATAAACGATAAAGTGAAGCAAAATGGAGTGTTTAGGAGCATGGCCCAATTCACCCAAAGAAATACCAAACTCACCCAAACTCAGGACTTAGACTGAAACCATTTGACCCCTTTTAAAGCAATGATATGTATTCTACATTTGTATTTATATTCTCACTAAAGCTATGGGAAAAGTGCAGCCTTCAAGTATAGACAGTCATACACTCATATCATGAATCTAGATTTGCAATTTTATCTTCAGACACAAATTTCTGGTTGAAAGTTTTTGTCACATGTGTAGTCAGTTCTTTATATCTGAAAGGCCAAAATATCTCAATCACTTGAAAACTTAGTTTCAAAGACTATAATGCATTTCACCATTATAATATATATTTACACACACACACACACACACACATATATATACACACACAAATGAAATAAGTTCTTCATGCCATTAGTTCTTTTTATGTATCAACGTTTCAAATGGCATAGACCACAAATAATGGCAGTGATGTTTCCATATCCCATTTTCCTTTTGTCCAAACTTTGCAGAAGTCTTTTCTCTTTCAAATGTACTTAATTTCTAATTAGAATTTTTAGTGTCGTAATAAAAATGTCACAAAGAATGCACTCTTTATGCAAACAAAATAAATTTCTAAACAGTATTCTGCCTGAACTGAATGGAAAAATGGATTATTTGTTGGTTCCACCAGTTGGTTACATGCCTTCATCAGTCTGAACATAACTTTTATTTCCGAGAGTAATCCATCACAGTGACATTTTATCCTAGAGTTAAACATGAAAGCTTTAATGAAACCATTCCACGGCTTTCAGCACATTGCAGGCTTACCAAAATTAGGTGCCCAGCCAGACATTCTGTGCTATGGCTCCTTATGCGCAGGCCTTCAGTCTCAAGGACAACTTTGACACAAGAACAACTTTATTTACATGAGGAAATTTTGATGGTTATCTGGTTTATTGAATACAGCCACCTTATAAATTTTCCAATAAATAAATGAGTGATCAAACTGAGAACTTAATCATTTTTGTCCCCTCTTTTTTGAGGTTATACTGTACTGAGATCTTCACAAGAAATCACACTAAAATTTATCAGTTTGAGAAGTATGTTTGTCTCTTCTTAGCTTGAAAAAATTAACTGAGGCTACTTTTCTGCACTATAGAACACTGCGATGATTACTTCTTAACTTTGAAAAGTTCTAACAGGTTTAATTTCAATTAAGCCTATGAGAACAAATTGCAGAGAAATAATTTCAGAAACAATTTTCAAAGTATACAAGAGTAAATCTATATGCTGCTGAGGATGAAGCACAATAAAGCATCATTGAGATAACCTATAGTTAAAATGATGGTGTATGACTTATGATTAAGCTTCGTTACCTGCAGAGCAAGGGGCTTCCATCTCATATTTTTCAGTAAAGCTGGTGCTGAGGTAAGCATGCTCTGAGGTCGCTTTTTCAAAGTTAAGATAACACCACTCGGATCCTCTCGTAGTGCATTCACCAAATTTTTCAACTGCCACCCCACCTGGTAACCAGTAAAATCATTACAATAAAATTGAGGTACAGTATTCAATATGTAATGTTCCCTTTTTAAATAAGATTAGTAAATAACATAAAGGAGTGTATATATATCATAAAGGAGATTAACTCTAGAAATGTCAAAACTTAATTACTGCATAAAAATCACATAAACTAAAATAATTATTATAATGCATTAAGACGTATATGCATCAGTTCAGGTTTTAGAATTAATAAACTACTGTTACTTCACTGCAAATACGCAATTAAATCTCAAAGGGTTTTCAAACTTATCTCTGGTACATAGACTTTGGAGCTTAGAAAGTTAAAAAGCCCTGGCTTCTGCATTGACAGTTCATTTCAAAACTGAGCATTTTGTACTTCATGATTACTATTTAAAGTCCACTAACCACATGTAGTAATACACTACTACTCCTAGCAGCTTATGCAAGCACAAACCAGTTCAGGAAAATCTTCTACTCTTCACACTGCTATAAAAATGAAGCCAGAATCACAAGGCCTATTTAAAATAGTGCTTCTTTCATTATGATTTCAGAAACAAATACAGTAAATCAACAGCAGAAAGGTAGTCCAGTCACTACACAGTAGCCCAAAAAAAAATTTTCCTAATTTAATTACAGCATTTTGAACTATTCTAAAATTAAAACCTTGATTAAAATGGAAAGCAACAATTCTCTATTTATAAATACAAGACAGAACTTTCTGAATAAATTATTTTGCATTTTTGGAAAAAGTATTTCAAATATTAAAACATTTTAAGTCATGACAATGGTTTTAAGTCCTGATTACTCATAAATAATGCCTGATTACAAGTTACCTATTGTAAAATGCTTTAGTATGCTTTTTCAAATTTGGCACCTAGACTGGCAATACACAGAATCATACATCCCTTCAAAATCTTGGCCTGTAGACTCAGAAAGTGATTGTTTCTGTAAATTTTACAGCTTTTCTACCTCTTTTTGCTCTGTCCTCCACCCACCCCCGCTAAACAAACAAGTAAATTTTTCCTGATGTTTAGAGGATCACAGTTATTAAAATTTTCCTTCTTTCACAACTTGTGCAAGAACATTGTCAAGAAGAAAGCTACCCAGCTGAGAAGTGGAAAAACCAGAAATCTAGAATTCTGAAGTTATAAGGTTACTTTATGTCATATCAATACATTTGAAAAATCAAACTGGCAGTGTGAACAAAGAGCACAGATGTTCCTTATCATTGGTATAGTGCAATATGACACAAATATATATTTGTTACCTATGCTGAAGGAAGATAATCAAGTGTAGGTTGTTGCTACTTACTTCGTACCTTATTCCCTATTGCACCAAGCCTCACTTTGTTTAGTATTATTTATTTTAAGAATTGCTTCTCCCATAGAAGTACGCCACTTAAGCCAACACTAATCTCACCAACAACCCTGAACCACAAATATGGCTCAAATCTCGTCACCCTTTCTTCAGCTCCTGTGAACCTACCTGTCCTGTTCCCATCACAGCAAAGCCCATTATATCCAGGATGCAATTCCACAGTAAGACTATTGTATGCAAAGAAAAAGGGTATTGATAACATTCACCTTTATAGAATATTTTTCAGCTTTCATAGAAGACTACCAAGCATGCTGAAATCCTTATTTTCAGTCCCATGTACTAGGTGCATGGCTATTATACTTTGAATAAAATAAAACACTAACTTAACCAACTCCAGCCCAATTCCCGCATCCCACTGAAGTCTCCATTGTGTTTCAACAGCATTGAAACAAAAGATCTTCAAGTCCAAGCTTTGTGTGCAAGGACATTGTGATTTTATAAAAAAATACCTTGTAATTTATAATACTGTTTTCTTACTTTTAGAGCCTTTCATCACTGCTTAGAAGCAATATATTCCCCATGGTTACATAATGTCACTGTGGGCATATGTGAGGTTTCATTTCCCATCCAAAAGAAGGAATTAATGGCCTACAGTTCACGTCAGCTATCTCTGTACCAAAGCTACTGTACACTGTAATTCCCTAATGCAACAACTGAAGAGGGATTTCTGGAGCAGAATCCTTCTGCTGAATAAAGCAGCACAGGGAGCAGTGAGGAGAACATGATTTGACCCCAGTGACGGAGTCAGGATGTAAAGTTCTTCCCATTTAAGCTGCTAGGATGCTACATGTGAAAAATGTACTTCGAAGCCATCTGTTTCTCACTGAAATAGCCAGAAGAATATAAATAAAATCGGGGCTTTTTGGTTATACTAACATTTAAAAAAGTATTTTAAATTCATTTTCATACTTTGCAGAGATAAACTGTCTCATGTATTTGAAATATGCCTTACATTGCAATAAACGGGAGATTATCTAGTCTCTTTATGAGAGTTAGGGGGATTAAAGAAAAAAATCACTTCAAAGCACAAAATCTGATGTATTTAATTTAGAAGCTCATGAATAAAAAAAATTTAACCTAATTTTTCACAGTGAAATTCTGAGTTTACTATAAATTTCCAATGAAGTTCATCCTCTGCTTTTATCTAGCTCCCTGACAAAAGTTTTCTGGCTATTGAGACAGGTCTTGATGGCTTCTCATAATCCGAATGAAAAGTACTAAATTGGCCTAAGAGGAACAAGTCACATAAGAGACAGTCAACAAACAATTGAAGGAAATCAATGTCCATATAGGAGGACTGTTTTTCCGTTCCAACATAGTTCAGCTCCTCTCAAAATTCATTTTGACACAGACAAAACAATTTTATTTGAGGAGGTCAGGCTGGAAAGAGGAAAATGTAGCAATTATATCTGGAACTGAAAACTCTTTTTCAGAAATCTACTTCAGTGACATGTAACCTACCCATTAAGTACAATTTGATTTTATTCTCTATAACACCTCCTTTCCCATTACCACAGTTAACAATTTTCAACTTATAATCATCAAGTTTTTTAGGCAGAATTTTCAAAGTTCCTGTCATATCCTTTGTCCTGCCCATGTACTGCAAAAAAGGACAGTAGTAAGAAAGTTTCAAAACTGTTTTGAAAATTCAATATATATGTAAGAGGACTGTATTAGCTGACAACTTTATTTATAGTAAAATAACCTGAGCAATTAATTTTGAAAACAGAGCACCATGCTGACTAGGTGTCCATTTTTAAGGGCCAAGGAAGTTACTGTTGCTTGCTTTAAAATAAATTTACATCGTTAAACTAGTGCCATCTAGAAGCAGTAGTCAGGAGAAGTGTCTTTGATGGCAACTTAAGCCCAGTGCTGGCTTTCACTGGCCATGCCTGAATCCCTGCTGGCTGCCTGTGCAGCTCATGGCCACGGGCAGGGAGGGATCAGGGAAGCCACTGGTGCCCTTAGGGGTTGTGATGAGCTGGTTTTGCCACGATGACAGCACCTCTGCTGCAGGAGTCCACCAGGCAAAGGAGGAACAGCGGGGTAACAGAAGGGAGGGTAACAGAGGGTAACAGAGGGACAGAAGATGTGTAACCCACATCTAAGGACCAATGGCCCAAGGCCAGACCAACAGTGCTGCTGGGGTGGCATGGGCAAGGCTACCACACTCCCAAAGGGGAGGGCAACACTGTGCAGAGACACAGGCCTGCAGACAGGTGCCTACAGCATCAGCATCAGGCCACCTCCACGTTTCTCACCCATCTCACCACTACATGCCCAGCGACTGTGGCCAGGCTGGGAAGCCTCACCAGAGCGCTCCAGAGTCACTCAGGGACACCCAGGTTGCTTCAGCAGGGCAAGACTGGCACACAAGAGCCCTGCACAGCCCTGACACATCCTCCTCATCTCCTTGCCAAGCACCCACTAACCCAAACTGCAGGAAGCTTTAGCAGAGGGTGCTGTTAGAGGTCTCCATCCACCACCTGGAGAAAGAACACGCCTCTGAGCAAGCTGAGATGCATTTCAAAAGATCTCTGTTTCCTTGGCTTTCAGAAAGGGCATCTGGATGACAATATTACAACAGCCTGAAATTAAACTTTCGTTTTGAATTCCTGTTCTAAATTGTCAAGAATTTAACTTTTAAATAATTAAAAATTGCTCTTATATAGTTACTTTTTTTCCCCAGATGAATCTATTGCTCTCCTTATGACAAGCTTAGAAGATTGGCAATAATCTTCCTTTTTTCTGTAAGTAAGCATGACCATTCATTGACTCTTTTTTCACACAGCTACACTCAAGACAGTATTCCCATATTCCTGTGCTCATTCATGAGTACTGCTCTATGTTATGATCCAGAAAGGAGATCTGTAAAGTATTAACATGCAGGCAGCTCAAATGCAATTGGATGGACTTACACCAACTATTTTTAGGATGCTACAAAATAACCTCCAGTCTGAAAAATCTAGGACTTGTATCCCCAAAGAACAGCTACATCATTTAAAAGCAGTGTGCAAACCCAACACACAGTGAAACTACATCATTGAGAGGGTGGAGTAACAATCAAATGGTAAACAGAATAGAGTTCACAGTTTTACAGGCATAATTCTATTCAAAGGGTGACCAAAGTCCTGTGAAAGTTAATGAAAGCTTTCTGCATCTATGAAAAGAAAACTGGGTTGGTTTTTTTCCCATTACCTTAATTATTTCATGATCTGCAGATTTGTAAAAGGTTAAAGTAGTAATATCTTTCCACTTTTGAAGGAAAAATAGCACCTTGCTGCTAAATATAACCTGCTAAGCCATTTCCTATTTTCTAACTACGTGAATATGCAAAATCCACTCTAGTTTCTAATTTTAAAAAGTTACTGGACTGGGAAGATAACCAAAATTCTTTTTTCTTTCAATGTTGCCTATAATTATAATAGTTGCATGCACCTAGAGTGCTTTGACTCATCAACATTTCAGGCTTCAAGCTTTTACTCATTTTTCAGCTAAAAAAACCTGAAAAATTTCTAGGAGGGAAAGTGTATTCACCTTAAGAAATGGGTGGTTTTTCTAAGAACTTCCGAATCAAACACCATCTTGCATTTCACGAAAAAGGAAGAGTGCATAAGTGCATAAGAAAAAAAACCCCAACACTGCTCTTTCAAATAGCTATCAAACACAGCATGTTGTTAAGCAACTCAGAATCCGACAAGAAATTTAACAGCATCATGCTGCTAAATTAACAGACTGATTTCCATGAATACTGGCCAGAAATGAGGATGGTCAGCTGGCAGCCCCATGAAACAAATGTTAGTAGCAAGTATTGTCTTCTCTTCCCCCAGCTGCAGATGCCCGAAAAGGCCAAAAATTAATGGAAAGCCGTAGGTCTTCTGTCTCCAGAAAATATAACTGGCGAAGAAACCACAAAAGAATGTTTACAGCATAGACTACCACAGAGATGAAAGCTGTATCTGTATGTGGCAGGGGAAGCAGTGTCAGGAGAACAGTAGATGCCTTTTCAGGGATTTATCCAGGTTCTTAAGCTAGCATGATAATAGCATCCACACTTGCATAATGGTTTTCTCCCAAGGAGGAGAGGTTAATAATATTGTGATTGCATAGGCTGCAATTCTAATTAAAGAGCATCTTGGCTATATTATTTAAATCAATGCAATTTTAATTCAATGTTAAAAGCCAGTTCTGTGCATCCTTAGAATGTCACTGATCACACTGCACTGTATCATTGTCCAAAGTCACAACAACACAGTTTGTATTTAGAGTATATTGAAGAAAATCACATATTTTACTTGAATAATTCTTGTTATTTCACTAAAACCTTTGCTTACTACCACCAAACCATGAAATAAGTGATTTTTGCATTAGTTTTTGGCTACCTACATAAAAGACCACAAGAATAAACTAAGTTAGGATCCAAATTGGTTCTTGAGTGCAGAAACCATTGCCTCTCATTAAGATGCCCTAAACACATTTCCTTGCCAGAAAATGTATCTGACCCAGAGCTTAACTTCTGACCGATTTTACCGCCTTGCTCATTTTAAGTATTTGCACAGCAAAGTACCACCATAATTCAGCAAACTTGACACTATTAGTAATATGACCACAGAGCACCTCAGTATAGGAGACAACCATCTGTATTTTCCATGGAGGAACTAAAACTTGATTTATCCAGGAACACAAAATCAGTTCTGTATTGAAGCTTGGACACTGTTCAATAGCAATGCTTACCTTTCATTTTGTACTGATACAATCAACCTTCATCTCAGAGCTACCCCCTTGTTTTGCTTTGAGTCATTGCTAGCACAACATCCTAGAACAAATAAATGAGCATATTTGTTGGAAGAGCAAAGACTCCAACTTCATTCGTTTGATTACATATTTTACAGACATAAACGTCAGTTACTAGGTACAATTTCTAAGGAAAAAGGGTCTCATTTCCCCATTTCAGAGCATGGCTCTAAAAAAATGGGGTTGATTCCAGTTCACTCAGATTTGATGTACCTCTGAAATTTGAAGCATTTTCCTTCACTTGGGTACCTGCAGTGACTGGCTGTCTCCAGTGTGGTAATTTTAATGCATTGGTCTCTTCAAGCAGGAGTACAGATAACCAGAAAATACAGGTAATGGCAGTTTGGAAGGTTTTCATTCAGCCTTCCATCCACTTGCAGAACATGGATCTCAGCATTATTTATCCTCAGAGGGACTAAACTCAGTCTTCCAAATGCTAGAAAGGTGTTTCAAGCACCAAGATGTGCTTAATTTCAGGTCACAGGCCTTCCATGGGGGAATAGCACTGTGCTGATAGGACTACGCAAATACAAACCCCAATCATGCAAGAGGCTTTTAGGTCCTTGCACTGGGATACAGGAAATGAAGGTTCTGGTCCTAATTCCCAGCGATCACTTTTTTTTGTGTAATATAAATGCAATACAAACTAACACATACTGCAGAAAATAGGGTCTGAGAGCCACATTGTGATGAGCCGGCCCTACCCCTTCTTCAGCAAGGGCACAGACATTAAACTCCTACAAACAAAGGTGCTGCCACCAGAGTCCTTGCTGGGCCTCATTTTCAAGAGCTTCCAGGGAATATATGGAGAGCCCAGGTGTCTATCCATTTCAGCAGGGCTCCTGGTGAAGAACAGTATCTCCCCGTCCTAAGAAGAGACATTTCAGCATCCTTGGGCGGCCTCAGGTGAATGCTAAGAAAACTCAAGTGCTGATAAATACCTAAGCAGGCACAGAGAGCTGGTGGCACGAGCTGGAGGCTCAGGCAGGATTTAGGCAGACTGCGTCACACCGAGGCTTCTCACAGATTAAGCTGCAGTATGGATGTGGAGGGCCTCCCCCTTCCTCGGGGGAGAAGAAGAGCCAAGTTCTCCACATTCCATGTGGCAGAAGGAATGTGCTCCTCAGGAGTGACCCCGTAGTATTAAACCCTGGCCACATGTGCCTTACAGGAACTCATTTTTGCGGCCCTATGCTTCATCTCACAATGGGAATTTGAGCTCTGCGTGTGTGCATTGCATAGTCTCATATTTAAACTCCCCAAATGCTTGTCCTGGAATTAAAACAATTAATATACACAAACATACATGCATACACATATCTAAATAATTTTTTGCAGATTAGATTTACGTTATCACAACTTATTATTTTAGAATGATTCCAGTGAGTCAGTAATTCCAACAGTCTTTGACCCCCCCAGCTTTTCAGTGTATAAATAAACTACTGCAGCTAAACAGTGCTGCTACCCTTGAAACAGATGTTTCTTGAGACTTAATTCATACAGTGAAAATAAATTAACATGTGTACGATGAAATTGCAAAAAAAATAAATATATATCCTTAAGGTCACTAATGGCCAAGTAAACTGAAAAAAAAATCTAAATCCAAAATAAGCCTTTAAGTGAGCCACAAACTTATGCAGCATCACTTAGCGAAAGGAAGGACAGGGATGTGGAATTAAAAGAAACTGTAATAAAAAAGCAGTAATTATTTAGTCATGAGCAATCTTTTTTTTTTTTTTCATTTTATTGCTATTAAAATAATCAGCCATACACTATGTACTCTGTTCAGGCCATTGAGTTGTTTTAATCCAATACTGAGGTTTTTAAAATAAAAATTCACATATTCAGAGTACATCTAATCAAACCATAGAAATTCCCTTGCTTTAGTTTTTCTTCCCATGTGACACAGCATTAATTTGCTTTTCTTACTGTTTTGATCTATTTTTACAACAGCTATCACTGTTTTATACTTCCTCACAGCTACCTCCTAATTTCACCAGATTAAGACAACAGATTATGCAACAGAAGATCAGGCTGGAACCCGAAGATCAGCTGTGTCATGTACACAGCTGCTACCTGCACAAAGCACAGAAATATTCAAAATTATTCCATCCTAACTCATATGTGATCCAGGCTGTGCACAACTGTAATGTCAGTTGTGTTAATATGCACAACTTTGAAGACATCCCTCCTTAAGCTTTCATCATCTTTTCTACAGTGTACTTCAATTTTCAGCAACCTCAGTTAAAAGGAAATTATTAGCCCCAGAATAATACCTGCCTGCCTTTCCAAATACACATACCTGAACTTATATTAACAGTAAGCCTTTTTAACCTGTTCTTACGAGACAAAAAGAGTAATATAATCTGTATTCTGTTCTACAGGCATCAAAAAATTTAATAGAAAACTCTAATTCTATTTAATATCTGCTACCTTGCATAAAAAACATACTCTCATTATATATTCTGAAATAATCACTTTAACTGCAGAATTCACAGTATTCTCGCTATTGAGAACATACTATTAAAATTTTAATTTAACTGCCTACAAATATAAATTGTACCAAGATCTGTAGCCAGTAGCAACTACTGAGAATATGAAAATAATTTTTATAAGGAATATATGCAAAAACATTTTGGCAGCATATTGTCTTTCAATATTTATGCTGGAAATATTAATACCATTTACAGTACCACTTAAAGGATTTTTTTCTATGGAAATGCTACCATGTGGGGGGAAAA
Organism: Oreocharis arfaki; assembly: GCA_013398015.1. Lineage (NCBI taxonomy): Eukaryota > Metazoa > Chordata > Aves > Passeriformes > Paramythiidae > Oreocharis > Oreocharis arfaki. The sequence continues at coordinate 2,635,222 of VZRR01011200.1, read as the reverse complement.
AAGTCAAAACAGGAAAAACCCTCTAAAAAATAAAACCACTAAAACACGTCATCTTCCAGTGTTTTCTGTGCAGAAAGATGAATTTAACAATTAGGTCACAAAAATGCTCCCCAGAATACTGCAGCAGTTTTTAGCAAACACATCCTCAGGAGTATAGTCCTAAGTATAGCTTGTATAAAAATACCAGACTTGGATATGGACTCAGAATTGCTATTGCTAGTGGTGACACTACGAAGGCCCACCAGTGACACTCACAGAAAAAAGTCAACTGGTGTCTGCAGAGGATTTGTTACTACAATTACACTGCTTTCAAAAAATACTTCAATGCCTTGAAGTCAGCCCAGATGTGTATTCCCAAAAGGTAGTTGTACAAAGCAGTCTATGTCCTCAATTACAAAAGAACTTCTTTTCCCCCCCAAAAAAGAATGTAAGAGCTCAATATGCTCAAAGAATGTAAGAGCTCATTCTTTCAAAAAGAATGTTAGAGCTCCTGAATGTTGTTCCTGTATGTTTATATAATCACACAAGTAAAGTACCAGGGCTCAGTAACAGTAGAGTCGTCCATTCTGGGGTACAGACAGGACAGAAACAACAAAAAAAAAAATCTGGTTTTGAGTGAGCTGTAGGATACAGCAAATGGCATTAGGTGAGCAGGACAGTGATCAGCTGGCAGGGGATACTTCTAGAAATACAGTGCATGGCTACTGAAGCCATGTCCCAGCCACATGAGATGATGAGCATCTCTTGTTGCACCAGCTTCTTCTCGAAAGGATTTCCTGAAAGGACTCGTACAGCAACCTTTCAGTGTTTGACTGTTCACAGCTACATCACTGCCATACCAATCCCACAAGTGATGTTTAACACGCCCAGCACATATTCTAGTGCACTGAACTAGAACAGTTCCAATAGAATCCCAACTAGGGTTGAGATCAGGTGCTCTGGAGCACAGATCCAAGAGCACACTGGAAGTGGGATGCCAGCGCCCAGGTCACAGGACGAAATGTGCCATTAACAAAGCCAGAGGCAGTAAGGAGTAGTTTCTACAACCATTTGTGACTTACAAGTGACACTGCCAGTGTTCCCTTTCCATTCTTGGGCACAGTCAACCAGGTTTAATGCTTTCAGCTAAGACAAGTAGGTTGACTTAAAGTAGAAAAACTGACATAGTTTAGTTCTGTTATCATCTAGGAGGCAGGTAACTGCTGAACAAGCAGCAGTGCCTTTCTGCTGCAACTGGAATTCCACTGGAGCATGACAGTTGAGCATAAGTGTGAAAATTTAATAAGGAAAATTATTTAAAGTTTGGAAGAAACAAGAAGCAGCATTGGTTGGCCAAAGCTTGTGCTGGTTTAACACAGATGTGACGACTTTGTTAGCTGTTCTGTCCTGCCAGAGATAGAAGTTCGACTGCATGCCCACACTGACACACCACACTATTTACATAAGAATGAGCCTGTGCTCATCAAAGTGGTGTGTGTTCCACACATCAACTCTAAACAAGCCCCAGGGATCAACAGAAAAGAGATTCCATGGACAAGAGCATCCAGCATCTGTTCTCGTGGGGAAATGAAAGATCATGTTCCCTTACACATTTCATTTCTGCAATACAACACTTCCCTGACATATGCAATAAAAAATAAAATATTTCTGTGTGTATCTGCACATCTATTTAAAAAAGATAATATAAATAACACCATATAATCTCAACACAAATTCCATGGTAAAGGGAAATTGACAAAAATATTCTTTTCCTTTGAAGGAATCATGACAATTTACTTCCTCTCTCAGTACTACACAATACTTACAGAGATTGTAAAAACAGGATAGGGAATTATACTGAAATTTTGAGAGTACGGTTGGAGGACAGACTACAATTGCCAAGAAGTATGGACCCCTTACCCTGGCAAACTACAAAGAGCTTAGGACAGAGCCCTACAGAACTAGGTTACTTCCACAATGACTTCCATGAACATTTCTGAATAGCCCTAAAAAGCTTTTAGATGTAAATCCCACCCACCTTTAAAATTAAATATTTGTGTTAACATTTACTAAACCTTTATAAACAGAGAAAGCCCAAAGATTAGGAATGATTAAAAGAATGATTTGGGAGCTATTCCTCTATCTCTTCTTCCATAAAAGCACATGCATGCCAGCAACAGAAGGAAACTGAACATAAAGGTTACTTCCCTAGGACTTTTATGAACTTGCTGCACTGGTTTTTTGTTCAAGTCAAGCATCATAAGAAAATAAAAATACTGTTTTAAATAAAGACGTTGTTAAAGGAAGTTGTATAAGGTGTCAAACATCTAATGTTAAAAGCTTGGACTGACCCTGCTGTCCCCTCCCTTATACTACTCCAGCCCACTTCCTCACTAAGCCTCTTTAGAAATACTGCCTCATTAAAAGAAGGCCTTAAATGAAATACCTATGTTCACAAAAGCCTAGCTGGATCTGAAACAGTGCTGAAAAAACAAACAAATACTTGCAACATCATTTTTCTACTTAGAGGTGTTTCGTTTTGTTTGGTTTGGTTTTCTCCCAAAACAAGAAGCCATATACTGCAAACTCCATTTTTGATTCATACACTGCAGAGATTCATATGCACCCCAAGCTCAGTATTTCCTACGAGCTGGAATTTACCATCTCCCAGAAAATCCTAAGACATTCTGTGGAAGTTGAACTCTCCTCACCAATTGTACAGTGAAACTTAAAAATCTGTTCTCTCATTTTTCTAAACAAAGATTTAAATTAGGATGGGTATCTAGAAAGGCATCATACTCTTAAGTGTATACCCTTCCAACTAAGCAAGGTATGATCTTGTAAATGTACCTGTCATGTTTCAGAGAAATTTTAGCAAAATATCCTCTAAGGTTTTGTACTGCAAATACAAAAAGAGCTCCTGTAAGTCAATTTTGTGGACTTGGTTTGGCACACTGGAGTTTCCACAGTAAGAAACCTGCTATATAAAAGCTAAGTGTTATCTACTACAAGATTCCGAAAAAACCAATTCCAGCTTATAGATATTAAATACATTAAACCTATCAGCTTCTACATGCAACAGATTGATAATCGACCACAGTCACCTATTTTTTTCCATCATCAATGTTTACAAAAATTCTGATGAGATTTAGCCAACTAACACAAATTTTGGGCATCTACAAGTCTATCATGTCATATCAAATGTGGATTCCATCCCTAAGTCATCATACTTGTATTCAAAGTATATGCAATGTGCCAAATATGCCTCCAAAATAAAGAAATTATTACACAAGAACCAACTGTTAATCAAGAATCCTATATCATCCTGAGTCTGTATATCCCTGTTTTCTGCTTGGAGTATTTTCTCTACTGTTTTATCACTGATGCAACCAGAAAGAGTACCGTGGAGAATACTAATTCATTTAAGCGATAATAAAGTCTCCTGCACTTTCAGTTGGTTAAAAAAAGGACTATCTTGAGCCAAAATAGGCTCCTGAATTATATATGGGCACTAACATGAGTGCTGCAGTACAGTGCAAATTCTGAAATACCCGAGTAAGGAATGTGTTTTTGCCTGTTTGTGTACATTGGAAATATTTTAGACACACAGGCTTTTGGAGACGATTAAGAACGGAATTTTCAGGGAAGTTTAGGAGAAGACATTGTCTAAATCCTTTGGCTCTTAATAGAGGAGTCACAGAATCACAGAATTGTTTGGGTTGGAAGGCACCTTAAAGATCACCTAGTGGCAACCCCTTGCCATGGGCAGAGACACCCCCACAAAGTCCTGTCCAACCCGGCCTTGAACCCTTCCAGGGATAGGGCATCTGCGGCTGCTCTAGGCAAGTTTTCCCAGTCCCTTACAAGCCTCTCAGCAAAGAGTTTCTTCCTAACATCTAATCTAAACTTGCCCTCTCTCAGTTTAAAGCTATCCCCCTTGGCCTATCAATACAGGCCCTCTTAAAAAGTGCCTCTCCAGCTCTCTTGTCTCCCCAAAGCCTTTTTGTCTCCAGGCTGAACAAACCCAGCTCTCTCAGCCTCTCCTTATAGCAGAGGTGTTCCAGCCCTACGATCATCTCTGTGATCTCCTCTGGACTTGGTCCAACAGGTCCACAACCTTCTCATGTTGGAGGGAGTTATGACTCACAGTTACACAGCTAAGTTATTTAAGAATAGATCTGTCCTGTAAGGCAAAACTGACATAGAAAATTCACATAGCTATTTAACCTCAAAAAAACATCATTTAAAGAACAATTTTCTGAACATTAGCTTTTCACTGACTTTAGGCCTAATCAATATTTTTTTTATTTTAAAAATTTAGAAGATATTTACATTCCAAACATCCTGCCAGGAACAAGTGGAATAATCCTGTTATGCATGTTTTCTATCAAATAGCAAACAATCAAAATAATCACTTGAAATTCTTTGATTTCACTGCCAAATGAAATACTACGAAGATTAAGCATCACTACAAACAGATGTCAATAGACAATTTAAAACTATTTGACACCCACTATTAGGACATGCATAATGAAAATCAATATAAATCACTTAACTATTCTCCTGCTTTGTCATGCCGCTTATTTGAAAGCGAGTGAGCTTTCTGAAAAAGCAGCCTTTTCGTAGTTATTAAAATGTGATTCTTGTAAAAAGTACTATCTAACAAGTTGGATTTTTAAACCAATTTTATGGAACTTCTTCCCCTTGTATTTATATTTATTCTTAGAAATATAAAGTACAAAAGACAGACATTAACTTAAATTCGACAAAAAAATACACTGAAATAACTGAAGAATTTTTTTTTTAAAAAGGCTTTAATTCTAAAAGAAATTAAAGTTAAGATTTTTACATTTTTTCTACATTTTGAGTCTTCATTTACAAAACATCGCTTTAATAACAGCTACATGTGAATAATACTTTCCTCTACAGCTTTAGAATTAGATATCTAAAAAATTTACTCAGTTATTTCTGTGGTCAATACTAGTGATAGAAGTCTGATGAGTTACATAAGATATGTATGATATGTACATATGATATGTATGATAAGTTACAGGGAGCAAGCTGTCGTGTATTTGCAGCTGGTGAGTAGTATATCAAGTGTGAAAAAAATCAATAAACAGTATAAACAAAACGTAGTATCTTCAGAATTATTTATCTCCTAAGCAAGAGTCACTGTAAGGAATAATACGTCTTCCCAGAAAACCAGATTCCTAGAACTGGACAGTAAATTCCTCATGACAGGGGCTAGGGTGCAAAAGGATTTACTTAGACTCTTGTCAAATTCTGCAGAATCTATAGAAAAAATGAAATATTGAGGCTTTATAAATTGAAGAGTGAATGAAGTATACTTTTGCAAAGGTAACATGGGAGGTACTACCACATTTCTAAGAAAATCCTAGTTGACTTTCACTGTGGAAAATCAACATTAGAACACAAGAAAATTACCTGTATACATTGTATACAGTATCAGTGATGACAACTATTTCAATTATATTGTTGATAACAAAGAAAAGCATAAGTAAATGTGTGGTTTAGTCTATTACTATTTATATTTACTTCACCATATTAAACTAAGTTTGTCTTAGCTCCCTATGGTCCTTTTCCCTAGAAATACAATCAATACATTTTTCTGTGCCTCTGAAAATACTTCACTTATGCAAAAGCTAAGACACCCAACTCCTATGTTACATATTCCATCCAACCAGGTAAGAAAGCTCAATTACTTCTAGTGTCAGGGGTAAGAATCTGAACTTTCCATCAAATAAAAGCAGTGTAGATGGGCTAAGAAAACTAGAATAAATACCTAGCCAACTGGAAATTTTCAAGTTGACAAGGCAACTTTACAGCACCATCAGAAATTGTAGGACAAACTAGCTAGTGTAAGTACTGAATGTTTAATGATGTGCTTCTTCAGATGTGTATATATCTTAATAGCCAAAATAATAATGCTCTAAGATGTTTTTCAAATTAAATTGATGTCATAAGCTCCCTTACTGCAGACAAACAGAGAAATCAGTCATCAACTGTACGTGAAAAGTAATCATGGGATACAACACTTATAAAGAAGCTACATGGCCAAAACAATATTAAAATTCACCCTGACCTACTCAGATTTATCAAATTACATTGCATAGCTCAAAAGACAGCTTCTCATCCATTAAGATCCACACATGTACAGTATATCTAATTTCAAACTCAACTGGAGGGTATAGTGAAATATTACCCTAATCTGTGCAGAGGAGCTGACATGATGTACAATGGCCTAAAGCTGGAAGTGGAGCCCCGTGTGGAATGACAAAACACAACCTTTAACAAATGACTGCTGCACTAATAAGAACAGGACAGGGTATTTTCTTGTCTGTTAAAATGCTTACAAGAACACATGTAAGCAATACCATATATTGACTTTCACTACTCTCAAGAAACTTGATACTTTGGAAAAAGAATAGCTGTTTCCATACTGACAGTCTGCTCTTTTCTCTTACAAAGCCTTACCTTAGAAAACGTAAATTCATTTTAACAGTTACTAATCCTAAATAAAATCACCAGGAACTAACAAGTATCTGGTCCCACAAAGGGCAATTTGCACAGTGTTAGTTTTCTTGACTAATATATCTGAAAGTTTTGTTTAATTTTAAGTTTCCAAGTTCAAAAACCTGTCTTTAAGTCAATCATCCTAGGTACCCCTATGGGAATTTCATCTGCTTGTCTTCTTAAAAAACATACTCTACATTTTCCGGTACATCTGGAAAGTAGCAAGTTCTCCAGCTTCCAGGAAGTATCCTTGATCTTAAACCCACAAGGGCACTGTATTTCCAATGTCCTGCATCCCTTTGACCCAAAATTTCCATTGCGTTTAAACCAACTGTTTGTTAACAGAGCATGGGCAAGCAGAAAACAGCCTAACAGATCTCCCAAGCCACAGCTATTTAGCCTAACTTGGTATCTCCTGTAATACTCAGATGCTCAGGGTTTAGCTTCAGACTTCAGAACTACGTGGTTTCAAAAGAGAAAAGGAAAATTTAGATGTTAGAAGAAATAATGATGTATAAAAACACATTTTTCTACACATTTCTTCTCTACACATGCTAATGTGCCACGACACCTCTATCTCCAATCGACACAGAACATAGTTATACATACCACAGTTTGGTGGTTAACTTGAATCACTTCATCCCCAGCATGGATTTTCTTGCACCGATCTGCAGGTGACTGAATTTAAAATAAAAGAGATGATCAAGAATACAGGTCTTACCGGTCATCATCTCTCTTTCAGCAGCATGATTGCTAAGCTATGTAAATCAGGTTAGATTGATAATGACATTCTACTGTGAAATAAAGAATTACAGAAATATTTAATAAATCAGTTTGTTCTTGTTGGAGAAAAATGATATGCACTACTCTCACAATAAAATCACATGTTAAGAAAGGTGTGAATATATATGATAACCAAGTCCTAAAGATTCTTTTGAATTTCACTCTGACAGAAGGATGCTTTAATCTGCTTGACATCTCTTAAGCCTCAAAAGTGAATCTTTGGCTGACTTTTGAGCCTACCAAGACTAACTGGCAATTCCTCATGAACAAATTTCATAAAATTGTCTTTTTATTCTACAACATTTCAGTATGTCGCAGAGAGCTTCAGTAAATTACTGTTCTGCAAAGAGTACACAAGAAGATTGGGTTAGGCACAACCTAGGAGGAGTGACTACACGAGTGGCAACTTTGGTTTTGGAACATTATTAGGGTGAAAGAAATGCAACCATCAGCAAAATCTTACAGTGACTGCGCTTTCAAAAAAGCAAAGTAGTTTTGTACTTTGCTTTTTTGCCTCAAAAAAAAATCTCAATAACAACAAAAAACCCAAATAAAAATAGAAACCACAACAAAAAAAACCCTCTTCCATAAAGTGAAAGACCCAAAAATTTTCCCTTCTTCTTTTTTTACAGTAGAGCAACTGTTTGCCAAGGGGTATATCTCTAAGTTTAAAGGAAAATAAACTCCTTCAGTTTTTCAGAGTCACACTTCAATTTTTCTCACAATACTGTGGCTGCCAGGAGGCACTTAATTGACTCCACAGTAGAAGTTGAGACGGACGGCTTGAAAAAAAAACCCCACTGTTGCTGGGGAGCAGGTTTCAAAAAAAACCTGCTACAAATTTTATGCAAAGGAGTGAAATGAAATTAATTTTCTGGTGAGATAACAGGTCATGTAAAGAAAATGCTCCAGGCCTGAAATGTGGACTTTTTGTAATAACCTATGTACTACATCCCCATTCAAAACACTAGTCCCATACCTAGGCCATGACTTTCTAGTTCAATTGCACATAATTCTTGGCCTAAGTTAAGGGCAGTGTTCAAATGAAAGATATCCAAGAGACACGAGAGGCTGAAAGAAGAGTCACTCACGACTCGGTCCTAGCAGACATTGCACAGAACATCCTAAACCAAACTGGGCTGGTAAGAATTTCATTTTACTTGATTAAGAACAGCAGCCTTGACATTTTGGCACCATTTAAGCAATAAAGGCATTGGCCGAGTGACTTGAGGATAAATTTTAACACTGGTGATTATGTCCTAATTATCTGTCTTCTGTCTGCCATTTCACTGCTTACACTTACTCATTCATACCTCTAAAACCTTTATAATCCTATGTAATACAGCTCTTTTAGCTCAGATGTAGTTACACCTAAGACTTTTTAAATGCAAATGGAAGGGAATCCTGTGTCATTACCCTTGAAAGCTTCAGGACTTTATCATGGTACCCCCTTTGCTTTACAGTGTCTTCAGCATTTGCAGCTTAAGTCTTGACAAAACAGGTGATCTCTGTAGCAGTTTGCCAAGCCATTAAAATATGGTCTGAGAATCTTCAAACTGGAAAAGCCTGTATTAAAAAAACCTCATTGCAATTATGCCTCAAAAACAAGGTGAGGTAAAAATCCTTTATAAAGAAATGTCAAGGCTCTGGTCTTATGAAGGGGTTGTAACTCCTGTTCCTCATTGCTTTTTCCTCTCCAGTAAAAAACAGACCTTGCTGTAAAATAGTAACTTTTATCATGGCTAGCTAAGGAAAACAGAGGAGAATTAATAAGGTCTTTCTTTTTTAGATGTATATGCTGATCATTAAGCACAGAATCCACTCATGAAGTTGTACTAGGAGTAACAAAGTGTGCCACGCCACAACTGCATCTTCATTAACTGGTAATTCGGTTCAACAGGGAGTTGAAGAGATGGAAGCACCTGCCACTGAAGCTCACACATCAGTAACTAAAAGCTACTCAGAATCTGCTTAGGATTTATTCTTTAGAATAGATTTATTTTTGTCCTGTAGGCCAAATGTTGTCTTTTTCCTATTCCCCTGATATATCCACACTATCTGAAAGTCCAGTTTAGAAGCCCCTGCAGCACAACTGCTGCATGCCTACAATGGAGACTGGTGTTATTTCTTCTGAAAAGTCTCTCTGCCCTGCGATCTAAGGGTACCATGCAAAGCCAACCAGATCACAGTAAGTGGTGACACTGGGAGCACCCCCTTCAAAGCTACATTCCTGCTGGAGATGCACTGCATGCTATTACTTTAGAATAGAACAGAATACTACTTTAGAAAAATGCTCTTTTTTATTGGAAAACCTAAGGACCAAATGGTCTTATTTGAAGGACACATATAATTTGTGAATTAAAAGAACCTCTCTAACATGGTCTAGAAGGGCTACTCAATAAGAAACCTAAAATCTTTTGCTGGACCAATACACCTTTCAGATTTTTACTTCCAAACGAAAGACAGATGACAGGAACTGTAAAGCTCAGCTTGCTCTAATGCTACAGGGCCACCAGAGAGAAGCCCTTACAGGGCAGTGACCCGTGAGGAGCACTGCTCTCTCTCAGTCCAAGCTTCAGAGCTCAGCTGCTTTGATCTGCAGGGCTGATGTGTTGGGGGAGATGACTCCTAATGCCGAACAGCAAGATCCAGACTCTAATGGGCATTGCAGCTGGACATTAAACACCTCAAATGCCAGACAGAAAAAGCAGAACTGTCTTTAAAAAACTACTTTCTTAATTAATGTGGAGAGCACTACCATGATAGTGTGTTTAATATAGACACACGTTCTTCTCCAGGATCTTTCAGACAAAAAAGTTTGTCATCGCCTCCCTTAAAGGAGCAGATTTGGAAATTAAAAGGACACAAAATTTTGTTCAAATGGAAGAGAATTTGGATTCTTGTTTCCTAGAAGTTAAACTGTATTGCAAAGAGTAAACATGTCAAGACCAGCAGGCCAGATCACATGTGCACCAATGATTATCTTGTTCTGGCCATGCCGCTTAGATCTTTCTCTTCCCATCTACCAAAACCAAAACTCCGTGTGTGCGTGCGTGTGCGTGCGTGTGTGTGTGTGCATTAAAGAAAGCAGCTAGAAATTGTGTTCCTAAAAGCAAGAGACACCCTTCTTTCTCTAAAGCACTACTCATTTCCACGAATGCTTTAAACACACAACAGCTTTTTCCCTTGACAACAGAGTGCAGTTTCTTGGTCTGCTGTGAGCACCTCCAGGGTGTCACAATGAGTGAAAGAGTCAGTAACAACAGCAGAAGAGTCATCATGACTGAAGCTTCCTGACATAGCTTTAAATTATATTCATGAATCACAAAAGATAAGAGTTTCGAGTGTATGCATTAAGATTTTATTTTAATCTTTGCCCTTGGGAAATTAAATCCATTAGTAAGTTACAGAAAGAAATTGTTCCTTCTTTAATTTGAGAGATTCAACTGTAAAAATAGCTCCCTTTATTTCATATATTTTCTAGATTAAGCCTAACTGTAGTTCTGTTCGGTTTGTTTAGTTTTGCTAATTTCACTAACGATGTCTGTAGCTGTAGGCCTGACTCTCTAGAATTTTTATTTTCCTTGAAATTCCTTATATTTTCTTATTCCAAGACAGGTGGCATTCACACAAATTCTACAACAGGTATTATCTATTGCTTATAACCCATGGATATCATGTCCACAGCAGAAAACAGAAAGGAAAAAGGCTATCAGATAGTGGTTCCTATGTAAGGATGAAAATAATACTCCTATTTTATTGAGATGTTAACAGAACCTCACTGCAGATCAGATGCAGCAGCTGTAAATGCCATGTAGGCAGTTTGCACTTCCCACAGGATGACACAGTAGCAGGATAAAACAAACATTTCTGACAGCTTCATTTTAAGAAAATGCCATCAAAATCTTTGAAAGGAATTGCCTAAACCATTATGGAACAGTTCAGTGCTGTTTAGTGATTGTTCCACATTAATTGAAGATCATGGATAGAAGCCTTTTCCCCCAAAATGGTCATTTTGCTTTACTCTTAACAGACAGCCAGTTCCCTAAATACGGTGTACAAGGAAAGGAGGTTTTATTTCAAAGGGTTTTGAAAAGTAGTCTATTATGTTTCACTTGCTTTTTAATGCCTTCAGTGAGAATTAGTACACTGGTAATAAGTGTTCCTTTCCATAGAAATTACTCAGAAGTTCATGCAGAAATACATAGTTATTTGTCAATGTGAAGCGACGTCCATTTCCATGCACTCATTTATTACAAAATGAAGTTTGATAGATGGAAAATATAAAAGCTGTTTGTCTAATACTGCAGCAAACTCCAGCATAACAGCCTAAACATAACATAGACATTTATCTTTTATTCACAGAGCAAAGTAACTCCAAGACAGCTACTTCCTGTCTTGATCAACTAGAGCATTTTCGGTGTCTTGCAAGAACAAATCAAAACTGATTCTCCTGGTCCTTAACTGGGAACAACTCTTTCAATTCTGAGGTAAACAAGCACAAGCATCTCTGCTGTCCAACATGCCATTGGTCCTTAACAGCCATCTAGCACAAGTTTGCAAGCAAAATGTAGTTTATAGCAAAGGGAAAGCATTAACCACAGGTAAGGTCAGAAAGGCTTCCAGGCCTGAACATACAGTATTAACAATACTTACATTTTCTGTTGTTCCAGTAATTACATGAAGACCATCATATGTTGACTTAATGTACATACCCTAAGAAAAAGACATCATGGGAAAGAATTTTTAAAGTGTTTCACAAACCATCACCATCCAAACAAAACTTGCATATCTCTTAAAGAATCTCTCTTTTCTTTTTACTTTCTTTAAGATTTGTGGACTTTAATGCATGCCATGAGGAATTTGTCTCTGAATAAGAAAGTGCTTTTTGATACACTTCATGAACAGCCCAAATCATTTTGGCCGTAATTAGCAATAACAAACTAAAACATTTACCACAGTTACGTCCATAAATACTCCCCAGTTTTTCTAATACAATTCTTCATCTACAAATATAACAGTGCCTGACAAAAAGGCCCAGAACTAAAAATGCCTTAGTATGATCAATATGCCCATTTGGCTTTGAAAACTACACTGAGTTTTAAAAGATCTGGAGTCTTCAGTAGGCAACGCTGCAAATACACCTTTCAAACTGCTAACCAGTGCTTGGAATTGTGCCTGCAAAATGGCTGTAAGACCTTCTCATAGCCCCACTTATCCCAGTGAACACTGCTATAAAACTCAGTGATGAAAACTTCAACATCAACTTTGTTAGTTACGTCACTTCTTTCGAAAAAATATGAAAAAGGAGGGATAGCTTATGAACAGACAGAAGTTCCTGCATAGGTAGTCCAAGAAAGTGCCTCAAATATGCCTTTTCACCAAGCCTTAATTCAAACATTTTTACAGCATCCACTATGACACCGAGAGAAGGAAAAAGCAGAAATAATTGGCATATACTGAGCATTCAACAATTTCCGAGGATTCTCCTTTCCCTCAACCACTTTACAGAAAGCAGGTAAACATTGAGTGCCTGAGTAAACATCCCCTCTACAACCTACTTTTTCTCTTTTTAATCAGAGTGCCACCGAGAAGCCTGCTCCTAGTTGCGGAGCCCAGTGCACTCACGGGTAAGTATGGTAAAGAGGCAAAGAAGACATACCGAGTTGGACTAATCTACTTTGGGACCAGAACTGACACACATTTTGGCAGCAGAAATGAGGAAGTACACCTCAACTAACAAAGTGGATAATACCACAGTAAAACAAACCAGGGACTTCCTGAGCTTCTCAGGACAGGGGCTCAAAAGTGAACTTCCATTTTGTTCTGCACAATTACATAGTATTAATCACATCAAACCCAGTTGTCAAGTTCAGCTGCCACAGCTAGAAGGTAAAAAATCCAGAATCTACTTCTTAGTACATAGCCAGAAACCCCTGACATCATCCTTCAACTTCCGGCTCCTCTATGCACCTTCAGTGATTTGTCTATTGACTGGCTCCATCACACAGCTTTTGCTTAACTCTAATATAGAATGGCTTTTTCATACATTTATCCTCACAACACCCCTGTGAGGTAGGGAAACACTAATATACCACACATCTTAACACTAATATACAGATATCTTACAGGAAGCATAATGAGCCACACAAGAGGCTGAGATATGTTGGTATCTGTTTCCTTGGTACACACACCCACCCTCAAACGACCACCAATCAGGGCCTCAACCCCTCTCAGGATCCACGTCTAAGTAACTGGGCCATATCCCCTGCAAGAGCTAAAATCACAGTGACCATGGTGACAGGAACTTTGAGTCAGGTCCCCACACAGAGCAATTTCTGAAGAAAGCCACATCTTTATTTTTACTGACAGTGAGTTACTGCTTTCAACCTTAAATACCAGGGTGAAAGCCGAAAAGTCTCACACTTTATGGTTACATGGTGTTTAGTTTTGTGCAAAGCATTATTCCGAAGGATAGTAAGTGCATCCAAGTGTGCTACCATTCCAGAGTACAATTCACATTCAATCTAGTCTTTTCAGCAAATTTAAAAGACTTTGAAAATGCAAAAGAGGGGAAAGGACTTTTGCAGAAAGTTCTGTAAAGGCCAGGATCAAGGTTTTGCACACACTAAGAGAGGGAAGAAGGAAGCTGAAAAATATCCACCCTAGATTGTATTTATTCCACATGTGCAAAATTAATAAATGTTACATTAGTACTATGTCACGTTAATTTTGCAAGAGCCAACATAATTCTTGTTAAAAATCAGCTTATAAATGAGGACAGGTAACATTTTGCAATACAAAATGAGCCCCTTTCATCCACGTTTCTCAACTCCTCATTTTATGTGAGCAGTATATGGGAAATGGTACAGAGAAGAGAACGTTTCTGGTTTCCAATTGTTTGATCTGGTATGGAAATAAGAGTAACACGGACATTTACAAGTTTTCCTCTCTCTGCCTCCTTGTGGCTGCACAATACCAACAGCACTTTTAGCAATCAAGAATATAGGGGAGATCAGTGTGTGCTCTGTCCATTTGCACTGAAAGAAATAGGTAGATACACATCTTAGGTATTCAAAGGTAAGTCCCTAAGAATTTACAAGAATCAGTTACACCAGATAAAAGGAAAGGTAATTCAGTGTGTATGACTAAAATAACCATAAGCTAACCAACATAGTAATCAGGAATAAATGTATGCCTAGATTAAAAAATGAGTAACTCAGGCTTAATTAAATGAGAGATTGTCCTGATCAGTTATGGGTAGAGTTCTAATTTCAAACCAACCGATACAATTTATCTTGGTGATTAAATTAAGGGTTAGAAAAGAGACCTTTTGCGCTTTCCCCCCCCCTTTCTTTGTTTTTGCTTGTGTTTTTTTCTAAGACTGAAAACAGAATGTGATATATTTCTAAAGTATTTTATGCAATGTTGGATGGAAAAGGAAAGAAGATATTAATTCCATTTTATCACACATATAACTGAATTTTTACTTCCACTCCATTTTCATGGAGCCCTCCAAAATAGCACATGCCTCTTTAACCCCAAACAGCTCTCAGAATGCTGTTCATAACTCTTTCTCAGTTCTTCTAGCATTCCAAACCAAAAAATTCAGGAGAAATATCAGGAATAGTAGTACACTGGAATCCTGGAAAGAGAGTCAGCAGTGCACTTTAATCAACTGCCACATCCTGCTGTATCTATGACTTGCATTTTATGAGTGATCTTTACATGACAAGCTTCTTTTGTGTTTGTTTCAGCAGGCAAAAAGGAACCCTGAACAATCACTCTCATGTTCTGATGAATTTACCTTCGTATTTTTGAACCCAGCAAGCTTGAAATCATATCAGAGTCACTTACCTGACTGGGATTAAAATGATTATATGAACAAAAAACAATTGAAATTCAAGATTCACCTTTGCTACAGTTGTCTGATATTCTGTTCTATACTAAAAATAAAGTAGAAAGTGATTGTTACAGAAAAACTACCCAAGAAAAACTTGATTTCCTGCTTTTTTTTTAAATACACTCACTGTTTTCAGTCAAGTAGCAATGTTCTTTAGTCTGTTTCATGGTAAAACATACTACCTAAGCTAGTCAGTTTTGTCTCTTTGTATATCAGTAATGTAAAAACATACAAAATTAAATTCTGCTTACTGATACAGATGAAACAACTTGCAAGTCTTCAAGGAAAAAAAAGAAAAAAAGAAAGGATTACACATCGGAGCATGCTCGTGATTGCAAAGTTGACCACATTAATCCATTTTAAGGCTTTTAAAATAACTTTCTACCATGACAACTCTTTTCACCCTTACTGCACAGCCACTGCAGGCTATATGTCTTCCCCCAGCAGCACTCACTGGAGAACACATGAATGCAGCCAGTCACAAGAGACAAGGATAGAGGGAAAACCAAAAAGGGAAAAAACCAAACAACAAAACCAATACCAACCCCCACCCAAAACACTGCTTTAACCAGTACACAAGAGGTTCTCCACATCACACCCTAACAACATTTTCTGCTTGACGGGTTGCTTTAGTTGCTTGAAAGGTTATTTAGTCATAGGTGTTAGCTAGTTTTAATACCTGTAAGACATGGTAACACATTTACTCATTTCTTCTGCATTCAGGTATTAGTCTGACAATTTACATTTACCTCTAACAAATACTCACGTTTCCACAAGAAAAGACCAAACATAGTGAAGGAACTACAGGTGCTGATTAAAACATCCTGATCATGCTCCAATCTTTTTAAAGTTGTAAAAGCTTCAAGCATTTTCTTAATTCCATCATATATTTAACATGAGTTTAAGGAAAAAGCATTGTTTTCCAAACTTTTAGTTTCCTTCTCTTCTCCTTTCCTTTTTCTCTCCAAGATCTACTTTAGCTTCTTAGCTATTGAACGAGAGATGTTAGAAATTCTGTTCAGGACAGGTGACAAAAAAATCTTCCCAGTTAGCAGCCATCCTTGTCTTTTTTCTTCAGCCTGAAGTCCTTCCATCTTTATAGAAGATTTTATTTAGTGATTGGTAAAGCCAGCACAGAACTGTCATGTGGGTCAAAAATCTACAGGAAAGTTGACAATAAACTATTTTTCCACCTCCTTCATTGCAGAAATCCTGGAAGAAGGTCCAGAAATGATTGAGCTTCACATTTATCCCAGCGTTTCTGATGCACAGAGAATATTCATAACTCCAAGCTCCACCATCAGTTCTTAAACCGACACCCTCAGCACCCAGTACTGAGGGTGCATTCACTGTGTCTTAATTCAAAGGTATTAGTTTATAAAGCAAACAAACAAAAGCCCAACAACCCAAAAGCATGTAAAGCACCAATAACCACATGACAAAGGTGATCTGTTGGCAAGATTTGTGCTGTTGCAAAGGGAAGGGGATGATTTTTACCCTCCCGGCGTGAATCCACCATCCTTGGTCCCTGCTCTGGAGAGCTCACAATCTAAAGGAGATGGCACAATGCCGAGGCAACACAATAGTGGCACGCAGGCCAGGATGAGGGGAAAAAACATTACTGTGTCAGAATGGCACTGTATCCTTCTAAGGTTGTATACTGCATGGTTGCTATTTCCCTTTTTTTAAAAAAAAATTAGTTTTATGAAAATGACATCAAGACTCTGCTAAATTGGTTTATAAATACATAAAAAGAAAAAGCCCTGCCTTGAAGAGTTTCCAGTTTAAACAGACAAGACAGACAGAGGGTGTAAAACAGAGACACAGAGAGGGAAAGAGATTCTCTCATCAGCTACCCAGCAGGAACAGACCCATGAAACATACTCTTATTTACAAAAAAACCATGCAACATTTCTCAGTCCCTGGGAGTTCATACCAACCTACACGTAGACTTAGATGAGGGGGGGGGAAACAAAAAAAAAAACCCAGCCATAAGACAGAAAGAAAAAAACGAAATTCAAGTTCAGATAAAACGACAGAACTCATAAAAAGGTGATCAAGAAAAAAGTGAAAAAGATTTCCTCATTACAGTAGAAGAAGGGGTTTCAAAAGGCTGACTGCAGTGAGGTGGTCCAGGAGTTAAAATTACAGGACAAAGGGAGGGAAAGAGAGGGAGGAGAGAATCCATGAGAAGCTAAAATCCTGAAGGACAAGTTTAAAATGGATTCAGAGATAAAGAAGAAAGCCAGCAGAGGAAGGGAAAACAAACTGCAGACTAAAACAAAGGATAGGGTGTTTTTACTCATCCAAGTGTCTGGGGTTTTTCTCATATTTTAATTGTGATTTTCCAAAAGAATGGAAAATGAATTTAGTGTACAATTGCTCAAAATAACTTGGCATAGCAACTTCGCCAAGAAAAACAAATCAACCCAAAACCCAGCAACAGCCAACCCGCAAACCAAAATATTCTCCAAAACTACAACATCCAGAACAACTTCAAAAACCTACTGCAGAGAGTACAGCAGTCCTTCTTCAAGACTGTCCAAGAAAATGGAATGAGAATAAGCTTAGGCAGAAGTTGCAAAAGCTATTTCTTTAGAGAAAAAATGCTTAACTGTATCCTGATCACCTTCTTTACTACCTCCAAAAATTATGAGAATAGATGTTATTAATGATGTAGAGTCATACACCTGGAATTGTTACCAGTGTCGGTTTTTTCCATGCAGCAGGTGTTGTATACTTGAGTAAACAAGATATCAATGGTCAGCTCTTGAACAACAAACACAGGATGGCTGCATTAAGAGCCTTTACATGCACCTGATTAAGAATGCAGAATGCTTGCAATAAAATTCAATGAGATACTTATCAGCAGTGCTGTAGAGCTCTGGAATAACTTATAAAACAGCTTTATATCCCAGAGATACTATGAAACATTTTCCAGAATCTGACAGGTTTTGTGCATAAGCCCACGCAAACTTCTTCGTTGAGTTGATCTTAGTAATTTAAGTCCCTTCAGACTTCAAGATCCTAGAACAATCTGAACCATTTTTCAGAAGCTGGTATAAATGGCAAGAACTTCTTACTCATTTCTCCCTGTTCACCGAACTCTGCATACTTCAGTCAGCTTTACAAAATACCTCCCTGTTGGCCGAGCTGCATGAGAAACCAAACTAGCATAAGAAATCAAACTGGTTTTAAACTTTAAAACAGAAAAGGCAAAAATGTCCTATCCATTTTCATATATACAATTTATTTTAAAAAAATCACTTTCTCATCCTGGATGATGGGTTTGTTTAACTGCGTACTTCTTACCAGCCCTTCACTTGGCTTGATGTTTGTAAGCTGGATCACTTCAAGATGGGCAGACTGGGAAACCAGTGGATCAGAAGAGAGCGAGATAATGTGATCACAGACGCCAGAGAGAGTTTTACACTAGGAAAGAAAAAAGAAAAGAAAATGTCACAATAAGCATACCATTGCTAACTATTGGAATGTCAGTATACAGATGAAACCATCGCTTCTTTCAAGGACACACAAGGCAGAGGGGGAGAGGCCTCAGGCAGCAATAGAATACAAAATACATCATCTGTGATGACCCTGAACTAACACCACCAGACCAGCGAAGAACAGGAGGCAAATGCTTTTGTATGTGAGCAGAGACAGAAAGGGGTTCCCATGCACTCTGAGGGAAAGGTGCCCTGCACAGGCACACAGGGAATGTGTGGTGAGCTCCAATCCCTACCCTACCCACATCTTCTGCAAAGGCAATAAGTGCCTCAAAGCCCCCTAATTTCCATTGAATGTGCAGCTGCTCAGCACAGATGAAAATCAGGCTCTTAATGATGACAGGTAACTCCCATTAGCTCTGAAGTTTATTCCATACTAATAAAACATCCTAATTGTCTCTGGACTGGGTTTCTCATGTTTTCCAGCTGCCAAACCTGATTTACTACTGCAGACATGAAGATTACAATAAATCACCATTTCACAATGGGTAACTCTTAAACCCATTGTTGGGTTGGTATTGTTGGCAGCCTCTGCAGCAAGACAGAAAAAGTTCCTAAAAAGGCTGAGATTGTGAAATTGATACTGTTTTATCTCCTGATGTCTCACTCCCTGAACACCGTCTTCTCAGAAGCAGGAAAGCTGTGAGGCTTTCCTATCATTCTCTGTAAGAAAGGGATTTTTGAGAGTTTCAATGTTTTCCAGGAAGTCCCATTTCAGCAGCTTTAAACGATTTCTCTGTTCAGGTTTCCAAACGCATCTTTTGCCAGCAAATTCAAGGATTAGGACATTCTTCTGGTCCCAAAACTGTGGGCATCTCCAAAATCATTTAAGAACCAGCTTAACTGCTCTGAAATTCAAAAGATGAAAGCTAACCAGTCTCCTCAAACGACTGAAACACAACTGCACACAACTGTTGCACCAATCAATCTTCTAAGATTACAAAGTATAGTTCTTGCAGTAAAAAATATCTGCAACAATGCTATGGAAAAGTAATGTAAAACTGGATATAACCTCCTGCCAAATCACCATTTTAATTCCAAGTGGCAAACTGCAAATACCTTATGTAAAAAGCAAAATTTTTAAAAAAGTGATAAAAGTGACAGTGACATCTTAATCCTGTTACAGACCAGTACATTGAGTATTTACAAACAGCTGAAAGTTTAGGTTTGTATACAGATTGCTTTATTTTATTGAGCAATAATGTTTCAGGATGAATAAGCAAATCAGAATCAAGTGGAAAACATAACAAAATTTATATTACCAACATGACCTTCTTCCAGAAAAAATACTACCTTCAAGCAAAACCACACACACCACCCTTCTACTGTTGCATGATGCAGAATCATTACTGAACAAAGGAAGTCAAGAAATACATTAAATGAGGTTAAGAATGGTTTGTGCTTTACCTGAACTACAAAAAAGTGAAAAAGAGAACTTTATTGAAATTTAGGCTTCTTTAATGGCTTTTGGACACATGAAAATTGTTTTGAGATGACATTTTTAAAAGGTAAAATTATATAAAATTACATAATAAAAATGAAAGCTTAGATTTCTGTTTATTTGGGTTTTTAAATGCAGTTTTGGCATGTTATTTCCATTTTGATCTTGTAACTGCACTGACAATTATTGAAAAATTGCTTTAAAAAATTACATAGCACTCAGCTATTCATGCAAAGTGAAGAAACCCACATTATAAATTATTCTCTACAGATGAAAATGGAATTTTTCATATATCTTTAGACTCGTATTCACCCACCCATTCTTCCTATTAATCTCCTCTAAACCCACTAAATTTATGGGGTTTTTAGTTTCAGAGAAACTTCTGTTTATAGATAATTACTTTTTATTCTCCAATTTTCAACTGTTGCATTGCAGAGAGATGCCAAAACACACAGAAAAGGAGTGTTCCTACCACCTAACACAAGGTATGACATTTCACAGACGTGGCTCCTCATTAAAAACCACGTTGTCAGCTGCCTTGACAGATGATGGGGAAAGGAGAGGAGCTGGGCAAGTCCAGGATGTGGCATGGAGCAGAAGCTGAGATGCATTAAATAGCTCCCCGGAGCAGCTGCTCTCCCTCTGCCTCCCCATGAGAGGGGTACAGACAGTCTACACAGTAATGCCTATGGTGATCAGCATTCCAGTACAGTTATACTGGTTGCAATCCTAAAACAAGGTGGTGTGAATATTCCTCGAGAGGAGCTCTGGGAGTACTGGGTGCCAAAACCACAAAGTTTCTAGGATAAAAAATCTGCCATATGCTTCAATGCATTTCTAACACACTCTTGTCTTTCGGGTCTCTCAGCTTTCTTAGATACTCCCACTGCAGTCCAACAGCACGTTATCCCTATAAACTATTACACATTTAAATATTTTCATTAAGTATTCCTTGGTTAAAGAGTTGAACTGTAAGTAGCATCACGTACCTATCTGGCTTATGTTAAAGGCAAATTTTCATTAATTCTGAGCTTGTCCAGAGAGAGCCAGGACAGCAAGGAGCACACACTTACACAGCAGATATTCTATCCCCACTGCAAAGTCAGGGTATGTGGGCCCTCACTGGAAACATGTCCAAAGGCTGACACAAGCAAAATAACGCATTTTTCCTTGCCTTGACTCTCAGGAACATCTCATTCACAGTTCATGTTGATAATATGCTAATCAGCACAAATCAGCATACAAACAAAGGAGTCTGTTCACCAGGTGCGTGCTTCCTCCCCATTAGGCATCCATATGGAAAAAGACCTTGGACCTATTCAGTGGATCAGGGCCCTCCAAGGTAAAGATGTTGCCACGTAGCAGGCAAAGCACTCAAACATTGCACTTCTTCTACTCATTTTGTTCCTAACCATTTATGAACACATTATTTCTCAGCATAATTACTCAGGACAATCCCTACCGTAGACGTGTATTTTAGTTCCACTAAAATCAGATGGTAGCCACCTTTTCTCTCAAATGGTGGTTACCTTTGGATGCTTTGTAAAACTACACTTCTGATTATGAAAACATTGTGAACGAGATCAGGATCCTTGAACGAGATCAGGATCCTTTATCCTTTGTAGGTGTTGACTGCCTGCTGCAATGCAGTGTTAGTTACAGTAAGACACACAGGAAGCTGAGGATGCAATTGCTCCCACAAAAATCAGCAGGCATTAAAAATCCCTTTTTCAAGCTGCACTCAACTCCCAGTGTGTAAGGTATCTGTGCACAGGGAAAGGAATTGTCCAGGTCAAAAAAAAAAAAAAGCAAGTTACAAAAGATTAACTGAGAGAAACCAACCGATAATTACATTTTCTCCTTTTGTCACATGGTCCCTGTTCTCACTTTAAGCCTTAAAGCAATTATTTCAGTTCTCTCTTGCAGTAACTCATCACTGCACTTCAGTAATAAATTCTCCTCTCTATTCAAGTGACACACTTATAATTGCAGATTGAAGCTACACCACAGTCTTTATGTGCAAAGCTAAATGATTCAAAGGAAAAAAAAAAATATCACCACACAGCACCTCGTTGTTTGGTAGAAATTCAAAGAGAAATATTATGTTTCCCTCAGTAGGCAACTACCTTATGTCTCAGAGCATGAAGAATGACAGATAATACTTTGTTTCTACCTGTACTTTTGGACTGCAAGGTACCAATTTCTAACAGCTTTTCCACAATTGCTCCTTCTTTCAGCCAGGGGGATGGGGACCTAAAGGTGAGTAAATTAGATTTGCATCTGTTCCAATTCTCTGTGGCTACTCCAATTTGTGCTGGGAAAATGTCTGTGTTCTGCAGCAGAGAAGCACCTACGGACACAGCTTCAGGGGCCTTCCCTCAACCTGTCCATCCGCTGTCCCTTCAACTCGGGCAGCTCTAGAGTCACCAAGCATTTCTGGTCAAGCAAACAGACTTGGGTTTGTCCCTGTCCTTCATTTTACCCTTCATTTTACCCTATCAGGTTAGTGACCAAGTTTAAAATCTGTCTTGCCAAGTATTCGTAATACTGAAGCATCCTGGCTTAAACATGTTGCCAGGACTGAGGGCAAGAAAAGCACCAGCCTCCCTCATCAGCACCCTCACCTATGGCATTTGAGTGAGGGATAGGATATCAGTAAGACATGTGGACTTTCAAGACTAAAAGTAAGAGAAAACGTCCAGGTAATGTTAAGTTTAGTCTGTTATTTTAGTTAGTTACAGCTGTCCAAGATGAATGAAGTCTAATTAATTAACTTAAGCCAAACCAAATACTTACTAACCAATTAATTTTAGTCCTAAACGATTGTTATATTGCATAGAACGTAGAGTAACTCCAGCAGTCTTAAAAACAAGGCAGCCCGAACATGCGCCGGTAAATACATGAAGTTTAAACAGTGATCTGTATCTTCTTTTGAATGCAAAAAGAGAAGCTTCTATTAGAATGAAGCTTGTTCAATCCAATTTACAAGGTATAGACTCTTGAAAGGCAGAAGGTGGTTACTTTATCTTTTTTTTCTAAGACTGTAATAGTGATACCTTTGACAACGTATTTTCAGTTCATTATATTTCTATAACAAATATTCAAATAGAGTGGGCAGGAGCAAATTATCATCACTGTGGTTTCAACAAGGCTCTTGGAAAAAGAGAACATTCTGATCCGTCGTGCTTTTTTTCTCTTTTTCAACTTAGTAACTCTTTTAAAATTTACATAGCTCGTTTTTTTTCCAAAAAACTTCTGAATATTAGCTTCCCTCTGCAGATCCACTTTCTACTGTTTTCCAACTCAATAAAATCGTATTTTCTTTTTGCAGGAAATGCAGCTTAATTTTAAAAAAGTGAAACTCCTTAGGAAAACAGTATTTTTTCTTATGGGATTAAACCAAAAAAGCTTTAAGAAAAATTATTAAAATTTTTCAGTTAACACTTATTACTAATCTTACTGGAGCATGGCTTCTACTTTCTATAATTAGTTCTTCTAGCTTTGCTCTCCCTTTAATACTCTACTGCTTCACATGCATTAATCTGAACTGGATATTTCCATCACATACAGCCTTGAACAGCTGGATGGAATCAATGAACTATTCTTCATATGTTTTAAAGCTCCACTTAGACTTTTGCAACGATTAACTTATAATTCCCCAAATAAGCAGATATAAACTGATAGCCTTTTAAGTTGAGCAGTTTTCCAACTATTTTATCATCTCAAGTTAAATCAAGATAAAGATTTTAAATATGAACTAGCAAAAGCATACTAATTTTCAATTTTGAAGCCAGCACCACAGCTATGGCTTATCCTTTCCTATTTAGGCCCAGTGTATTACACAACCTGTTCTTCTGAAATTAATATTTTCTATTGCCATCTACTTCTGTTGGTATTATTTTCTAGAGCTATTTATTTTTTGTTTATATCAAGAAATTATTATTATTATTATTTAACTATTTATTTATTACATTGCTTACTTAGTAAAAGCTACCCTGGAAAAAACATACTGAGAAATGAAGCGGCAGAAATATGAAGCATTTCTCATGAATATTTCAGAAATATCAACATTCTAATAGGCAAAACCCAACACATTATTCCTGTGTGGTTTTAGGCTTCTTATTCCACAGGAACCAAGTGTTTCTGTGAATGAAGTCACAGGAAAAAAACCCAAAACTTTAAGAAATGCAGCTGTCTTTAAATTAATTTTTTCAACACTCCTACAATTCTAGGACAAAAAATTATAGAACAGACATTTTTTTCCCCAGACACACTTTTAAACTCCATTTAGAAGAAATTAACACGTTTAAGTAGGTAATTTCTTCTTAAAACTTCATAATTTTTCAATCAGACCTTTTTCTTTTAGATATATTTTATGTGTTTAGTTGAATAACACAGATTAGTTTACTACCTAATACCATAAGTGACAATAAAAATGCTTTTTTAAAGCATTTGAAACTCAAATCGCTTGGAGCAAACAAAAATATTTCTTTCTTGGCTATAAGCTGAAGCTATAGAGTTCGGTCTCCACAAAATAACATTTCTTAAAATGAAAACACCTGAAAAGCTAACATGTGACTACATTAATTCATGTCAACACGTACTATCTGTGGACAAGGTGGTTCAGCAACCTCCATGCGCACACCCACACCGTCACTACTGAAGTAAAGAGGGCATTCATTTGCTTTTCAAAAAAAAATTAGTACTGCTGGAATATGAGCACATGAACTACTTTTTGGCCCTACCTAATTAAAGCAAACCAATCAGTCATTTATCTGAGGATCTTGCCTTCTTCACCATGCTGCAGAGGAAGATGTGAAGACTCAGTGATGGGTTATCTTTGGAGGTTTCCTTGTTTGCACTTCAATAGCGGAAGGATGGTCTCACATCCCCGCTGTGCCCACACATCCTCTTGCTCCATGATTTGGCACAAAGCAGGCTCACTCCAGGGGAAACAGGGCAGCACTCTCACAAGAGATGTGTGTTTACAGAGCTCCAGCCCTTGAACCACAGCACAAGTCCAAAAAAAACCCCTTTTCACTCTGTGTACAATGGAGGTGTTCAACCCAGAACATGGCTTCAACATAAAGTAAGCCACCGGACCACCAACAGGTAATGTGGACAAAAATCTACTACTCTGATCCAGCAGTCTGCTCCTAAGGTGGCAAATAGCCTGGTATCTTAACAAGTAAGAGTACACAGCTGTTCTTTAAGTTTGTTTTCTTTTTTCCATTTCTGTAGCTCTAGTGTCGCGGATTGACACTAACAATCAGGCACGGACGCAGGTTTTATTCACACGCCAAGGTTTCGGGCCAACGGGCAAAAGCTTCGCTCCTCGTTTATTTTCACACTTATATACATATGTACAGACAATCAACAATTGGATGAAGAGGTTAAGCCTCTCCAAATTGATAGGATATAAATTCAGTCTATCACCTTCTTCCACCTCTAGAAAAAAAATGCAAAACAATTCTGAAAGTACAGCTTAGAAAAAATTAGTTACAAAAACATAAGTATTGTTTATCTTACAACTTATGAGAAAGTCCTTCACTGCTAATGCGAATAAGGCATGCAGTGAAAAACTAAAGCAACACTCTAGTTCTTTTTTACTTATGTAAGAAGAATCTCTTAAAATGTGACTTCAATCTTTAGTAAGAACAATACCTTGCAATAACGATTTCCTTGTGCTAATTGCATAAAATGCTAATTGATTGTAAGTCATTTTCTTTCACTTTTTTGAGAAACTTCTTTCCTTGTGTCATGAAGACAAAGTGGTACATGAAATTACATGGGATGAGCCCACAGCTGAATGCAACTTCTTGGCTAAGCCACATCAACAAACATAGCTCTATGTTTATATGATTATTCAAAGGCAGCTGGATGGGATGCCGGTCAAACACCAATTCAGATGGGAAATGGACTCTGAAAGTGGACTTGCAATAGCATGACCTTGGGATGTAAAAAGAGAGAATTGCACATGTTCTCTCAGTCTTTCCTAGCTCTCCCAGTATTTCTCTACTCAAGGTTCCTTCTACGCCTTTCACAAAATTTTCTATTATTCTTTTTGTATCAGACAACCTTATTTTTACTGTTGGATTGCCCCCCCCCCAGATTGCCTAATGGGCTACACCCACAACACCTTTTTCTGTTTTCCAACGAGAATGGTTAGAGGGAATTGTGACTGCTTTCAATTCCAGTTCTATCATCAACCTTTTCACCAGCACATGTAAAAAATTACCTTTCAAACTGAAAATACGATCTCAAATGCCATTCATTTAATTATTTAGTCACAGATTTACCTCTTTCACAAATTGTTTTCGGTCAGCCTTTCCCCCATCAAATCCCACTGACCAGCTGATATGCAACATGGTCAGAAATGACCCAAGTTACATGTAATACATATAGTCATGTTTAATCCACATATAGTCACGTTTAATCCATGTAAAGTCATTTTTAACCCACTGCTTCACTACAACATTCAACGCTCTGTTTGTGTTCCTTTCAAGCTTCAGTAGTAATCACAGAGGGTACACTTATAGCTGCACTACAGACAACAGAAATAAACCAACAAGAGTCTGAATGATATAAGATAACTTCAGAAACCTGTCTCAATTCTGTGCACTCATGTATCTTAAATTAATCCTTCTTAGTTTCTTCAAAATTGTCTGTTGATGACTGTATAAAGTGATGCTTCATCAGCTCTAAACTCTGGCAGCTCCCTTCACAATCCATTTTGCTGATTTGTAAAAAGTCTGTAATGTATATAGAAGATGCCAGAACTCTCAGCTCTTACCACAGACAACAAGCACACTTTGAAAACCAGACTATATACACAGATTTCAAACTTACAGCACTTCAACTTTTGTCAAGATTACGTACTAAAAGACTTTATTACTTAAGTACTTTCAGAAATCGACCTAGCATAGATGACCATGTCAGCCTCACTAAATTTGCTAATTCTTTATGTCTCACAACTGCAAAAATCTTAGTGAAACGAAAAATACAAGGACATGTTTTTATTCCACACCACTGTGAAACCAAAGCATCAAAATCCTACAGAATCCATCCTGCCAAGCATTTCATACGGGTACACTATAAATAAAATAAATTACACACACACACACACACACACACACAAAAATTAAAATTTCCCTAAAGAGATGCAGTATTTTCTTGCTTAAACTCTGGTAATAAGAACAGTAAGATATCAAAACCTACCTGAATGTGAAATAAATTAAACTAAGTCATTACTCACCCTTAATGAGATTATCTTCATTTCTAACTTTTAGAAACAAGCAGTGGGTTAACTTAATACTCACTAAAGCTCAGCCACAACATGAAACACAATTTAATACCTAAAACTTGGGTGCAGCTCTCAGACAAGGTTTACTCAAGCTTTTGACCCTCTATGCACCAGCCTTTCAAACTCATAATTTCTGATGCCCTGATAACTTTCATCTGCATTATTTACTATCAACAGCACTACATATTCTGGGAAGACACCATTGTATTTATGCTGAGAATTCAAAAGGAAACATTGCATTAATTTTCCTATCATTAGACTATCTCCAGGCTCCTATGGGGAATAAAGCTGTATAAATGAAGCTCTATCACTAACACAAACATATATGATTTCATAGAAGCCTAGCAACCACCTCTCTCTCAAAAAAAATGCCTTTTTAAAAAAATTACTCTTCTAATCATGGTTTACAAATAACAGATGGGCCCACGCCAGACAAACACAAACCCTTTCATAGCTCCGGACCTACTCACAAATAGTTCCATACATTCACTTATTCATACCCAGTCCAGTTAGTTATCACACTGGCACTGCATACAAAAAGCACAAAACACACAGCTGTAAAATTCTATGTGGTCTATACAAAATTTGTTATCAGAAATCCAAATAGTACTCACCACATGAAGAATTTTATTCTCTGTTTCATATACTGTGCAATCCTGAAAAAGTAAAGCAGAAAAAGCAGGTTAAATTGGTCCAATCATTCTCCCTTCCTTGACTTATCCTTAAAAAGAACTGAACCGAATTGAAAAGCCTTTAGGATGAAACAAAATATTTCAAAGACTTAGACAGAATGGATAGAAAGCCTGAAGCTACAACTGAAATGAAAGGAAATACTGGTAAATGTTTATATCTATACACTAATTCTTCTTGCTTCCTTCCCTGAGACAGACAACACTCCCTCCACTTTACATGCTCTTGGCACATAGCAGTTAGTCACATGTACACCAGACAAGTGCCTTCCACCAGCCATCCCTGAGCATGGACAAAAATGACCTGCTCCTACTGGTGACACTGGAAAACAGGTACCAGCAACAGTCTTAAGGGACTGAGATGAACAATTCCTCATGAGCTGAACTGGCATTTTTGCACACTGCTGAAGAAGGGAAGGAAAACCCTGGTGGAGGGGGAAGAAGAGTTGATTGTTGATGGCACGCCGTGCAATAGGAGGGAGGAGAAACACCGCACACAAAGCACAAAGGGAACCTGAGGCACACACAGCCTGCCGGGCCTGCACGTACGTTCTTGTTACCTCACGCAGCGGGTGAGGCAGCTTCCGTAAGCAAGACTAACAGATGGGAGAACGGGACTGCAAAAGTTTTTCTGACAGTCCAGAATCTCAGTGGATATAAGGAAATGGAATTACCAAGGCAGAGAGCACATGAAGTACAACTAATACTGGTGAAAGAACCACTCTTAAGTTCATTCAGACACTGTAACTTTATGGTAATTAGGGCAAGCTCTGTTTAGAACAGATGCTTTATATCCTATCTAATAAACCACATGAAAAATGTGACTAAGTTTGCATATTTAAAGTCTCATTTTAAAATCAATTTATCCTGCTAGAAAACCAACTTTGTTATACGCAACTGTTTCAAAAAAAATGAACTTTTAATTCATGAAACTTCAAGCGTTACTCAGGCAAGAAAAGCCAACATGTTCTTAAGCTTTACGCAAAGCCACCTAAGCAGAAGTAGCAGGTTGATCAGGGAGCATTTTCCTAATAACAGCTGTTGGCATTCAGGAAACATTTACCAGTAAGTAAAGCCAGAAAGAAAATCTAACACATTTAATTATACGCAGACATCAATGAAGTATTTGCAATCTTAGTAGCAAAACACACATTTCATTGTTATATGTGGGAGGGCATGTAACATTTTCAATCTGGATACATCTATTTTCTGCATGGTTACTTATGAATCATTTTGCAAAAATAGCAGGAAGAGATTGCAACATTTTTATTAAAGGAATAAAAGTGCTTTCAAACAGACATAATAATTTCATTGGTAATAGGAAGAGTTTACTGTAAGTTTAACCACTCAGTTTAAAGAAGATACTGTTTGAGAACTCTCACTACTAAGGGAAGAAGGATTCTGGGTTCTCAAATGCTGTAGGGGTTTATTACAAACAAGAAAGCAGTGAGTAACAGAGAAATACTGCTAAATCCTCGAATTGAAACTCCCCCACAATCATAAAAGAAACTAAAGAAATATGCTTTTTTCTGACAAACCAAGACTATATATAAAAAAAACCCTGAAATATTTCTGAATCCACAAAAGATACTAAAACAAGCGGAAAACTTCTCAGGCATCCAGTCTATGAATAGATTCACTATGAACTTCCCTCCTCAACACACAACTCCCTACAAATCCAGGGTCTGGGTAGAAGAATTGCTAAACAAAAAGATTTGTTGCAACAGAACAGCAACAGAAGATTACAGATACCACATCTTCATATTCAGGCAAGAGAAAAATTAACTGTTCAGTAAACCATAAAAGACGGAAAGACTGGAGGACAGCAAATGCAATGCTTAGGTAAAAAAAAAAATAAACAACAATTCCAAAATACACTTTTTCCATACATGAATGACATCCAACTAAACGTAAGTCAAGCATGAACTCTGGGAAATGTGCAGGAATGTCAAGAACCATGCTGGCATAGCCCAGAGCAGCCCTGAAGTCTAGGATTCAAAGAAACCTAGGAAAAGGTCACCAAGCTGATCCCTGCAGCTTGTTTCCACTTCCTGCAGCCATCCCTAGAGACGAGGGCTGAGACTGCTTCTGAACGACCCCACAAGCAAAAGCCACATGCCACTTTCTGTCACAGGCAAGAGTTTATTTCCCCTTTGCTGCCTCGTGCTTTATCTTTAAGCAGGGGCTGAAGATAACTGTGTCCACCTTCCACAAACACCCCTTGGGTGGAATGGTTGGCTGCTTATTACTGGGGGCCTTTACCATTTACAGTTATTGCTTTTCCATACCCATTTCATTTCAACTAAAAAAGCTTAAAGCACTTGAGAACTATAAAAAGTCTCTAACTATGAAATCAGAAAAAAAAATTTATTCATAGCAGCATACCACCCACACCTGGAGAATGTCTCTTTCTTCCATACAAGCCTGTATCTTACTCCTGAAAGATTTTATTTAATATATGTTTAACTAGGGTTTCAAAACATTGCAATTAAGGCAAGAAACAGATCATATGCAAGTTTAACATCAACTTTTTTTCTACTTTAGAAAAGCAAGAACACACACAAAAATCTGCAACCAAGCTTTACTCCTACACAAGCTAAAAATTTGCTATTCACTTAGTTAAACCAATACTGTGACTATCCCTGAACTGAAATACACAGTTAGAGCAAAGAGGAGATATATTACTTCTACCTGTTTATTCTCTGAACTTTGCATATATATTCACTGACATCCTATAACTGAAGCTGGTTATGTGATCTTCTAACCAACCAACCAAAACTTCAGCTGAAATGCTATAAGGTTATTTTCTAATTGTGGATTATTTTCTAAAACCTTAATAACACAGGTTGTTAATAAAGCAATAAAAGAAGTTGTGCTAATTTACTTTTCCTGCAGATGTAGTCAAATACTGGCCATTAGTAGTTTAAGGCAGGAAAATGGCAGAGTATCACCCACATGAAAAAAAGAGAGAAATAAAAGGGAAATACGAAGAAACAACTTTATGACTAATATCAGACTTCCATGGTCACTCTTTCCATCTCTGCCTCATGCATAAAAATGGCAAAAGTGACCTTTGTCACCTTGCTGGAACTAGGCTAAAATCCTAAGAAAAGAGGAGCAAGTGGTCCAAAACTGTAAGAAAAAAAACCCAAAAAAAACAGTAAGGGAGGAAGATAAGAGCAGCAAGAACAAACCACAAAAATGAAGGAGAGGGTTCTGCATTTTCAAACCCAGTATAATTTCAAAACCTAATTTTAAGACTAGCAAGACCTACTGTTACCTCACTGTAACTGAGAGGCATTAATTAGTTTTTCCAGAAGCTCTGACCTTCATAACCACAATTCCACATTATCTCTACAAAAAAAATTGTATCTGCACACATCCTACCAAAATGTCATAAGGAATAATTGCTATGGACATTAAAATTAAACCCTCTGAATCAGACAGCACTGACTGGTGATAATGCTGCAAATTGTACACATCTCACCCATCCCACCCCAGACCTTGCTGGAACAAAATAGACACGAGACAACATATATAAAAACAAATATCTGTAGACGTTTTTTCAAAAGCAGTGTTTATGATGCTGTATTTTCCCCGTTTTTTCCTCCTATCTATTACCACCTTCTTTTTAAACATTTGTCTTAGTATCTCACAGAAGTGGGGAATGGAGTCAGCTAATTATATTACCACCTTTTATTCTTTAATTATTTTATTTGCACCCACATTGATTAAATCTCAACTCGACTCAAAATGCCAACAACTGAGATACAACCTGCCAACTCACCCTACTGATCCCATCTCCCACAGGTTAAAAAAATATTCATGCAGTTCTCCAGTACTATAACTGTGGGATAAATATTCTGCAGAAAACATTTCTATTTTTGCATCTATATGATCTGGTTTACAAGTCCAAGGTGGCAGCCTGTCAAATTACTTATTGCAATTACCTGTCAAACACTTCTCTCAGGATACTTGCAGGTTATAACCTTAAAACTTTCCATCATTATTACCACTACTACAGCTATTATTATTATTCACGGTTTTGCAATGTATTCCAGGCAGCTGATGCACTGCACTCTTCTTGGCAGTCTTAAGTTCCTGCCAACTCCATAACTTTACTTCAGAATAAAATTATGATAGTTCAGAAAATGAAATATATACATAGAAATAGTGAATGGACACAAAAAGGGAGAAATGCAGAAATACATGCATTAGATCTTTCAGCAACATTTCAGCATTTCTAGTAATCCTTAGATCAGAGTGCCCAAGAGATGGCATGGACTCCTTTCACTATATTTTCTTATTCAGCAGAATGCCTTAGCTGCTCATGTGTATGTAGCCATCCTAATTTATTTTTTCCTATAAGGCAAAGCAATTTCCTAGGCAGAACTGATACAGAAGCAGACTATATGATTTTCAGGAACAAACACCAAATGTCCCAATTCTCAGGAAACATATTAGCCCAAAAATGTCCTTTGTAAATTCATATGATAGTAATATTGCCTAAAAGCAAGCTGTGTGATTGAGTCAGCTGGAGTAACTTGTAAAGTGCAAGACCTTGCCACGAAATCATTAATTCTCTAGGCAGCTTTTATGATGCTTCTGGTGGAGCTTCTTCACTTATTTCTTCATTTATTTTTCTCTGCAGTCCAACTAAATTTACAGGAAGGCAACATACATGTGTGTGTTTGTAAATACTGCACTGTTTTTTCCAATATGTTGCAGATAAAAATGTAGGCAATCGTGTTAAGAACACCATTTTAAAAGTGGTAGTAAAATCACGTGGAAAATGCATGAGCAATCTCACTCATCTTCCATGTCTAGTTTCAAGAGGGCACCAGCTAGATTTTATGTACTGCTTAAAACCAGATGTCTGATAGAATTGTTATCACCATTGTTTTTAAAGTCATGCAAAATATTCTAAGCTATGCAACTCCAGTTCTCTGTTTGTAACAAAAATAATGAATTATATGATTGCTTAAAAGAGACTTCACACTCTCACGAATTGCCAAACCTTTGGCATAAAACTCTCTTGAGCAATGTAGCCATTGGCTGGAATTAAGCCAAGCCATCCTTTAAATCCCTTTGCTTCTCAAATTGATTAAAACTGTAACTGAATCCTTTAACAGCAGTGTAAGCCAAATGGATGATCTGTCGGTCTTGCTACTTAGCAACAATAAAAGATAATTAACTTGAGAATGCCCGGATCATAACTTCCAGCCCCTTCCATCTCAGTACCACAAAATAAGTTGTTCTTGCTTCAAGAAGCCTGTTCAAGTGTCACTAGCTCTAGGGAATTTATGCCATTGGCTCTAGAAGGGCTCATTTGGTTTCAATTCTGCCCAATTCAGCTATAGCAAAAGAGCCACTAGACTGAGGTTTGCTGGAGTCATCACTGAAGGTTCTCACAGAAGTTCTCAACAACAATGATGACGAAGTCTAAAGCTTTGCCAACACATGAAGGTGGCAAAAGTTTTATAACTTCTAGTGTGCCTTCATCTATTATTATCCTTTATCACTTTTCTTGGACAGGCACTGGTACATAGTTTCCAAACAGGTACAAGGGTAAGACAGGTTGAGTTCATTTAGCCTTTCACAAATTAGAAAATACATGGAAAATAAATCTAATACAGCTGACGGCAGGAATAAACAATGACAGCTTTGAAACAGTAGACTTGAACGATACCCTAGAATGGTTTGGGTTCAAAGGGATCTTAAAGATCATCTAGTTCCTATACCACTGCCATGAGCAGGGATGATACCCACTAGACCAGGCTGCTCAAGGCCCAATTCAGCCTAGCCTTGAACACTTCCAGGGATGGGGCATCTGCAGCTTCTCTGGGCAACCTGTGCCAGTGCCTCACCACTCTCACACTAAATAATTTTTTTTTCCAATATCTAATCTAAAACTGCCTTCTTTCAGTTTAAAGCCATTC
Source organism: Oreocharis arfaki (assembly GCA_013398015.1). Taxonomy (NCBI): domain Eukaryota; kingdom Metazoa; phylum Chordata; class Aves; order Passeriformes; family Paramythiidae; genus Oreocharis; species Oreocharis arfaki. The sequence continues at coordinate 2,601,145 of VZRR01011200.1, read as the reverse complement.
CCCCTTAACCTATCACCACATGCCCTTGTTTAAAGTCCCGCTCCAGCTCTCTTGCAGCCCTCTTCAGGCACTGGAAGACTGCTTATAAAGTCTCCCTGGAGCCTTCTCTTCTCCAGGCTGAACAACCTCAACTCACTTGGCCTGCCTTCATAGCAGAGGTGCTCTAGCCCTCTGATCACCTTTGTGATCTCCTCTGGACTCGTTCCAACAGATCCACAGCCTTCTTACATGGGGCCTCAGAGCTGGATGCAGTACTGCAGGTGGGGTCGCACCAGACTGCAACAGAGGAGGGGAATCAGCTCCCTCAACCTGCTTTTGAAGCAGCCCAGGCTATGGTTGGCTACGACAAAATGCTCTGTTCTATAGAGGATGGTGATTAGAAAACTCATGGGTATTATGGAACCCTGCTTAGACTGTGATTTACAGGTATGTCTGGGTACTTACTGGAATAACAATAAAAATTGGCAGATATACAGCTCTGTCCAACCCCCTCCTCCAATCCCCCTTTACAAAAACAAGGAACAAAAAAACTTAAATGCTCCAAAAGCTACAGAAGCTGGTAAGCAGGTAACATTCTCCTCTGGCAACATACAAATAAATAAGAGGATGACAGAGTCAGAGGTTTCCTGAGGTGCTTTATCGCATCTTATATTTTAAGAGGTCTAGCAGGTCTTTGGATACAAAAGGTACGGGCCCTGGAGACACTGAAAATTACAAAAGTTTGGAACAGAGAGAAGGGGAAAGGAAATACCTTTCTTCTCTCTCTTACCTAAAATGCAATAGTAAGCTCCTCTAAGCTACACTACACCCAGTTCTTGCACAGGTAACCCTTGGCTTCTGCCACACAAAATTAATTTTTAAAATTACACAGACACTCTTAAAATGTGTACACTGTATTTCTAAGTGGCCATCCCAAAATATGCTCTTTCCATGACCTTCTTTCCACTGGGCTGCTCAGAAAAGTCTCCCATTAAGGCTGTTTCAACTGCAACAGTCCCAGGGAGCTCTATCCTCAACTCTCCCCTTTTCTGCAACCTCTTCCCTATTGCTCAGCAGCCTCCTAAAATCATGCTGCTTTAATTATCATCTCTGTGCGGATGAGTCACAGATCTCTCATCCCTTCTGTTCACATTTGCAGTTCAGAATCTCCTTCTGGATATTTGCCACCAGCCCTAACACAGTATGCTGAAAAGCCGAAATCACGTTTCTTCCCCAACGCTCCCTGTTCCCCCTTTCTTTCCCTATCTCTGTCAACAGCTCCACCACCTTATGTCCCACAAGCTCACAACCTGGGTGCCATTTTCAACTCCTCTTCGCTTCCCACACAAATCCTGTCGATTTTATTCCCACTGCCGTTCAGAAATATTTGCTTTCTTTCTCACTTACGCTACAGTTATTCAATTCCTGCAGTTTCTTGCCACTGTCCATGGCATCCTCATTCTATTATAATTCCCTTCCCCTCCACACTGAAGCCAGAACTCATCTGAACCTGCAAAACCCACTCTGTCCTCCCTCACTGAAAACGTGCATAAGAACTGAGAGAGAGGGGAGGAAGCAGAATGGTGAGCAGGCATTCTAGTAAGAGGAGAAGGAAAAAATCTCTATTGAGAAAATACAATGCAAGCTACTAAATAAACTCTACAAAAAAGGACATTTCTTATGCAACCTACACACATACTTATAAAGGTTTAGAGCCTTTCCCTGAAAATGCAATAAACCTTCAGTACTCTAAGTTCATAACCCTCGTGTACAAACTAATAGCAATTACCCAGCTTACTGAGTACAAAGAATTGCTTTAATTTTATTTAAACAATCTGTGTGGAGTGGCACCTATCACCATAGTAACAGAATACTTCATGTAGAAATTTAATACAACTTACATAAATCACCCACAGATCAAGCAACTACTGGGAAAAATTGCTTGCTGGATTAAGAGAGATGCAATGGGTACACTAAGCTCTTTTATTCTATCTTTCCGAAGTAATTTTCCATTTCCAATTATTTCTCCCTCCTGTAAAAGACGTCATGTTGCTTTCCCTAGGGATCTGGTCACATATTAATTCTTACTTTGCATGTAGAGAGTTACACCTCTTCCTTGTTTCTAAAATGAGCCAGCACACCATTCGGTCAGAAACCACAGCCAGTATTTCAGCACCAACTAAAATCACTGATACTTGCTCATATATCCTGAAAAATCTAAGTGCTTACATGGTCTAAGTCAAATTTCAGCTCCTCAGACGACTTCTCTAATTGATGACATCTCAGCAGGAAAAAAAAAAATCCAGTGAAACTATCAACAGATGAGAGATTAGAACTGGGGAAAAAATCAGCCATCCAAGGAAAAAAAACAAAGTCAAACCACTTTTTTTCTTCCACACCTCTCAATGAGCCTCATGCATTCAAAACTATATATTTTATTATTGGCATGCAAAATAGAGCTTGTAGAACAATGTGTTGTACAGTTCTTAGGTTTTCAATGTCACTTCCAAGACCATTTAGAGGTAAATAACTTCTTAATTTTTCAGTTCTGCTTTTCCTCTAGTACTGTCATGAGAAATAATTCTGGTTTAAAAAACACAACTGCAGCAAAATATTTCATGTTTTATATTTGTCTAAGTGCTTATTTTGCCAACAGAAGAAATGAAATTAATTGAACTGAAAAGAAGCAATAATATTTAGGTAGATGGCATTCCAGGCTCAGCTACAACTTGAATGTTTCATATTGGATCATCTGAAATGTATGTATCTGTAATGGATTTAAGCAAACAAACATACACATATTCCTGAAATAAAGATAGACACTACACTTATTTATGCTTAAGGCTTTCACTAGCTACTTAGCAACACATGGTTTCTATAACTCTCTGTACTGAACTGGAATCTTGCTTCACTGTACCTGGTTACAGAGACGGTCCTGCCTCTGGGAAAGGAGATCAGTTTCCAAAGTAAAAGAAATGCAGAGTCTCGGTCTTCAGATCTACTGATATGACCAACAAAACCTTAATACATCATCATTAATCATTAAATTTACCATTTATAAAGAATTATACAGTAAGATGGAGACTGTGATGCCACTCAGTGTGCACAGACACAGTGCCCACATCAGCCTAATAAAAAAAGCTTCTGTTTAAAGGAAACATGAGATACAAAACCACATTTTCTCTCCTGTCTGTACTTTATCTCAGTTTCCACCAACTCTCCACTACTTTCTGCATGTGGTTCTATGAGGGAGTGAATAGTCCCTGAACTCCTTCACTGTCACCTTGGCCCGCTCAGGCTCCTTTTCTTGGAAAAACTGAACAGCTGCATTGGTTTACCAGCATATGCCCTGCCAAAAATTTCACAATTTATTCACAAATTATTCTGCTTTGTGTTTCATTTTTCCCCCATGTTCAGAGACTGTCAATCACTACTCTGGAAGAAAGGCAAGCAAACAAAAAAAAAGCCTAAAAATAACCAAACAAGCCAACATCAATTCATTTTTGCTTTCTGGTCACTAAGTATTACATACTAAGCAACCTTGAGTATTTTGGTGCTTTTTCGGGTTTTGGTTTTGGTTTTTTCTTCCTTCCATCCACTAGGAAAAGAAATTACTTTCTCTGAGAATGGAAAAGAAAACAAATTCACAAGGCTTGACAGGGTAAAATGTCACATCACAGACATACACAGCACCACAATCCTTAGGAAGAAAACTCCATGCCTCTTTACAGCAACTATCTCAATGACAACTAATGAGTCATCAAATTAGTTTCAGTAGTGGTTCATCCCAATAGACTATTATTGACATTTTAATCTTTGAGCTATTCCATGCCTAATTCCATTTCAAAAAGCACTTCAAAACTTAAATCAAAAGAGAATATATATACAAGTAAGCTAATTCAAGGGGGAAAAAAAGTATAATCAAGTAGCAGAAACAAGCTACCAGAATCAGAAAACAGCATCAATGCTAAGTACCTTAGGTACTTTTTACATTACATCTGAAATTTTCCATAAAAGTGAGCTTTAAGAGAAATAAGCTGTTCTACTATGAAAAAGAGAAAAACATTGCTAAAGAGCATAAATTGAAACTACTTCGACACAGCTTCTTGTAAACAAACAACAGTTTCACGCTTCCCACAATCCTTTAGTTTCTATTTTTGACTATATATACATTATATGCATTACACATTGACTTTTAAAAGTGAAGAAAACAACTGCACAGAACAACATGTATCCTGGCACACCACTACTGAGAGCTGCTTTGAAACCTATACAACAGAAAATCTTGCATAAAAGCAGCCCTTGAAGGATACAGGGTGAGTCTGAATGCCTGTCAGCATTACTTACAATGAGTTCTAATACTCTCATACGAAGACCCTTTTGATTTCGTATATATGTATAGGCAGATATTGCCTGGGAATTGTTTTCAATTCAATGTTGGAGCTATTTGGTTCTAACTTTCCCCCATTATCTATCTAGCTACCTACTTGTATATTTACCCCTTACTTGAACACTTATCAAAAAACATTATGCATATATATAAAAAACTTCAAGAATGTGGCTCCCAGGTCATGAAGTATTTTTATCTAAAAAAAGGAGGAAGGAAGGGATTACTACCACAGGAGGCTAACAAAGTTTCTTCTGCAAGCATTTGGTAATAAAGTTGGAGTGGAAGGAATAATGCTAAATATTTAAATAAAAAACTTTAAAATTTAATTTGCAACTGTTTCCAGCAAACACATGCTGCTTTGAAAATCCCCGTAATCTAGAGGTGCAAAGCAGCTTTAACAATGATCTAATCAAAGATTCACATCACTAAACTATTAGAACCATTTTATTAGCTAAAGATTCCTGAAGTAATTAGCAACTTGGTATGACCTGAAATTTTAAAATTTTAAGCTATATTTAGTGAGTTCTCAAAGTCCTTAATAATTAGGACTTAAAAACAAAAGTGAGGAATTGTGACAGAAAAGATTATATAAGAGATAACTAACTTGTAAGAATAGTACTCAGGATATTCATTATCCTTCTTCATTCATGTATTTGGTATTTTCCTTAAAAAAATGAATAGAACCACTTTATATTACTGCATTTGGATTCTGAGTCAGAGCAGGGGAGCTAAGAAGGTAAATTGCCATTTTATCCTTTTAACTGGAAAACAAGTCTGAACTTACATTTCTCAGTGAAACTTAGTATTTGAAACATTCCTCTTTTGAGTTACAGACACGTGATTACAAAACCAACAATGATATAAAAAATAGTGCATTGCTCAAGAAATAATTTGTCATCCTTTTCAATATCTTTTATCTGAAGAACAGCCATGGCTAAAAGCCCAACAAAAATATCCCCTGGCATGGGAAGTGCATCCATTGATCAAGGGATACATGGATGCTTTCTTCTTTGTATCTCAAATGCCTTTAAACGGCAAAAAAGTTCCAAACCTGTCAGCAGAAGCAGTGCAGAGAGCACTTCTGTGTGCTCTAAAGCATGGCTTTTAGCGCAAAATCACAGGTGCCCATAATGTCCAGACAGCGCATCTGTGTAGGATTATCTTGGTCTCTCTTTGCTATCTTGCATCCTGGCTGCCACTTCCCAAATTGCAACACTCAGGTTCTCACCCCATGTCATCCAAAATCTGAGGTTATGTCCAAAAGTTGCTGTGAGACAGCTGATATCAGAAGTGTGCTCTGTGACAACAATGCAAGGCAGATCCATGTCAGCCAAGTGCCTGCTCTCCATCTCCACCCTGGTTACACAGCACTGCTTCCACCACAGCTCTTCCAAGAGGTGTTTAGGCAGAGAACTACATGCACTGAAGCTTTCTAAAGGACTATTTACAGGCCTACAGCTATGCTTTTACTGGAGCATGTTCCTGAGTAAATCCCACAAGACACTAAAGCTGCAAGATAAACACCACTGGTTGTAAAACTAAATAAACACTGCAAATCATTGTGAAAGCTGATTAAGGAAAGTAAAAAACATGCGATATGGGCTACTAATGATCACTATTAAAGAGCAGTAAAAGAAATAGTGTATTCAGCAATAAAGTTTTCTTTAACTGTCTGGTAACTTACAAAGTCAATATAAAATTAGACTTTTCAGATACTCCCAAGATTTCCAGGATTTTAATTTTAAAGAAAAAAGCTTCTTTAGTGAAACCTTAATGAATTCCAGAGAAATAAGAGCATTGAGAACGATAATAAAAGCTACCTAGAGATTGCCTACGAAGGCAAGAAATCTTCTGTTCCTTAAAGGTATCAGCGTAGCCACTGCTACCTTTCTAAACCAAAATGAGCACATTTAAAAGGACCAGCTCTTGGCACCCTCTGAAGCTGAATAACCCAACTATCTAAGTCAACAGCAAGACTTCCATGAACACCATCAAGAGTCTCTCATGTTCTTCCTCATACTCATTTGTGACTGGACCAATTCTGTCAACAAAAATCTAAATTCACAAATGATCCAAATGGGAATAAAGCACAGTCCAAAACAATCTCACACACACACCCCCAACCTGTTCAACCATAGCCCTTTAACATCTATCTTGTACTGTCAAAAGAGAACAGGCCTTTTTCACGCATTGCAGAAGAAACAGAAAGTACAGACAATGCTCAGCCTTCGATTCCTACAAAGGCAGATATGTGTAGGAGAGAGAGCGCAAGGAAATGGTAGCAAAAATCATAATAGTCTCATGGATTTGTTTGTTATTTAAATCCTTTTTTTTCCTGCAGTGTTCTGCTGCGAGGAAAGAGTTTATTATAAAAATGAACTAGAATGCAAGCCCTGGATTAAAGAAGCCATCAGCAAGGATGACAGTATTAAGAGTCAAAACCTGCAGGAAGAGGCTGTGAAACATCCTAAAATCCTAAGGGGGAGAAAAAAATACCTAAGCCAAAATAAAGCAGCTGCATAGAAGCAGATGATTAGTGCAGGCTACAGTAATAACTTGCAGTGCTCTGAAGCACCCGCTCTCACTGGCAAATATTCACTGCACACTGGCCTGTCAGGCCTTGGGCAATGTGCAACACATAGAAAATTTAATGGTTAAAACAAGGCATGTGTCTTCCAATATTTTATTCCAAAGTCTGTCTCTAACTCCAACTCTTCTAATTATTTATAGGTTAAAACATAGACACTCAATAGGTTTTCTTAGACTTCATACTTATAAGAGTGATACAATACTTCATTTTGCTTCATTATCCATTTAGCTCTGATAATGAGGGGGACAAAACCCAAAATCACTTAATTCTATGAAGAAACACGGTATTACAACTAGTTTCAAAATGTGCAAAATAATTCAAGCAAACCATCTTAAGTTTAGAGATTTTTATTCTTCATCCTGAGTATCGAATTGGTTTTTTTGGCTTTGGTTGATAAATCTGAACATTGACTGTAACTTACACAACACAAAGAAAATCCTAATGGAACTCAGCTACTGAAGTTCTGTTTTTAAATTTTATAAAAGTCCTTAAAAAATTCAAAGGTACTAAAAAATGTACAGACTATATACCGTTTATAAACCTTTAAGCATTATAAAAAGCTTTTCACTAATGTTAGAAAGAAAAACTGCAACACTGTCTTCTGTAGATCTTTCACCAAAAAAAAAAAAATTAAGCTAGTAAAGTACTATAAAATACTTTGCATACAGAAGAAACCAAGATTCTGAGACAGAAAAAACACCTGATGAGGTGATACTGAAAGATTTAATTTACATCCCTAAGAAAGCACAATGAGGATTCTCAGTGTGTTCAGTAATGATAAAAAAAAATTCCAGCTAAGACATTTTGAAATGCTACAATGGAATGAATTTGTTTTAAGTAGAGCTCAAACCACATGTGTTCAAGACTACTAATGGAACTTTTCATTATCATTCTTCTGACTACAGCCCAACTCAATGCCAGTACATGTTTAAATTTGGGCACATAAATGCTCCTTTTGACTTCAAAGTATCAATTCATGAACTGCTTCCTGATTGCAGAATTATGACATTTTTTGGAGAAGGTAAAAATCATGTGCTCCAAAGGTATTAAATAGTAGCGTTTAATCTCATTCACACTGGAAAATATACATAAAGAAATATCAACCTACACCATAGTAAATTAGCAGTATCATGGATAGGGATGAATTTGTAAGATTAATTGATATTGAGCTGATTCCTGGGAAATACTGCAGTGGTTGCTACTCTACCCACTTTCTCACTAACAGGGAACACATGAAAATGGATCAGGTGGCTCCTTCCCTCATCTAAAAACTATGTAAAGACAGTGATGCATAGCTACTGTGGAAAATTACCAGTCGGGACAGCTGGGTCAGAAGGTTAGTTTTTCTAAGTGTTAGTCTGGAGTGATGCTCGTGAAAACCAGAAAAAGTCTCCTCAGTGCTCCTACCTAGCCCACTCTCTCCCTTTTTCTCCACTCTACCTTCTCAGGCGCAAACAATCCCTCAAACTTCTACTTGGCAGCAAAGAGACTTCACATTTCAGCAGAACAACAGGCAAACATAGAGACAGACCTAACCCACACACGGAACGGTGGGGAAGGTGCTCAGGTTTGCACTCCCAAACGAAGATCATTAAGCAAGTCTTTCTCAGTAACTACTTCTGGATTTCTTGAAGGTAGGATGCACAAAAATGTATTCAAAACATTCTAACCCCCCCCAGGGGAACATGTGTCATCTTAACAGGTGTCTAGGTGATACAAACTGTATGAAAGAGCAGATTACTAAAGTCCAACATATACAGATGTTTTGAACCAGATAGGCAATTAAAAATTAAAGACAAAATATAAGAAATTAAATATGCAAATTACCAAGTAGATATCTCAATTTTATAGTGATGATATTATAGTAGAGAACACAAGATGATTATTACTGCTGAGATATGCAGAGCCATATACACAGCACAACACAAACTAGTACTATAAAACCAGAAAATAGAATTTTTAAAAAGCATTTACTAAGTACTACTATTCCCTTATTTCGGTTGGACAATGATATAACCCAGTGTAAAACAAAATTGTGAGAAGAAGGTAATAGCCATTTACAGTTCAAGAAAAAATAAACTGCTAAGCAGACTGTCTCATACCTGTTGTACTATTGTTGTTAGTTCCAGACAGAGCTGTATGACATTATTTCTTGTTACTGAGTAATCTGTGACAGCAGCAAAAGGTGATCTAAAAAAAAAAAGATAAAAAAAAGAAAAAAGTTGAACAGCACTAGCATATATCCACTTGCAGTTTTTAACTTCCTCTTTAAGAAATTCCATTTACAAAAGCATTATTTATAACAGTTTACTTCTGGACTGCCTTTACTTCCCCAGAAGAAGCACAGCTGGCCTTCTGCACAGGTTTGGGAATACCCTTATAAAGGCAACCAGAGGTACTGCTTCCTCCTGTGATAGGAATGGTGTCCAGATGTGAATCAGATCAGAGAAGCTTTTGGCTAATTCACTGGGATTTCTGGGATTTGATATAGCATCTGGTGGAAGTAGTAGATGGACTCAGAATAAGTAAAATCTTTATCTAGAGAGAGAAACAGCATTTAAAGCCAGAGATGCATCAATGCTGAGAAGCGTCTGCAAAGCCTGAACTGGAAGCACAACCCAACGTGCCCACACACCATGCTACTGTCAGAACTGCTTAGTGAAATGAACAACGGAATCCAGCATTTACAGACTTTACCTACATGTATCCTATAAACTTCACATTAGGATGTTGAGAAGACTGCCTACCTGGAAGCTTGCTCGCTTTCTGGAGGCACTGCTAAAATGTACTTGGTTAGTGAAGCTGGCAGTCATCTGATTTCCATACTGCAAGCCTCTCAATATATAAACTCATATACATGACCCATATTCTTTATTCAAGAAGTAGCCAAACACTAGGCAGGACTGGTATTTTCTTTAAGAGGAGTCAAGAACTTGATTTTATCAGCATCGCAAATTAGGTTTTTATGGGCATTACTAGCATCACAAGGATGGCATTTGTCCCTAGTATACCTGCTTCAAACATTTAAAACAACAAAAAAAAATATGGTAGTGTGGTTGTCTTTACATTAGGATGGGTGACTAATCCCTTCCCTAACTGCCTTCTTTCATCACTTCACACGTAGTTGTATGTACCTTGAAGAGTTTTACAGCACTGCTTGGAATTATGCCTTCCTTATTTAAGCCCAAAGACAAATTTCCAGTACAAAGAACTTTGCTATGAGCAAGTCCAAGTGATAGCTGTAAATACAGTTCTACCGGTACCAACAGGTTTCTAAATTACAGTAATTCTAAACACAGAAGTACCAAAATTTTAGTGCAGGCAGATTTGGAATTGTCCATTAATAACCTCATGTGAACTCCCCCATCTCTGCGGGTTTCATCTCATGTTTTCTTCTCCAGGGCTCCCAATCCAGCCCTGATGGCTCATAAGACAGAATTAACTCTGAGGTGCATAATCAAGTCTAGCAGCTTTAATTTTATATAATGCATCACACAATGACATACACTTTCTGCCTGTATTTTCTAGAGAGAAAACCAGTACATTCTTCTAAAATGAAAGTACAGACACCGGAAGCTAAGGTAAATTCCAAAAGGTGCCTTATGAAAGTTACTGGACACAGAAACACACTCATGATTCAGAGTCCAAGCTTTCTGCAGTATATGACAACCATGCAGTAGGTACACACCACAGCAGGCCAAGCCAGAGACACACCCATGGATTATTTCTGAAGTTTAGGAGATACATGAGCATATTAAAGGATGAAAGGTAACCGAACCGCTTGGTTATGAACCATAACTGAGTTCAAGAAGCATCTGGACAATGCTTTCCGGGATATGGTGTCATTCTTGGGGTGTCCTGTGCAGGGCTGGGAGGTGGACTCAATGACCTGATGGCTCCCTTCCAACTCAGAGTATTCTGTGATTCTACAATAATTGTGTTTAAAGAAGTACATTAGTCAAGATGTACAAACCCACTGATTTTTCCTTCCATAATTTTAACTGTTGGAGTTCTGAAATCTACCTGAAACCTTGATTTTAAAAGGTCATGTTAATTTAGGAACTTACTTTTATTGAAGATGAATGGAATCAAACCAGCAAATTGTATTATTTTACTTTAAGTATGGGTGTTAATACAATTTGATCCTGATATTACACAACTGCAATCTATTTGACATTTCAAAGCCTCCAGCATTTCTCTAAACAAAATCACACAGTAGGCTTTGCCTTCTAATACCGCATCATCTTCCCTCATAATTTTGTAATTTAGTTTGGTTTCACGGTTCATGAGGAAAATAATGGTATTTTTATCATTAGAAATGCCCCAAATAAACTATGTTGACATTAAAGAACAGGCAAAGGGACTGAGACATTACTCATCTTAGTTACATGTAAGTCATCACAGTGAAGACCTACTGGCAACAGCCTGTCAAGCAGGCAGCAAGGGTGTCAGCAGGAGGGAGAAGACTACTAAAAATCAATAACTAACATGTTAGATTTTGAGTAGTCCTTCACAACTTACAAAGACAGGGAGACAGGTCTATGTTTTATATAAACTTGTCTCCTGCAGAAAACTTAAGGGATCCCCCACTTGCCTCCTCTGTAGGTTTCTGTAACTTAAAACCCAACCCACTCGCATCAGTTTCTGCAGATGCCTCTCAGGGGCATTGTTGCAAACTGGACCAGCAAAATTGCAATTCCTTTTTCTCCCCCTTCCCAGTTCAGACCACATCCCTGAAGGCAATCTGCATGCACAATTACACATCCACTACCACACAAGCAGCTGGAGAAATGATAAGGGCCTCCAAAGGAAATGTATTTTGGTATTCCATCCTAAACCTCAACTTCAGTAGTCAAAGTCCAGCAAGACTTAGTGTAACAACATGCCAGCAGTTTCAACCAAAATATCAACAGAAACTTGACTGTAGGATCAATGACAGGATTTCATATGAGACACAGTGTAAAATACCAATCTGACAAAAAAAAAATCTCTTCATTGATAATATACCCTTTGTTTATCATTTTAATATAGCACAATATTATTGACTGCGAATAGATGAATCAACTTGCATAAATGCAAATAAAGCCTACATATACTATAACTTCATTTGGCTGCTAAAACACTTTCCTCCTCAAGGCACACACCAAGTGTAAGAAATTCCCTGTTTAATTAGACCACTTCTCTCTACTTAAAAAAAAAATCTCTTCATTGATAATACTCCCTTTGTTTATAATTTTAATATAGCACAATATTATTGACTGCGAATAGATGAATCAACTTGCATAAATGCAAATAAAGCCTACATATACTATAACTTCATTTGGCTGCTAAAACACTTTCCTCCTCAAGGCACACACCAAGTGTAAGAAATTCCCTGTTTAATTAGACCACTTCTCTCTACTTAAAAAAAAAATTTCCTTGGCTTGGCAGAGCCATTTCTATCACCTTTCAGTTTCTACACTTTTCTTTCAAAGCTGCATTTTTCACAGTCCCTTGGACCTTCAGGTCTGCGGTACCTCATACAGCTCCAGAGAAGAAAATTCCTTGAGAAAAAAATTGCAATTTTCAACATATGTAGTGCCTAATTCAGTGCTTTTAAAGTTAAACAAGAGCTAAAGAACTGCCTTGGACTGGGGCCACATGTTGCCCCACTTCCTGCTGTGACACTGATCTCAGCATCTCATTGTCTCACCTCTCTCAGTCATTTTCAAGATATTTCCAATACAGATTTCCCTCTTTATGGAATCTTTTTAACTGTTTCTCTTGTAATTTGTTTGTTCTTCCTTCAAAATTGTGGTTTTCTTTGCAACACCCACACGAAAACACCTTTGTAGCTCCACAGCACATCTACCTGACACAATGCCCTTTCCACTCATTTCCTCTTCCAAACCTCTGCTGGTTTCCCCTTTTCATTCTTTGTCTATCTCTTCTACACCTGGTATCTTAAGGAAAATAAATGTACACAATCCCATGAATGCTTCTGCAAACACACGCAGGGTGTTTTTGCCCTTAGTCCTACATTTTCTCCATCCTTCTCCTTTCCAACAGTAGAAGCCACTAGTCATTTCCAAACCACTTTCACAAATGTGTGGGTAATAGGTTTCAAGGATAATTAAGTTTGTACATGTTTTGTGATCATGAATACAGCTGGAAAAGTGGGAACCTGTAAGTTTTTCCACTGTGCAAACCCACACTGCGAACCTTTACCTTATGAGACACCAGGGCAAGATGAAGATGAAGAGCTTTGAAACACCTCATCCACAGGGAAAAAACATAGGTGCTTACTTTTTTTTTTTTTTTTAAACATTAAAGTCAATCAACCTCAACCCTGATCCATAGGACATAAGGTTTTCCTAAGACAAGGCATGACAGAGCTACTGGTTCTTTTCACACTTTTTAAAATCACTGCCTGACATAAATAATCTAACACCTCTGAAACGTGAATTTGTTTATACACATGTAATATAGGCTGCAACACACGTGCACGTGTGTACTCTTTTATGGATTGAGACCTAACCAGCATGTTTCAGAATGAAAAAGAAATTATATTATCAAACATTCATTAATCAAATCATCCTGAACGACTGGTAGAAAAACCAGCCACATTAACATAGCACAGCTAATTCCATCACAGAACTAAGAAATAATACAATTCAACAGCTATTAATACTCACAACTACTGATTGCACATGAAGAAAAATCCTTCAAAAACAATTAAAAATTTGTGAAAGAGATGCATACCCTCAGTATTTCTACACTATGAACTTTTTGGCCTCATATGCTTTAGCCCCCTCATCTGTCTTCTTCATATAACACTGAGTTAAGGGAAAATGATACATAGAAATAACAATTTCACTTTAGAAAGCCGCAATTTGGACAAATACAGACTGCTGTTAGTAAAAACATCACCCAAAATAAAAATTAATCATATTTCACCACTATTTGTAGTACTGAGATATTTTACAACAATAGACATTGGGAGGGCTTTAAAACCAATATCATACTTATTTTAGCATCCCAACAAAGGCAAACATCCTGAGAGCCTTTTGATTAAACATAATAGTCCAAAATCTTTCAAAGGGAGAGGCAACCAAAGCAGTAATATAACTCAGTCTTCAAAGGCAGCATATTAAGCTGAAAAATCTGAATGTGCAATACTGTTGTATATACACTGTGCCTGAGCCATCTAAGACCCATAGTTTGAGGCTTTCATGAAACACATTTCATTAGTATTTCTAATGGACCTGCTTTATGTAGAATCAGGGAAGAATGCAGTAAAATTCACACTGGATAAAGGAATTCTTTAAATGAGTGCTCTATTAAACATTTACAGCTTTTTCAGGAGCACAATACAGTTAAGTACTATGGCATTCTGAGGCAGCACTTACTGACAGGTTTGGCTTACCATTCAAACCAGCTCAAAGGGAAATACATAAAGGAATCAAGATTCAAAGGTTTAAGACTAAAAACCAATTGACAGATAGTGCAATATTTGTGTGGTGAGTAAAGAATCACTAAAGTCTTTTGTTTCTTTTTGCTTGGGTTTTCATTTGTTTACTCCCACCATCTTGTGTGTAAAGCAGATTTATCCTGTCAGGACAAGCAATAACCAAGCACAACTAACAGGACTGTATGAAGTCTCTTATAAAGGAGACTCTAAACCAGTAACACTTTCTTTGTAAGTAAGAAGTTATGGGCTTACAAACAATGCACCTCTTTACTTAAAACTACAAAACAGTCCCACCATAAACATCACCAGGGCTCATTCACCAAAAACAATGAGGCAAAGAAATCCAGCTGAACACATTCTACCTACAGTGGAAGAAAATGTATGCATTGAGTATGTCACCAGGGTGAAAACAGGGACATCCATTTTGGAGTGGGGAACGTGTTCTCCTACTACAATGCCTTCATACAACGCAGATTTAAAGGGTGTGCTAAACCTGAACACCTAGAATTGTTCAATCATAAGCAAAGAGCATTTACATCATTGCAGGCTGCACCCCACTGACGCATCAAAGCATCATCAAAAAAAGCCCATGGTGTAAGGTTTGGATATCCTGTTCTGCTGTCAACCACTGAAGCATTCAAATGTCCTTAACTTCAGGCACAGATTTTACCCTTATTTAGAAGGATTTATGTATAGATATAAATGCTTCACAGAATTGTAGCAATTTATGCCCATACCAAAATAATTCGCCCACCTGGGGTTTAGAAGTTATAGGATTACACCCCACCACCCTGTGAATGACCTCAAAAGCAGACCTAGACTTGCCAAAAAGGCCTTTTACTCTGAAATTTTATATTTTGTTACTTCTGTCAGCAATTTTATCCATGTATTTTATATAACCAACAATTTCTATTTACAGTTAGGCTTTTTTGTTCACCTTCTTGTTCCATTTTGTCCATGTACCGTGTGTCCAGACAGCAGTGGTAAATTAATCAGACTGATGCACATTTGTCAGCCTGCTAGCTTTTCTCTGGCCACAGCATTCAAAGTCTTGAATACAAAAATCTATCTCCACAAAATCTCTTTGTTCCTCCTACTTAGACTGCAGTGTAATCTGCAGCAGCAGTTTAAGTTTTTTATTTCCAAAAACGGGATAGTGCTAGTGCGAAAAACAAGAGCCACAGAAGAGTTGCTGTGAAAGACATATTGAATCTCTGCCCACACAGATGGCTGAGTCAAACAGCACACCAAAAAAATCCAGTGGTGCTTGACAAATCCTAATCCACAACCGTTAAAATCTGTGACACAACAACAGACGCAAAATGTTGTAGTAGTTATCTCATGAGAAGTTGACTGTATTTTCTTAAGTTCTTAAGACAAAAAGAAACTCCCACATTATCTTAATGTCACCCCTGTTCTCTAAGTCTACATTTATAGTTTACACAGTTATTTGTCCTATTGCCAAGATCCGAAAAATTCTTTTGATGCTGCATAAGATACATGGTATAAGGAGTCCTTGCTTCAGATAACATGGCCCAAACACTAGAGTAGACAGGAAGAAGCCCAGAAGCACAACTAAGAATTCTTTTCTTGCTTAGTGCAATCTTCTGGAAATAGTTTTCCAGGGATTTTGGTTGTCTTTGTCAACCAAAGTGTGGTGCGGATGAATGAAGAGAACATATCAAACCAGGCACAATGTGGAAGATGGCATCACCAGAAGTTTTTGCTGGCAGAGCAAGGAGAGAAATAGAAATGGGAAGAGACAGCGCTCATGAAGCTGCCACCAAACGTCACCTCAGTTCAGGTTTCCTCAGGATCCTTCCTCTTCTACAAATAGCATTACAGTTCTTCCCAGTCAAGACAATAGTAATGAGCTGTACCTGTTAAATCCAGCTGTCCCATGAAAGAAAAACATATTACTACAGTGGGACTTGAAGCGGAACAGTGGGGTGCTTAAAGGATTTGTAAAATCCTTTTGCTCCCAAGGCTGTCTTCATTTTGCAGCAGCTTCTGACTCATTAGGAGACAAACTCAACACTCAGAGTTGTGCCAGCTTCTGAAGATGATCAGAAGCTTCTGCCTTCTGTCTGCCTGTCAGGTGGTCTGCTAAGATCTGGGAGAAAATGTATTGAATGAATCTGAGCACCCTTCATTCAGGACTCATCGCCATTTCAGTACTGCAAGCAATAGGTATCAGCAAATCAGCAGAAAAGGAATGAGCTGGGAGTACAGTACAAGACCTGGCTGTGTCCTAACCAGAGAGGAAGCTATTTATAAGCACTGCTAAATGCTCTAAACTTAGGGCTCAGAAGAATTTTCTGGGATCCCTATGATATCATTGCTTTTCAGTTTATGCTTGCCTCTGGACAACAACTGGGAAGTTTTCACTGGTGTCACTGAAGATGCAAGTAACATGGTAAAATCCTAACAAAATTTCGTTAAAGACGAAAACAAGTAGCTTGGCCCTCAAAATCCTCGGGGTGTTCATGTTGCTTTTAGATCAAGAAAGCCATGGATGGATAATGTATACATAAGTCAGAAATTGCAGAGGCAGTGAAAACCAACACATCCACACACAAAGCAACATTTTTACAAAGTGTTTTTAAGGTGGACTGTAAATGTGTGCTCTAAGAACAAAACCTTACCCAGGATTAACAGAAATAAGTATGTCTAATTTCAATTCCAATTAAATGTGCAGATACTACTGGACATACTAGTGCACAGAAAAAAAATGCTTTTATGAGATATGGAATAGCTTTATGCCACAAAACTGCAACACATTCATACTGCAAATCCACAGTAGTGAATTTAAAACAGTAATCCTAATTTAATTACCCATTTTAAAAAATTCCTCACCAGGACGGAGTGCATTAGCCCTATAAAAGGCAGAAGAATTTCCAGGAACCTGACACATCAAAGAAGGAGGATAAAGAAAGGTGGCATATATTACTATTCCAAAGAACGCAACTTTCATGAATTACAGGAGTAAAGACTGAACAGAACATCAGTGATTTGTGATTTATCTGGAAGTCTAGAAGACCTGATTGACTGTAATTCCTGGGATATATTACACGAGATAATTCAATGCCAAGTTGCTTTGAACATCAGGTAAGTAGTTTGTTGCTATAGCCTAAAGTGATCTATAGCCTAAATCAGTCTAAATTACATTAAGCGTCAAGTAGAAACGCATCATCCTTTCACAAAAGACTCACAGTTTTTAAAGAAAATACCAATCTTGTCAGGAAATTCACCTGGAAGAATTTTAAGATTAGGGAGACAATATAAAACAAAAGGTTATTAAGCTGTGAAGTCTTTTGAAAGAGAGGATACATTCTGCGGGCTAAGAAAGTAACAGGAAGTCAAAATTAGACTAGAACGCATCAGTGTGATGACAGTTTCCTTACAGGATGTTATTGGAGAGTTACTTCATGCTTCTCATCAGCCAACTTCTTTTGAAAATAAAATTCTCTACTAAGTTTTCTAGCTCGTAAATGAAACTAAAGCAAAAGACTTTTAAAGCCTGGCAGTAAAAGCTACCCTAATTTTCAGTAAAACTCTGTTTCTGACATGCATCTGGGAGTAGGACTGCTCCAGGCAAAGACCTGGAACAAAGAGTGTCCTTGGATCACTGCAACAACTACAGTGAAAGCAACTCAGCAAATCACAACTCTCACACTCCTCTAGACAATTGTGCCATGCCTAACAAAGTCCTTTAAGATTTTAAGTGTCCACAGAAACACCATAAACAGAGCACTCACTACAGCAACAAGTGAAGCACAACCTGTATGGAGTCATCACCATTTCCTATGTATAAAACCCACACCACTGTGTGTGTCTGCAAGTTGAAGCTGCTGCTAGCTGCTTTTCCCAGACATGACCTCAAAAATCACTGCACAGGGGCAGTCTAGCAGGGGTGTTAAAATGGGGTGGACAACCCTAATAGCCACTTCATTCGTCCTAATGGTTTGCTCTCCCCTCTCACAACCCAGAGACAGAACCGGTACTAGAAAACAACCAAAAAACTAAGATTTGGAGTCCAGATTTAATAGAAACAGATGTGTAGAATAAAATTAAATCCAAGTTCCTCACTTTTAGTAATCAATTTTTAAAATCTTTCTATCTCCCCCTAGTGGCCCCAATACCTCCTTGGAAGGTATACAATAAGCAGAATCACACTGATCTCCAGATGTTCTCACTTCCTGAGAAAAATGCAGTTATTGGCCTACCTTCATCCTAATTCGGGGTCTTCACAAACAAGGAAGAGCAAACTTTACCAAAATACCCAGAGCTCATAAATCAGAAAAGTCTTTAAATGTTTCAGAAAACATTTCTTAGAACCAGTTGTTTAGACCTTCAAAAGGACTTTCCTAGAAATCTGAAGCCTTCTTTGGACACACAAAACAGCATTGCTGAAAGCATGATACCACCGTAATTACCCTCATTTTTAACTTCTTGGAATTCCTGGGTCTGATCAGCTGTCATTTCATTTCAGCTAAATGTAAAAGTACATTCAGTGCACAGTACTACAGTGACACACCAGTCCTCAGATGCAAATGTTTTCTAGCACTAACAACTACCTTCTTCCTGAACTTCAATCATTAAATTCACATTAAGTTACAAAAAACCCATTGTTCTTCAATGTGTTAAAAATGTGTGTGTGTATTTATATGAAATTTACTTTTGAATAACAGACTATTTAAAAAAACCCTCAAAAACCCATCAAACAAACAATCAAAACCCAAAAAGAACTTTGACATAGTAACTAACAGTCTTTAATCATGACCACAGTTCCAATGAGAAACCAAACAAGATTATTTCTAAATAGAAAGAAGTGGCAAAAACTGATCCATCTATGCAAAAGAACATGTTTTTCTGCTGTTCCTTCTGTTTTAAAGCCCAGTATGATATGCTGCTCTCTGCTAAAAATGATTTTGCAAGGAGAAAAAAATGAAGCCTACAGGTATTCCAAGTAATAACAGGTTAGAGACAGAACTAAAAATATATTCCATATTTTTCAAGTCTCCATGCTAAACTCTTTCCATGACATCGCCCTACTTCTCTACACAACTAATGTTAAATATCTAAAGAGAAATTTAGGAGCAAACTTTACGTACTCCGGGTTTGTAACTTGGGGAAAGGCTAGAAAGGGAGTAGAAAAGATGAAGCAACGGTAGCTGCAATCTCCTGAACAAAACAAAGAGCTTGCATTCCAGCTTAAGAAATGGAAAAGATTCAGGCCTCACCTAAACCATTCATATGGAAATCATTTATGGGAGAGAAGCCAGTTTTCCTCAGAAAAATGAAACACCAAACACACAGCAGTAAAGCCAAATAATTCTGCTGGATTTTAAAATTTACATGAAGACCATACCCTCAACAAAACTTCAGCTGCTGGACACAAAGTAAGATATACCTCTAAATCAAGATAATAATTTTATTTTCCCTGATGAATATTCATTGTGATGCACTATATAAAGACATACAGATAGACTAATTTTAACCACTTTAAGAATTGCAACAATCACCTTAAATACCTGCATATTACTCTTGTTATAATTAGAAAAAAGTCATTAGAAATGAAGCAAAGGGGAGCACTTTAGTCCTGGTCCCACATACTTCCTAGGAAACACAGGTAAAAGTGCAGAACAGTTCCTATTACCTCTAGAGTATCCGAAGTATTTCACCGCTATTTAAAAACCCTAAACCACAACATGCATGTTTGTACACACACGCATTCTGGAATGATATTGACACCCATGTAATGAAAACTATGATCAGTTTTGTGAATTTGATAGTATCAAAGCAATGAATCTGATTTATGCAGGTTAAAGTGTTGCTATATAGTAATAAAATACATATATAAGCTAATGATGTCATCCTGTTGCTTAACTGTATAGCGTAGGGTCACAGTGCTTTTGGAGGTATTGTACTGAAAAGCTAATCCAAATTGCAGGCTGACATAAAATAAAAATAATTGGTACAAACATCCCCTCAGAACACATGAATGAATTCTGCTTCCATTCAGCGTCTACATTACATTTTGTAAAGAAGCTGGGGCTTGTGCATGTGCATGATCTGGTTACCTGTGAGACATTTGGGAGATTTTACCTGTCCAACCAAGCCAGAAGGCTTTTGGCTGCTCCAATCAGATCCACTACTGATGTCAGAAAATCATTCGGTAATTTGCGACTGGTCCTTCCATCATAGTGACCACTCCTCCTCCTCCCAGTAATGAAGTTCTGAAGATTTTTGGCAGATGCATTCAGTTTGTGAGAAAGGGTTTTTAGATTTTCTGTTTCCAAACCATAGTTCTGCATTGAAAAAAAAAAAAAGAAAACAAAATAAAATTAGCTTTACAGATGAACAGAAAGAACCAAGAACAGCAAGACTGCTCTTCTACCTCAAAACTTAACCATTCCTAATAATTAAGGTAGAAATACACCCACTCAGTAGTTTTTAAATGTATAGCATGTTCTGTTTCTGAAGTGCATAAAAACAGAACAAAAGAAGAGCAAAATTATGAGTGATCCTTTAGCTTGTTCTTAGTGTACTGAGAAAAACATCTCATAATGAAGAAAAAACCTAGTCTGGAAAGCTGTTTTTCAAAGCAGCACATCACTGTCAGTAGATCACCAGAATCATAGAATGGTGTGGGTTTGAAGGGATCTTCAAGGTTCTCTAGTTCCAACACCCCTGCCACATGCAGACACTTTTCACCAGAGCAGGTTGCTCAGAGCCCCATCCAACCCGGCCTTGATCAAAGGGTTCCCTCTGTAGACCCGAAGATTAGGGATCAGTACCCTATGTCTGTAATCACAGTAACTCCTAAGACCCACCTGGCACAAGGGCTTGCACCTAGCAAAAGTATGCAGCATGGACATGGTGTGACACTAAATTGGCTTGTTGGCTTCAGAGACCTAAGTTAATTAGCATACTTCTGCTCTTTTTAGCAGTAAAGAACCACCACAATCACAGACCAGAGAATACAATGCTGCCCTGCTCAACCTCTGTGTCTCTCATTTAAAGTCAAGTTTTAAACTTTGTTTCCATTTAAGAGTCAACCTCTTAAATTAAGTTCATTAGCTCTGCAGCAGAGACAGAAATAATTACGCAGAAATATTTACAAATAGTACCTGGAAATCCTTCAAAAGTACAAATGTTACCAAAACAGCACTAGAGAATGCCCTGATTTAATGCTCAATTACAACACAATATAGTACCACCAGCGATTCGTTATTTCTAAAATAGATTTGTTTTCCTGACACACACAAAGAGTGATACAGCTATTACAAAAAGGACGTATCTTGCCTTTGCAAAGGAATAAGCAATTGCACAGACTTGAGCTTAGTATTCCTCTAAGAGAATATGGAATTTTGAAGGTTCTCACTTCGGTCACATCACCGGGTGATAGCATGGGGTGCTGACAACTTGTTCAGTTGTCAATGGAACGGGCTACTTATTACAGAACATGGACCATTTCCTACCACAAACAATGAAGCAGAATGCACAGAGCCCCTCGGATGCACACAGAAAACTCTACTTCCTAATGACACTCAGTGTCCTCCCCAGCTCTCCTTCCATGCCCCTGGTTTGCTTCCCATGTTGATCTGTCCACAAGAAGAGATGGGAGAAGAGATACACTCACCAAGGCTAATGTAAGACTTCTGAAGCTTATTTACCTTAGCCTTTTTTCTATAGCAACTGGGGTGGGCAAAGGTGCAAGGTGGTGATTATTTACAGCAGTTGTCATGCTCCTAATCTAAACCACCTACTAAATGAATTTAATTCTCTTTAACTACACAGGGACTGCAGGAACATTATACCGAAGCCAGTCCCAGTGAGCCCTCAGCCCTCCCACAACATCCACACCAATGGGGGCTCACGACTGAAAGGAGAGACTATAGCACACGGCTCGTCTGCCATCTCCCAGCCAGCTCTGTGTGCTTGTAAACTGAACACACTTTGTGAGGGAGCCACTAAGACAACAACCATCCTTCCACAGCAGAGAATGCACTTTGGAACTCAGCTTAAGGGGGCACTGACCATACACTAAGGTCGTGCTTTATCAACCATTACTGGAACCTCTGTGAACATCCCTATCTCGAACAAGGAAGGCTTTGCAGGCATGCTTCTCAACTACACAGACGCTGGCTTCTGTCACCACACTCAGTCCCCAATTAGACAAATTGTATGTTTGGGCAGTGACTTTTCCACCATGTAAATGTTCAAGGGCAATTTTACAACAGATAGCATTAGGTTATAAATAAAAAAATTACAAAATGAAAACAATTAATTGGGATTGAAAAGTAAAACGTACTTTATTATGCAGCTAAATGGCTCATAACTAATAACTTATTAAAACATCAGTCCAAAGTAAAGGGATAAACATCAGATAAAAATATATCTGGTTTTTTTCTGCAGTTTTCTGTGGTTGGTCCAGCTGAGGGAGCACAGTGGGGATTGAGGAGCTGGTAGGAGTCAGTTTGAAAAAGATAAGCAGGTTTGTTCTTACTTCATCCTGCTTCTTGAGCATCTAGTTCATTTTGGCAAAATTAATGGGGGAAGAAACAAATGAAAGATATTCTGGATGAATGATAAATCCCAAAAAATGTCTTAAAGATCAGCCAAAGCAAAGCCCCACCACAAGCGAGCCCCAAATGGGGCTCACAGCCCCAAATGTGGGGGTACGACCGCAGGCCACAGGCCAGCCACTGGCCTTCTCACAGGGCTGCCTTCTTTCCCATACACTGAAAAGCTGAATTTCACAATTCAGCAGGCTGTTCCTAAGGTGCTGAGTCTGATTATCCAAATATAAAACTAACGGAGGAGAGGGGGTGCTGTGGAGAAGGTGTCATACAAGCCCAGGCACCTTCTTGCCACACAAGCCATGCTCCACACAGGGCTTGTGGCTGGGGGAAACCACGTTGAGGCCCAGGCTGGATCCCAACGGTGCTCAACAACCCCAGATTATTTCAACTCCCCCTCTTCTGCCATCTTCTCTTTGTCATCATGTCTGCACCTCATCTGCTTGGACAGGCAGGCGCTGGTTCCCAGCCTGTGCAGGCATTCCATGCCCAGCCCAGAGGGAGCCCTGGCAGGCAGCATACAGACCTGAAGCAGCACCAGAAAGTGAAGCACCAGCAGAAAACAAAATCTGTAATATTTAACACTGCAGACTGAGCAAAACAACACTCACAATCTTTTCTATAACAGGAAAAAAGGCTGCATTTATGTATACGCTTCTTTAGAAAATCAGCCATAAAAGCTTAGTGGCTTCCTCTTAGTATCTAAATGATGGCCACCTACAGCTGCATTCTTTTTTAGATGCCTCTTTTCACCATCAGATACGAAAGAAGGAAGAGGTAGTGTTAACAGATTCAAAGCCTATTTTCACACATTTTTATCAAAAGAGTGTGTGTGTCTGTATGTTTTAACAAAAAACACTGAGCCTAAACCACACATAAATTCCGTCTTACATGAGGCTAGCACTAACTTTGGTAAAGCCTCCACCTGTAATATGATACAGATAAAGCCAGAGATAGAAAATACAGAGATAAATTTCAGGCAAAATATATTTTTGGGCAGCTGGGTTTATTGAAGCCTTTAAGCCGAAGGATGCTAAAACAGCAGCCAAGCTAACAAAATCCCCACTTTGTCTATCACTAATATTTCTGGCCCACACTAAAAGCAACCAGAGCTGTGTGTTCTAATACTGGAATAAAGCTTGGTTAAATAAAAACTGCCAAGTTTAATCATACATTATATTCGATAATATACTATTAACAATATGGTTTTCTTAGAAATGCACTGTGTTTATTTTCAAGCACTGTAAGAAGATAATTGCAGGCAAAGCAGACAGTTCTTTGTTTTCCCCTAGTCTGCATTTAGCCAGCACTAACACGAGTTGCACTTTCATTAGCCAAAACATATTCACAGTCACTGAAAGAAGCACAAAGAAATCTCTGCATGCTTGTAGAGATTACGAGAAGTGACACAAGTCTAGGCATCCGCTTCCTCAACGAGAGGTCATGGAGTGTCTTCAGAGATACCCTGCTCCAACAGAAATGGCTCTAATGGAGTCTCTTCTGGCAATCATAAAACAAGAACATGATGAAGCTAAGCTACACAGAGTAACAGCTTGTCAGCAAGTGTTTGAACGAAAGGTGGTGGGACCTATTAATAGGCATCTTACCTGCTAATTACTTTTCTGTGGCTTCATGTGACAGTGTGAGTGAGGAATTGTAGCTCTTTTCCTCACATGCTGACAAGCAGCAGCTCTAATCACCACTGATGAGTTTTGTGGGGTATTTTTGTGAGAAGAGCCAGCCTGGTCCCTCTGCCAGCCCATCCGTGCACCAGCACCCCAAGCGTAGGAAGAGAGTTCACTAACCAAATGTGGAAGTAAAGCAAAATTTTCTTGAACTAGCTTGATCAATGTTCAGTAGTTGTGTTCCCCGCTTCCCTCAGTTAAAAAAAAATTATAAAAATAATAACAAAAAAATTAGACTTCACTTCTTTCCTGTGTTAAATTCACTGGACTCTTGCTGGCACGGAAGTACATCTGACACTGTTAGCATAGGTTGAAAAGTAAAGGGTTCCTAACACATACAATGCTAACTATCTCTGCTGGCTCAGACAGTCTAGAAGATGCCAGAGCTTTAGTTTAGGGTATTTTTATACTGCCCATTGCAAGTGCAAGGACATCTCAGCTACCTAAATAAGCCAAGCTCAGATCTAAACACAGTGCAACATGCAATACAGACATAACCACAGTCCCACTAACAAATCCAGAAATCCCTTAAAACAGCTGTCACGATCACAACTTTTATACAACCATGAATACCTCTACATCTCCAAGCACAAATGCCACATCAAGTTCAGTGACACTGTTTGACTCCTACAAACACTCCATGACAGGGAAATGAGCACACGGCCTCTCTGCCTACCTTTCTAAATGACTGTGTCCTCTCTTCAGCCCAGAAAGCTGAAAACCTTGTGGAACAAAAGGCATGAAAACCATACTGCTGGAAACCATGTGGAGCAAAAGGCATGCAGTGACCAGTGCTAACTTCTACTGAAGAGACACAAGATGGGAACTGAAGATGCTACTGTAACACTGGTGCTTGGGGGCAAGAAGAAAATAAAAGCAGTATCTTCACCAGACAGCAGAGCAGATAGCAGTGCTTACATCAAATAATTTCTGCTGGTCCTCTGCAGAAGGCAACCATGACTGTATAAAGTGAAGGTAAAGGTTTCTTTTAATTTGGTAAATATTTTTTGTAACACACAAAACCAATATATTTTAAAGACAGAAGAAAATGGCAACTGCTCAAAAAGACAAATTTTATAGTCTAGATAGCTGTACTGAGTAATAAATTATGTGGAAAGAAGTGCAACTTCTCAATTACATCTGATATCTCTCACTAATAGAGATAACTATCACAAAGATGAAATACTAAGTTTTCTCTCTAATGCAATAAAAAGTCATTTTCCACTTATTCACAGGATGAACACAGGAGTTTTAGACAAGAATAGTATATGGCTGCAAAGAAACAGACTTAAAATTACCTCAGGTGAGTTTAATTCTTCTCCTCACTATCTTTCAGTGCTTTCATCTTCCACACTTAATTCTTGAGTATCCTTTCTGTATGTGTTATTTATTTGCTTTTAAACAAGCAACCTGGAAACAGTAAAGTTCATAGGGTCCTCATTTCTTTAGAAGCCTGAGGAAGACTTTAAATGAATAATTAAAACAGCATTACATGGCTACCACAGCACATGGCAGCCATTTCAAAACCACACCTGAAAATTTGTGGTGGACAAAAATTCACCAAGAAAAGTTCCAACCTTCGCCTCCAAAGTTGATTTTAAAAATGAAAAAAATGCATCTGAACCTCATTCTCCAAAACATTTGGCTGAACACATCCCACAAAGTATGAGGCAGACAGCTTACCAGCCCAAAGCTGCTAGGGACTGATATCACAGCTTGTCATATGGAAGGTGCCTTATGTAACTTCATACCTCATCAGATCTGCCTACAACATATATTTCTAACGGCCCTTCCTCCAGCGTCTCGAAATGCCAACACTAAGGTTATCTCTCCTTCAAATAGCACTGACATATGGGGTAATTTAGAAGTGCACAACACATGATCCTAACACATCTGTTTCATAAACACAGAAAAAGCAGATAAGGACAGAAACCCCAGATAGCTCAAATGACACTTATCATTTACTGCAATTATTAAACACACACTGATTAACAGGCAAATGGTTTCAAACAGTATAAACATCTGTCCTAAATACTTACAGTCAGAAAAAAACCTCACGTCCATGATACTTACAGCCTTGCAGAACCCAGGAAAGATTCATAGCCATCATCATTATCTCTCTTCTTGAAAAATGCCCTTCTTTTTCTACACTACAATCAAGCAACACATCAAAAAGCCAAGCCCTGACCATGCTTTGCAGCACTAATAGAGCAATTATATAAACTATTCTTCTTTCTCTTATTCAATCAACAGACTCTGCAAGACCAGGTGCTCATTACTTTTTTGTTTTTCTGCTTTGTCATGTAATTTTGCCCCTAGCCAGCCAAGTGCTCTTATTTCTCCATAATTCAAACTACCAGTTCCATATTCAGTTAAAGGTATCTCCTAAAGTCTTAAACAGCTAATCAGCAGTTTAAAATAATTTTTTGAGAATGGAAATAAGTATTGTTGTGAACACATTTCCTTTTAAAAATGTTTTACATTGTAACAGCTCTTTTTATCCAGTCTGCTTTTAACTAGGGGTTTGCATCTTTATAAATGTCCCTCCCAACCCGAACCACGCTATGACTCTATGAACCAGGGTATGTATTTCATACTTGCCCAAACACCAAACAGTCTAAAGGGAAAAAAAACCAACAAAACAAGAAAAAAAAAAAAACACAAAAAAACCCAAAAAAACCAACAAAAAACAAAAAAACAAACAAACAAAAAAAAACCAAAAAAAAAAACAAAAAACCAAGAAAAGAAAAAAACCCCACCCCACAATTAAAAAAGTAACTAGGATCCTCAACTGATCCTTGAGGCTGGTGGGAAGAAGAATATTCACCCTTTGCATATAGACATATTTACTGCCTTTGGCACACCATGGGTTTACTGCAGTTCTGTGTAGATTTGTTAACACATTTTCAGTGTGATCTATATGAGCTATCAGAAACCCTTTAGCTCCTTAGCGTTATTGACCGGGCGATGGACTTTGGGATTTCCTGCAGCACAGTTAGGTTAGTTCAGGCTGAGGACAGGAAGGCATTTGATATATGATATATGACACATAAGCAGAACTTTAACTTGCAAAGGGCAATAGCGAAAAGGGTAAGTAATTTTTCTGCTATGAGCATTCAGAATACTAACAGCAAATTCCACCTTCAGTACATACAAATCTCCATTCCGAAATGAAGCCTTCCTCATTTAGCACTATGATGATTAAGTCTAATATTCACTGTTACTGACAAAACAGTTTTAAGATCTGACTAGCGATAAGTGCAAAGGAAAGTACACCTGTGTGAGAAATGGCAGGAAGATGAAATTAAGATAAAAGGCATAATTCTTAAGAGGAATCAAATCATTCACGGGTAAAGCAGGTCTGTTTTTTACATTCATTTGCATATAAATGTTTTGTGTTAGTGGTAAATAATAAGTAATTTCATGCTGTTAGTGCACACCGATGTTTTCTCTGCCAAATAATAATGCTATTTCACTGGCTGCAATCTTCCATCTTTACAGATTCAAATATAGTGTGCAATAAATTCCTGCACAGCCACAGCAGATTCAACTAAC
The DNA here is from genome assembly GCA_013398015.1 of Oreocharis arfaki. NCBI lineage: Eukaryota > Metazoa > Chordata > Aves > Passeriformes > Paramythiidae > Oreocharis > Oreocharis arfaki. The sequence continues at coordinate 2,572,911 of VZRR01011200.1, read as the reverse complement.
TAGCATGAAACTCGTACTGAAACCAGTACGCTCTACAAAGCAAAAGCTGTTTTGTTTTCTTTTTAAACCAAATTCAATTCTACACAAATGAAGATTCCCTGAAGAATTATTTTGCAAATTCACAGGAACTTTATAAAGTTCTTTGTTAATGAAAAACTTCAAAGCATCCAAAAACTATTTGTGAAGCTTTTCAAATATTCTTATAACAACATATCTCCTACTTTAGGCTCTCTATTCAAAAAAATACTTGCAAGATCAAATTAAACTAATTTAATCTTCATGCAAACAAAATGAACATGATATTCAGGAGAAGTAAAGCAAAACTAAAAAAAAAATAGAATCTCCATGCAACATCTCATTTATCAATGCATTGTGGTAAACTAGATCATTTTCTTAAAGATAGAAGAAGCCATGTTTGGCTGTGCAGTCTTCGGTCTTTGTATTCTCCAGGCAGCAGGTAGTGTTTTCTAGGAAAAACGTGATACCAAGTAGACATAAAATTAACAGTCTGTGGACATTAAGCAAAATATGGTCATACCCAGTTTTGGTAAATGAAACTCCATCTCCTGAAAAACAGATGATGGAAAAAGAATTACGTGCACTTCTTTGCGTTCTTCAGGCCAGTTATGTACAGCAGGAGCTACAAGACCTCCAGATGCACTCCAAACCTGATGACTGATACAGTGATCTGATGGCATTATCTAAGTAATTTGTTCTTTATTATGCATTTCTCGTAAGCATCATCTCCTTTTCTTATCCTTTTACTTTCTGTTGGCATTGTTCCTTCACATTTAGTTTTTAAAGCAACCACCAAAGAAACAAGGCTCTTCACATTTTGTGTGTGGATGAGGTCTGCTACACTGTTGTTTGTTTAATGATTAAATGTAAAGCAGTGTTAGACTAGCTTCACCCTGACACATATACTGAAAAGGATCACGTTGAGGCTAAGATACGAATGGTAATTGTTAGAACTGATGAACAACTCTATGTTTTATTACCTGGGAATAGTGGAGAAATACGGCACTCAACTCAGTAGTTTCTCCTGTATCTCTAGAGCTGGACATGTTGTTCCTTAGTTTACCATTTTCAACCACTTTTGAGATGTCAATTATTTCAGGTGATTTTGTTAGTGTGAATAAAAATGCTTCTACACATCAAGTAAATTTGTGGATGCTGAAAAGCTGCTGGCAGAGAAAAATCCACCATTTTGCAAGTATTCTGTTAAGTCCTTGGTTTCAACACACCAAGCAAGATGGTTTTCTAAACACCTTGCAGGTGTGTCCTATTAGAAGTCAAACAGGTGGTGTGGGGTCTGGCCAATCACTTGGAGAGGTGGTTGGACCAGGGACCAATGATCCCTGCCATAGACCAATGCAGGGATTATATAAGGCCTGCCTGTAATTAAATAAAAGGGGGTTTATCATTTCCCTCAACTGGAGCTCTGACTCGGACCTCCTATTTTTTCTGCGTCGCCTGTGCTTCAACTGCAACATAAATTTACCTGTTGATACCACCAGTGTGATTCCATGTCCCAATTTAAACAGAAAGAGAAGAACAAGAGACTGGTCTTGCTGGAAATAAGGTAAATCCACCAGATTATATCCATCATGGTGGCTTCTCAAGGCTTCTCACCTTGAAAAACGTGACAAACTCCTAGCAGCAACAAAACACCATCACAGACTTCACTACTTCTTTCTTTTAAGCACAGAGAACTGAGATTTCATTTATCTTGCCCCTTCTGACACACGGATTTTTAAAAGACAAAGCTGCACCAAGGCATGACAATCTATTGAACATGCTCTCACCTTCATAGTCCGAAGGAGAGAGGGAAGATCCAAGCCCCTGGGTTAGACTGCCTGCCCTCTCCCAGAGCGCCTTCAGCTCCAGTGACGGTACGCAGGATGTACACCCCCACCACTACCAGCAAGCGCAACCTGTAACAGCAGTAGCAGCTGGGCAAAAACTTAATTCCTCCTTCTCTGAAGCACCACAGGAAAGGAAAACCTGTGAATCTCATCACCTGAATGCTTGCTCTGCTGTCAAGAGCACAGTATGGCAGGCTGGCAGCCAAGACAGACTCTACTGAAGATGGATAGCACAGGCCATCATTTGTCCTCTGATCAGCCCGCAAACACTGGAGGATCCATTTGTTGCAAGTGCTTATGACAGGAGGCGAAATAATGTGAGAGACCACAGCCAGCCACCCACCTACCTTCTGTCAAAAACCCATAAAGAACATCCTTTAAATAGTGTTATCAATCATAACTGGCTCCCAACTATTACTGTGGCAGTTTGTGTGTTTAGCACAGTTCAACAGCCCCCACTTGGGGGTGCCTTGCTCTCTCCACACCAGCCAGATTTGCTTGTTCAGGCTCTCCACTTTTGCTCAGTAAGAAAATGTAGCCCCATGAACTATTAGCATGCAACACAAGCAGCTGGTTTGCCACTTGCCATATCCACAGCTGCCAGGGCAGAAACTGCAAGCAGAAGTTTACCCCCAAAAAATACTGGGGGGAAGGGGGGTGGGGAAGCAGGAATAAAGCACATCAGCAATCAGCATTGCAGAAGCTTTCCCAAGTGACAGCAACTCTGTGTCGGAAAACTCTCCTCTGTAGAGCAGGAACAGAGAAGAACAGTGGAAGGGGTTCTGTCCTCTCATTTCTCCTCAATGCCAAAAACTGTTTAGGTGGTCACTCACTAACTCAGAGGGAAAGAGGGGAGAAGCAAAAGCAACAATCCTTTTGTTTTTTAATAATTACTTTTAAATCAATCAGGGGTTAAGCTTGGAGGCATAATTAACTTTACTATTCATAGTTCATCATGCTACCCATCATCTCCAGCATCCAAACACATGTTAACTCCTTTGGATCATATATTTGTAACTCACGCTAAGTTCTATCATTGAACCTCTGTCAAACTCCAATGAAACAGGAAAAAAAATCAGATCATCAAAAAAACCCCCAAAAAAACTTGCATAGTGACTATCTGAATTAGCAGTTATCCTGCATTGGAGAGTCATAGGCTTAATGTTCTCATAAAAAATACAGCTAAATTAGAGTCAAATCAGAAGAAAAGGCAAGCCCTACCCAGGATAGATACTCACTGATGCAATAAAAAAAGAAAAGCCAGTAAGTATAGGACCAGTACAGCCAAAAGGATTGCCTCTGAATTTAATTTTCTAAGAGGTTTATCTGATTGGTGAACAATAAATTCAAATTAAGTCCACTAAAATCAATATAACAATAACATTTTGTATCCCTGAGGAGCCATCAGGAGCCAATTGTGAGACTGCAAAAACCTCATCTTAAATTAGAAGCTGTGATCTGAACTCATGCCATTGTGTTTCAGCTCTGCATTTTAGCAATTTTCTCTAAGACAAACACAGAAAAGCAGACAACACTGTATGTGCAACAAGGACCAGGAAGGGAGAGACTTGCTGCATGCATTTAAGATGCAGTGTTAGCCTTTGCTACAAATTCCTTATTTTATATTCAACTTAGTTCCTTATACTTTTGCCTAAGATAAAGACGCTACAAAGACAAGTTGTGTTTGTTTGTCTGAAGATAATATCTGTAATTACACACCAAGAAAAAAGAAATTTCAGCTAATAAACAAGGGGTTTTCTTCTGTAGCAAAACTATATTTTTCAAAGAGTCATATGGAACTTTCACAATCTTTTTCTCTGTGTCTGGGAAAAATGGTCACTGATGTTCACCCTAACTTAGACTTTATCTTCCTCAGTTAACTGAAGTATTTACTTTCTTGTTTTCTTCTGCACTGTCTGATAAGAAAAGTACTTTGTGAACAACTCTCTTTATGTTCCTTTCTATATCAGTAGCATTTTTTTAAGATTGCAACTTCCTTATTTAAAAAACAAATTGATGAGTTAACTTACTGCACTGAGTCACATTGCAATGTCATTAGAAACAGTTTTCTACAGAAGATAATCTGTGTTTAAAATCAAATGTCTTCCTGTATGAAAAAGCCTTTCTGCCTTTTTTAACTTCTTTTTTGGGTATGTTTTATTTTCTTCACTCTCTCCTTTTCATTACACTTCATATCACCCCAAAAATGCAACAAGAGGGTTTTCAGAAAAGCTGCTGCATATAGAGAACTGACAAGCCCTTCTGAAGAGCCTTTCGGCCTACCATCTTTGATTGCCTCTCCCAGGATTCAGATTTCTTAAAAGCTCTTTCTGAGGCTTGAAAAATAGTATGTACTAAAAACCCACAAAACACCACCTTAGGCAGTGAAGTACATCTTAACAGAGCTATTCACAATCCTTTCTACAGTGGAGAATGCAGTGTGCCCAATCTATCACTAATCTTTACAGACACACCAGAAGTTCATAAGAAGGGCGAAGCCAGCACCATACACCTCACTGAGCAGATAATCCTAGTTATGCACGACATGACCTGACTGAAAAGACCATTACCAAAATCCTTCTGTATGCTCCATAAAAAATTTATATATTCTTTACACATAGGATAATTATTTCACTATTTAATCCTTTCTACTGTGAAATACAAGCAGCTATGTTTCATCAGGCTCAAGAAATCTAAAACATAATTTGCATGAAAGGATCAGTGAATGACATGGTTAATATCAGAACATTTTTTCTGTAAAGGGCAACCAACACTCAATTACTCCATTCACATATATAACTATTTTACATTCCAAACCAAATGCAGTCTAGTTTTTTTGTGATTTCAGACAAACTTTTATTCCATAAAGACAGATATGCAAGCCCTAAATCTCTGATACCAGTTTATTTAACAAACATCATTCTATCAATAGATTTTTCCCTTTATCTTGCCCCTGGTTTAAAATGCTAAACTGTTCATACATTACAAATCAGGAGTTTATTGAGCTGCTTAGAAAGCCTTTAGGACTTGCAATTTTAGTACAGAAAGTGTGAATACGCAAACTCTGTTCAGCCCTTCCCACTTTGCCCCAAGAAGTTTACCAGTGCGCAGAGCAAGTCTACTGCTTCCAAGATAAGCTCCTGATGGCCAATTCGTGTGACTCCAAGATCTTCCAGTTCCTGGTGAGTAATTCGTAGTAGCTGGTCACCACTAATCTTCTCTCTCTCAAAGTTCTTTATATACTGCTGCAGGCAATCATCAAGACCTGCAACGAAATGACAGAAGGGAAGACAAAAGTTAGCCACATTTTGTACTGCCATAGGAAGTAAAACTGGCCAAAAATTAAGCCAGCAGATGATTCTTGTCCTATCTTTAAGAGAAGTATCTTAACACTAAAGAAACCTTATGTTACCCAGAAACCTTAAGATTTGCAGAGCTACGGCAGCCATGTTTTTTTCACCAGTGGATGATACCAATTGCTCCTGAATCCCAAACAAAGCCCTGAATTCTTGTAGTTTACTGTGCTATGAATGTCAATCTGGCAGCACCTAATAACAGGTATTCTAGGGATGCCTCCATCACATCTGGAAGTGGAGAGAGGAGGGAACAGTGGAACATGCAAACACAAAGTGGCAGTGCCACACCCACAGTGTCTCTCCTACTCCAAGGTCACCCACATATTGCTGAGTCATGCTGAGTCACCTGAAAGTTCACAGATCATGCCAGCCCCTAAAAGAAGCTGGAAAGAGCTCTAAAGAACAAGAAAGGCAGTAGCACTGCAAATACAAAAACTGGGCCCCAACTGCAGCTGGGGTCCAGCTCAATGTACTGCAAAGAGAAGCTGTGAGGAATCACAGTACACAAATACTCTCTGAGCATGAGAAGCCACTCAAATCAAGACCTGGGTGCACTTCTCACAACAGAGTAATCAGGGAGCAGAAGCAGGCCCATTGTGCCAAAAAATACCCTAGAAGGTCATGCAGCACATTTGCTCAGGAATGGGTGAATGCAGGGTGGTACAGGTCCTGCTCTGGGGGGCATCCATATCCTACCTTTTCAGCTTGATTACGAGCCAATGACATGCAGCTGACCACACATTTTCCCGTGGTGCAAAGAGCACTGCAGAACGTGAGAGAATCCATCATGCATCTCTTGCCCATCCGTCTTTGCCCAAGAGAGCCAGGCAGTACAGAGAAGCTCTGCAGCATGTGCACTCACGTAGCAAGGGGATAAGTAAGACTCTTGGATATTTGGCGGTGCATTTAACATTTGTGTCTGAATACTGCCCAATGGACCAACATGACTGCTACTGAGCAACAGGACTTGACAAAACTCTGAATGCATTAATTTTGCTGATTCTTGAGAGATGGAACCTTTCTGATAAATGTCTTCATATAATCCATAACAGTGAAAAGACATCTGCTCATTAGACTGGAAGGAATCAAGAACATTCTTACTTGCTAATCAAAATATCTGAAAAATCTGAAGATACATGGAAGATAAAAGATTGATCTGACTGCTGAGCCCCAGTTATATCTTGTAAGAGCCCTGGTATACAACACAAAGCTTCTCTGAAACTGGTTTTGTTGCATTTTTGGTTCTCATTCGTGCCTTTTACGGTGTAGCCACATCTCAAAAGAGACTCACACGAGGAACGTGTTGGTGCTACAGGCAGGGATGCCCCAGTACCAGGTCAGCCTGCTGTTCCTGGCTCAGCCCTTGGGTTGTCCCTGTTCTGTCCCTGCTACACCATCACAATATTCATAGGGCTTTAACCTCTAGAATTCACACACTGAAACTAAACCACACACAAACACGCTGTTAAAGAAGCACTCAAGCCTCAAGATACAAGAGAGAGTCCCCAGCTCCAGCAGAGTTCAGCCATGGCCTTCCAGAGCCTGTTGCCTGATTTTCTGCCTCTAAAACAAAGCCACTTAAAGGTCTCAGTTAATCAAGGACTTGAAGCTATACCGTCATTTCATTGCCCTTTCTAATCAAATAGTTGCTCAAGCCACTCTTCAGGAAAGAAATCTTAAAAGGGCAGGAGAAGCCCCCTCCATAAGCAGCTGCTCAGATCAGCTCAGCTGAGCATGGTGCTAATATACATCAAAGCTGGGGGGTTGATCCCAGTACAGACCATTCTCTTAAGAGTTGGACTTGATGATCCTTGTGAGTCCCTTCCAACTCAGACTATTCTGTGATTCTGTGATAAGGTGAAAATTGAGTTGGGGAAGAATACCAGCCTGGCTGAACAGAGAGCTTTGACTGGAACTCAGGAAAAAAGACAGTTTATGACCTATTGCAGAAGGGGCAGGAAACTCAGGAGGACTACAGGGATGACATGAGGTTATGCAGGGAGAAAATCAGAAAGACCAAAGCCCAACTAGAACTCAATTTGGCCAGTGCCATGAAAGAAAACAGAAGGCATTTCTATAAATACAGGAGCAACCAAAGGAGAGCCACAGAGAATCTTCAGCCTTTATTGGATGTGAGGGGAAACACAGTGGCAAAGCATGAAGAAAAGACTAAGGTACTTAATGTCTTCTTCGCCTCAGCCTTGAATAACAAGACCAGCTGTTCTCCAGGGACCCAGTCCCCTGAGCTAGAAGACAGGGATGCGGAGCAGAATGAAGCCTCCATAATCCAAGGGGAAATGGTCAGTGACCTGTTACATTACTTACACACACACAAGTCTGTGGGGCTGGATGGGATCCACCCAAGGGCACTGAGGGAGCTGGTAGAAGTGCTGACTGAGCCACCTTCCATCATATACCAGCAGTCCCGGCTAACTGGAGAGGTCCCAGCTGACTGCAGGTCAGCATATGTGATGTACATCTCCAAGAAGCGCTGCAAGGAGGATCTGGGTAACCACAGACCTTTCAGTCTGAACTCAGTGCCAGGAGAGATCATGGAGCAGCTGATGTGATTCTTGAGTGCAATCACATGGCACATACAGGACAACTGCGGGATCAGGCCCAGCCAGTATGGATTTAGAAAAGGCAGGTTCTGCTTGACCAATCTAAGTTCCTTCCATGATAGGGTGATCCCCTTAGTAAATGAGGGAAGAGCTGTGGTATTGTCTATACAGACTTCAGTAGAGCCTTTGACACCATTTCCCACAGCATTTTCCTGGGAAAAACTGGCTGTTCATGGCTGGGATGGGTGTACTCCTGGCTGGGTATAAAACTGGCTGGACGACTGGGCTCCGGGAGTGGTGGTGAATGAAGTTAATCCAGCTGGTGGCTGGTCACAAGTGGTGTTCCCCAGGACTCAGTTTTGAGGCTAGTCCTTTTAAAAATCTTTATTGATGATCTGGATGAGCGGCTCAGTAATTACTGCTGCACTTCCTGAACTTAAGACCCACACTGGTTACATAGACTGCTGAATGAGAATAACATTAAAATAATCAACGTCATCAAGTATCAAAAAATGAATTACCAGCTAAGGCACTAGCAACACAAATCCAGAATAAGACACGATAGATGTACTTAATAAACAGTTACTGACAGATAATTCCACGTAAAGGCATTTCTCTTCCTCCTCCTGCTACCTAAGTATTTTTGTCATTCAGATGTAATCTAGATGGATGCATGTAGCTCCTACAGGGTAAGAAAATATTTTAAGACAACAAAAATATTACTGACAATTGTTTGACTCACCAATTTTTTAAAAACTACAGCCAGGAAAAAACAAAATAATCTAACCATATACTGGATGATGTTTTCAGAATAGCTTGCCACAAATACTTCTCCTTATTCCCTAAACATCCTTTTAAAGTAATTTATTTCTGTCATTTTATCTCTAAATTAAAGAACAGCTCTTCTTTTTGTAAACAAAACTGTGCACAGATGAAGATGATGATAATGATGACGATAATAATAATACAAAAAGACCAGCATTCCTCCCCCACACCTTTTGCCCCCAGAGCTACAACACAGCCAGACAGTCACTGCTGCCTTCAAATCAACAGGAGGGGAGCTGCAGGGAACGACTGTTCCCAGCTGATGATGCCATTAACTTGGGACAGGACAAGATGTACAAAAAACATCAGGTGCCTGGAGAGGAACCTAAATGAAAATAACAACTTCTTAAGAGCACTGTCTTTTCCTTATTTCCTGCAAGTCCAACATCCACCCAACCTCAATGTAGTTAGCAATTTTTCTAGCTGTCAAGGGCTGCTCCGCTTCTTCCCCCCATCATATGAGACGATGTCACCCAACCCATGTACCACAGGAATTCCAGCAAATATCTCAGTTTGACGCACTACTCCCTGTTCCTGGCCATGCGTGAGATTAAGGCTGTCAAGTATCCAGCACTCCTGGACGCTTCAAGAAGTGGCCTCAGTCCAAAAGCCAGGTTCATGATTATGTTCTGGATGTGTAAGGCCCCAGAGTATATCAAAAACAGGTTTTGTGATGTTAGTACACAAGTAACAGTCTTATATTCAACAACTCTGCTCCTCCCCCAAAATAACTGCAAGGTTTTTTGAGTAAAAGTAAAGGCACAGGTGTCCTTGTAGTAAGAGAGGCAAAGTATGACACTAGTCCTCTTAAACTGTATGATGACAGTCCTCTTCCTTTTAAACCTACTCTTTAAAGGAAACTATATACTACAGCCTTTTTTTTTGTCCTTTAAAGATTCCTGGTCTTGAGTTCCAGAAATAACACAAACCTCCAATGATGCTAACTAGTAAAGAAGGACTCCCCTGCCCCACATGCTTTCCACCTGAGCTTATCAACTGTGGAGTCTGGCAATGCTGTCCAGATCCCGTTATACACTCATCACCTGGCTCGTTTGATTCATGCCTACAAGAGCATTTAACATGTTAATACATTGCCCATCTTTGTTAGCTGATTTATACCTGAGGTGCTGTGTACACAGATGGACCATTCTGTGCATTGACAGAAAAGGAACAACTCTTTACATTAAGTCTAAAGCAAGCTCAAACTCACCTCTGTGTGTGGGATTAAACACATAAAAACCAGCAAAAAAGTAAAAAAGCTCCTCCAAAACGAACTGTGCAGAAGAGTCAATTCTTTAAACATTAAAAAAAAAACTTCTCCAGAGAAGTTTCTCTAGTTTCTCTAGAAATCAGACAGATTTCTACATAATTAATTCATTTTATTACAACAACACCATAGAAACTGATCAAGAAATGTTTAATTTCATTTTTTTACTCACATGATTTTCTGGAATAAGACTGCAAGCTCCAGCAGGACCCTCCAGAGAAATCTTCCTGCTGACAGTCTCCTAACTAAGAAATTCACGATCATTCTGAGGTATTGTCTTATTTTGATGCGTATAACAGGTCATCTTTTGAAACAAGCTAACTGACAAACTGCCCTGTAATTCAGTGTCACAACAGGTTATGCACATCTCTGGTAATTCAAACTCAAATGAGCCTCTCCATTAAATGTATTTGGAGGTTCTGATCTCAGTCTGCTCCTCCTCTGCATGCAGTTCAGTCCATTCTCTCACCTCTAAGAGACTGAAAAATATTAAAGCAGGCTTTTTCTATGGCTAGATCTGAATTAAAAACCAGCTGCTCAGATACAGTTCTAAAGATACAGTTCTACAACAGAGGCAACTAGCCAGAATATTCTTCCCCAAATTGACAGTAAAAGAATTTTTCTTCAAGGCTGGGGAACTACAATGGAAGTAACAGACCTTCTGTCCTTATCAGCCACCTTTTCATTTTGGGTTAAGGAAAAGATGATGAACATTACAGGTTTAACTACCATACCTGAAACTTTGACAAGGGAGTATATTTTTCTACTCCCCTGGTATATCAGAGTAAGGATGCAAATTGACAACTTCCCCGAGCAAGTCCTTGGTCTGCAAACACAGCACTAACTGAAAAGCAGTAACATACAAACAATACATGGAATAATTTTGTATGGGAGGGAAAGGCACACAGCTTTACTAAAAAAAACCCCTAAACTACAGGCTTTTTTTGTCTCTAAATATAAGTCAAACAAATTTATCTTTCAATCTGAACAGAAAGAGTACCTGAGCTCTGTCAGCTTTTATACCTTAACAAACACAAATTCAAGCAATGGTCTGTAGCACAGAATTTACCAAGCCAGGAAAAAGAAAAACTAGATTTTAATATAAACTGGGTGTGCACATATATAGCACTATCCAATGCCTTTTCATATTGCAAAATACTATTTGCAACGTTTTTACCTAAACTAGCATGAAGGAAGTCATCTCTCAAAAGTTACAGCTGTTTTATCCCTGCTCACCATTAAATATGCATTAAATTTAAGCCAACTATTCTTAAGGACAAACCACCTTTGAAACCGCTCTTCAGTCTACATACGTTTCAAACTTGAATGTTCAGCTGAGTTCCTGATAAGCTAAAACATTTTGCTATGACATACGCATTTGCACCTAGGCTTTACTAATCCAGAGATGACAGGCTACTAGTCTATTCTAGTACTTTAATACTAGATTAAATAGTACAAAAATACAAGCTTTAGTTATGGCAAAGAGCAATGCAACCAAGCAGAAAACTACCCCCTCTCTTCCAGCTCTGCCAGAGAGCTGCTCCTGGGCACAGACACTGCTGGCAGGTCACAGCAGGCAATTATTTCCCCACTCAGGTTTTTTCCTTAGAACCGTAGCATGAGAGGCAAGACTAGGAAAGGCCAGTTCCCCCCACAGTCTGTACATGGAAGATGGGCATTTGGAAACTCTCCATGTCCCTCAATCTTAATGCCACCACAGAAACCACAGGTGAGCCAAGCTTCCCCACCTGAGAGGCAAAGATAATTTTCCTCTGCCCACAGAAGGGATGCTCACGTAAGGGATGCTCACTGCTTCGGGGTCTTCAGCACCTCCTGGGCTTCATATGTGACAAACAGATGTCACAGTTATTAGCGCCAGAAGACAGTGCAAAGAACAGAACGTTTTAAGCGCAGTGGATGGCAAATGCCTACTGTGAACAGGATGGCTGCAAAAAAGTAATGCCCCAACCCAGAGCAGCACTGTAGGAAGGATGTTCAATGAACCACCAGAAGCAGCTTTCAGTACAGATTGAAAAAACATTATGGCATATTTGAAACTGGAAAAAAAATCCCAACACATTAATTGCAGGCAGATTAAGGTATGGGTATTGGATTAATGAAAAAAAGAATTGCTAAATGCTTGGATTACAGCAGTATTTGCAAAAGAGCTGGACAATCACTTTGTGCACTGTTTGCCTGTAATTTCAGGTGAAAGCCCTTTTAACTGCAAAACATCTATGTCCTTCACTCTATAGAATTATTCTGTCTCTCACTCCTTTCTCTCCCTCTCTCTGACTACAGCACAGTAAAAAAAATCCCAAAAGCATTAAAGAGAAACATTAAAAATTACCAAGAACATCCAAATAATTATTCCTTCAAGCACAACATGTGTAATCATAGAATATAGTATAAGATTATATGTTTTCCATGTGCAGTTTAGTTTAGATGTATTTCTTACTAGTAACCTTCAAATGTTCAGTCAAAACATTAGCTGAAAGGTACTGCTAACTAAAAACACTATTTTAGATAATGAAAGAGAAACACAATAAAAAAATCCACTTTATATCCCCTGGATATATACTGCTACCTACAGAAAAGCATGTTAAGTTTGTAAAATGAAGAACTCAAAAGAGAGAAGATGTGAACATGAGAAGCAGCAACATAATCCAAATTCAGCCTCTCTCAAAGGTACTACAAATCTCAAGACCCTAGCTATGAGACCAGAGGTACTGCATACAGCCATGAGGTAAACAAAGATGCACCAGGCTCACGAAGAGACACACAAAATAAGGAATTGAAATAGAAGTATATTTTAGGCCTCAACTTGCTCTTTTTAAGGTCCTTGGCAGGAGAAGGAGCTGTGGTTGGTCAACAGAAAAGCCACAAGCAAACAAGGAGATGGAATCACACCAGGCAAGAATCTGGGAGTGAATTTGTGATAGCAACGGATCAAAACAGAAGTCTGAGATGAAAGGTGTATAGTCTCAAGTCACTATGAATTGTGCAAAAAAAAATTAAATCCTGTTCAAGGAATCCAACTCTGAAGGATTTGCTATCTCTGTGCCTACAGATAACACTTTCTTTTTAGGATTGCAAACTCTTATGAGACCTGGATATATTAATTGTATGACCATGTTGGCAATACATAGCAATTTTGATCATGAGAAAACTGCAGAAATATCAAGAGTGTGTGGACCACATATGGCTCATCAAAAGCTCTACTTTACAAAGAATTTCACACTGAGCAAATTCTAAAAGCGTTTTATCGAAAAAAGAAAATTAAAGAAGGAGACAGAGAAACCAAAAACATACGTGTAGACTAATAACAAGCATGACTTAAAGATACACAAGACCAAGCTGGGCGCTGTGTCCAACAGGGCTTATTTCAATAAAATCAGTTAGACTACTTATAATCAGTGCTTATTATGGCAAGCTAGACTTAATTACAAGAATAATATCCAGAGTGTTCTGTTTAGCTGTTGATAAACGTAATCATTCTTACTTCCCTGTGTACTTTTTGCTTCCATTATGCCCATCTGCATAGCAAAGCCAAGTCTTTACACATGCACATACTAGTTTTGCAAAGTATTTAAAATCTTAAAACATGGATAACACTGCAACAATCAGTGTCAAGCGTTATTTCTACGAAATTCAAGGATTAGTATCCCTGATTATCAATATTGTTCTCAATGTAAGAGGTTACAATTATTGTTATATTTAGGACTTTTATTACTGGATTACAATGAACACATTGTTCAACTACAGCTGTGGCCTTTGCACATGAGAAATGCTGAAGTGTGCTGAAAAGTCTGTGTAGCTGATAATGGCAGCAGAAATCTCTTTGACAGTGGAAGGGAAAGGAGCCAAACAACCCACAGCATCATTAAATATGAGGAATCTCTCAAATGAAGAAAAATCAAAGGAACACATTCACTTACTCCTGATAAACACCCAACTACAGGGGCCTAGGACAGCCCCAGTGGGGACGGGATGAGAAAGTGTGCATTCACTTTCATTGTAAAATGTATAAAATCACAGATTTTTAAGTTCAGGGTTAGAAGTTCAGCCCAATAGGGAAGGCATCTTGAGATAAACTGGAAATATCTGAGCCAAAACCAGTTCTCCAAACAGTTGTCCAAGCATTATATAAAGATTATAAGACTATAAACACTGAATGAAATACTCCCCTAAAATTGAAAAGAGGAAAAAAAATTATTGCCTCAATTTTTTCCTACTTAGGTCTATGCCCTTATGATTTTTGGAGCAGCTTTGATGACAGTAATGTACAATCAAAGCTTTGCAAAAAGCAAGAGGCAAAAGTGACATTGGCAGTTTATGCATAATAATTTACTTTTATGATCCCGGCTTATAATTTTTAAGAATCCAGCCAGTCTGGTCTTATTCAGGGTCCCACAGTGCTAGAGACTGAACAAAGTAACGTACAAGGAGACATGGCCCTGACCCAAGAAGCTCGATAAACTTCTCTTTTCCCACGAAATTCACGCTGCCTAGCTAATAAAGGCAAATCCCTCAACAGCTACTTTTATTTCTACTCTGTTTCACTTCGCAGTTTTCATACTATCATAATCATTCTCCTCATTCTTCACATGTACTCTAGTTTGCAGAGTATCTCAGGAAACGGAAATCTCCTTGGGTCCAATCAATGTTTAACCTCTTCCTCAAAGTACCACGTTTCTGCTCCAATTATCACAAGTAAACTAGGATACATTGCAACTATCTTAGCATACAGGCATTTTTCAACCACCACTACAAAATTAGGGATCCAAATACCATTAACCAACATCTATTTGATTTGTGTTACATTAAATGTTAAAATTTCAAATGCTACCGTTTTTCTCCTCTAAAATGATTCCTTGTACAACATCTGTTGTACCAGGCACCACTGTAGGGGTTTGATGCTTCCTAAAAATTTGCTACCACACATCGAACTATAAGGAGAAACTTTATTACTAACTGGATCCCCATACAATACAAAGCAACATATGAATGAGCATAACAAAAAGCTTTTCTAAAGCAGTGTCCTTCTGACTTTAAAGTTTCAGGAGGTTTACCTTTGTACTAGAACAAAGCAACTTTACAAGATTAAAACACAGCTTATCCCCAAGTATACAATATTCTGGTACCAGCACACAGAGGCTACACCACTGGTTTACATAGGAAAAACAACTGCCCATCTCATAACAGCATGTGGCTTTATCCCTTCTCCAACACATCCCTCTAGCAAGCAATGAGCACTAATGACATTAATGAAGTGAGTACCACTAGGCTCAAGCACATCACCAAAATAGCAATGCCAGAGCTGCAAAGGACCAAAGCAAACCAGCCCTCCATCTGTCCCAGCCCTGGGCTACAGCTGCACATCTCCAAGCACAACTGCACTAATGTGCAGCACCTGCCCCCAAACAATTTTGTGCCACGTAACAACGACAAACTATCAAATTCCCCAATATTAATGTACACATTGAAATGCAACAACCATATTCCCTAAGGATGGCAGGCTTTGTCTAAATAGGTGTGGTATTGGCTTCTTCAACAGTTTAGAAGGGGCTAAGTCTGAAACACTCCCTCAGGACTTAAGATATGAAAGTCTTAATTTTCCATAGCTTTTCACTGTCTCCCATGATTACTCGCAGCTGTGCTTCACACCATACAACTATGGGAAGTGCAAAGCCATCAAATGCGCAAGCATACAGCAGGCAGGACAGGAGGGGAAGTTTCTTCAAACTCTGAGTGAGCTCCCTCCCATTCATTTTTCCTTCTCGCAACGCCCATGCAATTCCCAGGCCTGAAGCTCTTTAGAATGAGTTCGCACAGCTCAGCACAGTGTGAGACTTGGGATGGTTTTAGAGTTGTGGGCAGAAAAAGCTGTGCATCCCCCTGCACATGACAAAGAAACATCTGTAACTTAAAACCACTGGTCAAATACTTTGATATGTGTAGGAGTGTCTTGAAAAGGAAAGGGAAAGCTATACTTTTAATATTCATCACTTCACAGACAATGCCTCAGTAACCATCCCACACCTCTGCAAAGTATAAATGAATCATATATTCAAGGGATTAAACAACTATAGTATGTTACACCGTCAGAAGATGTTTATGTAAGCCAAGCACACCCCTGACATCAGCCAAGTAAGTAAATAAGTACTGGTCGTCCTTTCAAATGCCTTCCCATGGTGGCATTTTTACAGCGTGCTCTGGAGCAGCCACACTAAACACACTTCTGTTGTTACACGCAGGGCCGTCCTCTTCTCCCCCCCTCACATGGACTAATCTATGCTATTATGCAAAATAGTCAAGTAACCCCTCCACAGTCTTTATTAGAGTTTTTCACCATGAAAACCAGCCTTGCTGCCAAGAATTTATTATGCCAGAAGGCATTCTTTTGGCACAAGCTGGAACACTGTGTCCCTGAAAAAATAATACAACAGTTGTTAAAGCTTTGCTTTACCTCTGTACTTTACACTGCCTCCCACCCACTGGAGAAATCTGCTAATAGTTCAAATAAGGCTTCAAGATTTAACAGGTGATGCCCTCACAAAGGGTCTGTGGTTTTGGTACAGCCCAGCAGCATGGTTAAAAGCAAGGCAATTCATTTTGCAACAGAAGCAACTCTGTAGTTCTGCTACACTTACATTGAACCTCTCTGTGGGGCAACAGGGGACAAGAGGCTAGGCTTGAGTGGGAGTGGTTATACAATGACTTCATCTATGCTTCAAATTACTCTTCCTTTCCCTACATTTGATTTTCCTTCTATGACAATCATCCAGTGTTTATTGGCCCTACTTGCCTCCTCTCAGGAAGGATTTCAGAATTAGGAGAGAACCCTAATGACATCAACCATAACTGGACAGAATACGTTCAAATTACTTTACAAACAGTCCTGTAAGTACAGTTTTATTACATTCTGATATGCACAGATCCAGACTACATTAAGAAGTAAAAACATTTTGGGTTTAAGCTTCTTGGCTAACACAATTTGCTTCAAACTATATCCAAAGCAGACAGCTTTACATAAGAGAACATGCAAGGGTAACATTACATGCCTGCTCTTCTCCACTCTTCCTCTCACTCATTAAAAGTGAAGAACACATTCCATCATGTAAAATGTACAACATCGTCTGCAAGCTTGTAAAGTGGAAGTGCAAACAACTGGATCATGGCAAAATATATCTGTTGGGTTTTTATTTTCTTTAGCAATACACTTTTCAAAATAATGTTTTGCCTAAGTTGTAAATACATAAAATTTTTTTCAAAAAAAGTTGTCAAAGTGACGAGCTAAACTACACTTTAGTTAGTTTCTCATTTTGCATAATCACTTGCTTGTACAATTTATCCATATGAGCAAAAGGCTGTAACTAGGAATTAGACCCTTCAAAGACTGAATTAATCTACAGCGACATATTAGTCTCTTTCAAGTCTTGTCAATGTTATATCCCCAGGAAAGAGAAATGAACATTCACTTGGAAAGTAATGTGTGCAAACACCAAAATAATAACAATTTATTTTCAACTATTAACTGCATAACACTAAATTAATGGTATGAAACCCATCCCTAAACTTCTTTCCCAAAGACAGGATTAGGTACTCCATTAAATATTAATATTACACACTAAATACATTTGTGCAAAATGCTGCCATTTAGTGTTACTAACATTTCATAATGCACATATATACATAGACATTTACTTCACCAATTTAGAGGCCTAATGTCTGAAAATCCAAAGAATAACCTGAAATCCCCACACATTCCACTCCTGCAGGCAACACTGACAACCGTCTGTAGGGAGGTGGAAGATGCACACCACACTCAGCCTCCCAAGCACTTCAGGTAGAAAGAGGTCAGGAGCACCACAGAAAACATGCTGCCACTGAGAGCTCTACTTGTACAGAGCCCTCCACAAGGCAGCACAAGGTGCCGTGATGTTCTCCTGCATTTCCTTAGCTGTACTGACAAACAGCCTTGCCCCAAGGCACGAGGAAGGCATGGCAAGCAACCAAAGCTGAGGTTCAACTGCAGCTCTAGTTTATTGATGCCATAGCTTATCAGATAAAAGGGAAGGGCGGGGGGTGGGGGGAAGCAGGTGAGATTTTACCACTGAGGTAATTTTGAGGTTGGGTTTCCTTTCTGAGATCTTCATCCTTCATTCAGCAATAACCCTGGCTGGTAGAACTAAATACTTGTATCAGTCAGCATGGGATAAAGTGCACCGATTATGGATATTCCTGCCCATTTCCACAAGACAACAGCAGGAGGTTTATGCTAAGTGCTGTTTAGCATTTCCCATGCTAGCTGGATATAGCCAACTGTAGTATACTTTTTGCTCTTGCTCTATTATCTCCTACCCATTTAAGCATTACTTATATTGAAAAGCGTTAAGAGATCAGTATAAAAATCCTAGGTATTTCATTAGCATCTCATCCATACCTAATCAAAAGCCACGAAAACAAAAAAATCAAAGAAAGACAAAATCAAAACCAAAAAAAAGATGGAAGAAAATACCTGAATTTTCACTCTGCTGAGTTTAACAGGACTTGTTATATGTACTAATTTTTCAACTGTATGAGACATTCCTTATTCCATATTTACTCTTTAAAACATACCTGAAACAAAAGGTTACATAGATATAATTTCAAGTACTAGTAAAACCTGAATGAATTAATAATTACTATTTTGATATTAGTTCTGGCTGACTTTGCATGCCTTCCTCTTTGTTGCTAATGACTGAAAGAAATTATTGTCCCTGTTACCTGCCACAAATTCCTTTGGGCTCGCTAAAAAATAACATTCTGAGCGAGACTTAAGAATGGGGGTTTTTTTGAAAAAGAGTGGACATCTTTATTTCCAAGTATGAAACACATAATTTGTGTTTCTCTAAGGTATGAAACACAAAATTTCACCATTTCCAAATCCCAGCCATGTATCTATCAGCTGTATTCTGATCTTACACTGCATCAAATGCATCCTCGTGCTTGTGTTTTATTTTGTCTCCCTGTTAAGAAACAGTAATACCTTAAAACTTTTAGTTCTTTTATAAAGTCTTTCCTAACCTGAACTATTCCAGAAATAACAGGGCCTTTAATAATAAAGCATGCATGAATTTAAGCTCTGGTAGAGAGGAAATGACAATCCTAATGCCTATATAGATAAGGTGCAATCCTCCTCATGACAGGTTCTGCTCTGGTGAAGTTCTCTTCAGAGCTGGTTCTCTGCATAACAGCCAGTTTCCAAACTGTAATACATAGGCAAGTAGAAAATTGAAAGAATACCTGAAGCTTTATATTAATAGCTTACTATCAAAATTTCAAGAAGTTATTGGTACAGGTTTGAAAAGAAAAATATAGAGCATGCAGATTTTTGGGAGAAGCAAATGAACCCCAAATTTTAGGATGAAAACTATGAGCGGAAGGAGACTCTGGAGACTTTTGACTGGAGTGGTTTTGCAACATACTGCTCCATCACCTCAAGCAGCCTTTCCTGCGGCCAATGAATAGGACTCATCCCTGAAGAGCCCTGTCTTTCTCGCCGGTTGTCCTGTTTTCAGCTGAAACTACAGCATTTTCATCTGCAGCCCACTGCCACAAAACAAGCACTACGGCTTCTGCACAGCAATAAGAAATTAGCTGGCAACACCTGAGCACTAGTGATACAATCCTTGATAAACAAAAAACTGTAACACTGCTTTAAATATCCTGCCACAATATTGTGCCCATAAGACTGTGGCCAACTTGCAGTTGCCATCAGATAAGAAAATCTTAACCACACACAAGGTTTTTGCAATAACCGTAAGTGCCATCTTCAACAGAGGGGTACAGAGATCCTGTTAGGATTCCTATTTGGACAACCCATCTTACCACCAAGCTAGAGGCTGCACAAAGACCAGGTAAGCTCTACCTGTATCAGCATCACTCTCATTTATTCCTTTCCCAGCACCATCAGCAGCAAAACTTCTCAGCACAACTATTACTCTCCCAGCCCAACCTCTCTTTTTTGTCTCCTCCCTATAATCTTTGCACCTAAATAGGAATGGGAAAAACATTTTAACCATTTCCATTTTTCATCCTTCTCTCTCCCTGCATAGCTCCAAGGTCAGCATCTCCCGCAGCACGCAGCTTTCTTAAGTGGCAGGAGCTGTACAGCAAACTAACAAGAGCCTCAAAGATTTAGCTGCCACATGAGAGCTGCTGCTCACATTAGCAAAGCCACCCAGAAGGGCATTACTAGTTTCACCTCACTGATGCTACTTGGGAAATCTGTGACTAGCAATAGAGGTATCAAAGACATCTTCTGAATTCCAAGCTAGCAATGTGGTGGTGTGCTAGAACCAGAAAGAAAATTGTGTTTGTTCTACATAAAAATTCAAACTGTGAGCAGCCTGTAGGGATCCTCCCTCCTTGTCAGGAGAACTGCACCTCCACCACTTGCAGACAGAATTATGTAAGCCAGTCTTCGGCAGGCAGAGCAGCGCTTTGACCTCCAAGCATTCAATAGGAGATGCTGTTAATGAAATAATTTTAACCCACACCATTCAGGTAGGGGGCGATTCACCAACACATCTCACAAAGTCTGAGCACCACATTACTGCTGGGACCATCTTCTGTCACAACCTGACACTTCAGCCATATATTAAGCTCTGAAGCATCTGTTCCATAATAAACTGTTACAGGCTTGCCAAGAACCTAAGCACTGCGGTTTTGGATGAGTATTACTAAGTTGCAAGCCATAATTTAATACTCATCTGACATTGATGGTGACCCAACATTTAATGGAGCTTAATGCTCTTCTGATGCCACTGATTAAATTATTGCTCAGTAGTCCAGTTTCATAATCTACAATTTGCAAGGAAGCAAGACAGATATACAGGCACTGTCTCCTCTCACATTAGTGAATCAGTTTACTGGCACAGAAAGGCTCCCTAATTGAAGTTAAAGGTAAGTACACTATAGCGCATCATTCGTCAGTATAGAATTTTGTTCAGATGCTTTAAGCCAATTATATTATTATGAAAAAGCAAAGCATGAAGTATTCCCAAGCACAAGGGGAAAATATGGGTAAAAGCCTTGACCCAGCATGTGCAATGACTTCATAACGTCCTGAGCACTGTCCAGGAAACTCATTCCTCTGGCCAACAGGAGTTTCTATTCATTTTTCTCCCCACTAGGTTGTTTAACAGTTGGTCACCGCTTAGGCACAGCTGTGCAAACAATCTTTCAGTGTTTGGCCTGATGCTATTGGACTACATCCCAAAATGTCTCTTCTCTTCTTTCTGTGCACAGGATGAGGAAGGCTAGTTTGGACATAGAGAATTAGAGGCTTTCACAGCCCAACTTAAATCATTAAATCCCAAAATTTTTGAGTTTTGAAAGAATTTTACCAAGTAAATTAGCAAGCTTAAGTGTATATCTAAGACAGCTGGTAGCAATTGTACTTTCTAAATCCTCTCAAAGTCTATTCCCATCTTGAGGAAAAAAAACCACTCCATGAATGCCTAAACATTTTAAAACAATTAAAACCAATTAAACAAAAGCAATGAGAAAGCAATGTTTTTAAAATGCCTTGGATGAGAACAACTAGAAAAAGTTTATGAGGGTACAGGCACAAAAAACAACAAATGCTTTTTTTAGCTTCCCAGAAAGTAAACCTTTCATCCCAGATAAAACAGAGGTCCTCTGCCAGTACACAAGTAGTTTTACAGGACTATTCATTATTACATTATTTTCACAGCTACTGGCAACCCAGAAACATGCCACCCTCAACAAAGTAACTAAGGAACAACCATGTGAAAATTGAATATTAGATGCTAGCACAAATAGAGTATTAAAGCTGCAGAAATAAAAAAGTCAAAATCAGAAAATCCCTAGAGTAAGCTTTTCAAGGTACATGTACCACAGCTACACTGTAGTTCTCAAATATGGACCTCATTTCTGAGACCATATGTGATTTTAACTTCAAGACTGTGAATACTCCTACTGAAACTAAAGCAGATCGCGCTAACTTTTTCGTGTGAGCTTGCATATCTTCTTAGGAGATGCAGCTTTAGTTCTAGCAGAAAGTTACTACAGCTACTCATGTCCTAATAATTTAATTGATATTACTGAAGGAATATATGCCAGGCTATGTATGCCCTTTACAGTCTCTCTCAGAAAATAATGTCATTACCTTAGAATATTGTGAAAATCTCAAAAGCATCTGCATTTGGAGAAATTTTTAAAAAGCTTTCTCATTAAACACACATTACTAGAGAGTGTTAATTTATAGAATATATTCCAAAATTAATTCTGGTACAGTTTTATGCAACCATAAGGCCTACTGACTTCTTCTTTTATTTTAGCTTCAATACTGGCAAAATAATTCTAACTTTTTATGCATTTGGTCTTCAAGAATTTTCCATGTTATAGAATGGAAAAATAGAATGTATTAGAATAGACGTTGGAATAGAATAAGTATAGAATGTATTACAAAAAAAATCTGCAAGTGTTTTGAACATTAGCAGCTGATAATCAAATTTCAAGGATTTAATCTCTTCAGAGAATCTCAAATCCTACCATACTGTCTACAGGAAGAAGCTCTCCAGCCCAAAGCTGCACTGAAATCTCAAGAATCAGGGTCCCAGATGTCTCCTTGTGAGGTGCTTGTAACATCTTATGGTTTCTGACACCTTCAGATACTTTGCCACGGATAAACGTATTTTTAGGATTCTACAAGCTGTGCAGTATATACAGTCCTTCTTCTCTTGTGCAAAGAAACGTTTTCTGTATTGTCAAGCCCACAAAAGTATATTTAGTTCTAGTAATATTTGCCTTTTTTTTCCTTGCTCTCCAATGCCACCATCCCCACTTCTTACCACCAAAGTTGCACTTCAGCCAGACCTGCAAAGAGGTTGTATTTCCTATCACTGTAGGAAGGACGCTAAGCTCCAGAGAGAAGGAGATGATTTTCTTCTGCAAACCCAGTCCTCGTGACTCAGCATCCTTTAAATGCCAACAGAAAAATATACCCCATCGGCTTGCAGGAAAAACGTAATAAGGGCTTATTTTTCATGGTCAGGTTTCACAGTAAACTTTACCATTCAGCATTTAAAGGAAAAAAAAGTCTGTTTTTCCTGCATCTCAGTTCTTCCCAAGACCTTTGACTGCAGCAGTCATAACCTGCAGTCCACTCACTGTCTTTCTCGATGGGTGGCTGAGGCAAAGACAAAAAAGAATGTCTCAACCCAGTCCCAACTCATCAGTGCAAGCAGGAACACCCACAAGAGTCACATCTCTCTCATCCCCAAATTCCCTGTACAAACTCACTGCTCTTCCTCCCCTGTCCATGCCTTGCAGTGTGGATACCTTGAGTCCCCCACTGCATCCATTCCATCTGGGGAAGACTTTGGTGTGACCATAGCCTGTCCCTACCCAAACCTCACCTGACCTCTGCCCCAAGCTCCCCCATGCTGAACAGCCACCCACTCCCCTCGGAACCAGGGGAGAAGCTGTAGGAAGCCACAGCCCCTTCTTCTCGCTTTCGCTCAGCATCTCAGCCTGCCTCCTCCACTGCCCTTGGGATGGGATGCCATGGGATGCCTTGCCACGCACTGCTAGCTACAGAGCTGGCTGCATGCTCCTGAAAAGCACAGCTGGCAGAAGGCATCACAGCAGCACGAATTCATTGAGAAGACATCTCCTGACACAGCCTGGGACAGGTCTTGGCTATTCAGAAGAGCAAAGGGAAGGATGGGTTGATCAGCAAAGTTTCACTGCTATTTTCCATGGAATTCCCTTCAAGAGTTCCCTGGAACATACTATCAAAAACGGATACTTGTTTTTATCTTTCACATGTTCTGTACTTCTAGAACACAAGTAGTTACCCGCAAAGTATTTTGAATAAATGCTGATTTTGTGTAAAAGGAATAGATCTCAATTTAAGAAACAGGTCCTATAATTACGGACCCCTGAAAGAATTAGCTGTTTTATTTTACTGGAACCTTTTGAATATCAAGCTGAAAACATTATAAAAGTCTGTGCTTCAGTATTTTGAGGATTTCTGAGGCTTATAAATTTTCCTTTAATCTATACTAAAGAGAGCTCCATTTTAAACTCAGTCAGAAGTCTATTTCAAATAGCTTTTTTAAGAGCTAACTAGTACTAGGGAAGAAAAAAGCAATTCAACGAACGTGTCACCACTACAGAAAACTGCTGTATCACGCTTATATTTCATTAAATAGCAGGCCTTTAGAAGATGAGAAGTCAGCAGTTTCAATCATGACTAAAAGTTCCACTTTGCACCACACACTAGAAATGCCCAAACATATAGAGGCAGTAAGAGGGGATCTTCCAGGCTTCTACATGACACGTAGAATTATTATGCTGCTATTCGAGGAGTTTAAAAACATTATTTAAGGAAGAAGAAAACGTAGTTTCCTCAGGGTAGTAATCTCAACGATCGAAATTGCCGCATCCCCAGTAAAATTGCTAAAGTACAATTTTTTCACTTAATTACAATTTTTTTTTAAAAGCATTCCACTAGTGACTACTGCTAACAAGAGAAGACACGGTGATTAAATGTTTCATGTCCTTTAATAGCTAATCTGAAGTGCTAATGAGTGTTCAAAA
Source organism: Oreocharis arfaki (assembly GCA_013398015.1). Lineage (NCBI taxonomy): Eukaryota > Metazoa > Chordata > Aves > Passeriformes > Paramythiidae > Oreocharis > Oreocharis arfaki. Next base: position 2,548,421 of record VZRR01011200.1, on the reverse strand, counting down.
CATAACAGAACTGTCAATTGTTACAGAGCTTCTCACTACAGTGGAGTGATGAATAAACTCGACTCTTTTGCTTTGCTTGAGTTAGAATAAGAACATTGCAGACCGGGTGGCTTAAGCACTGGTGACACAGAGGGACTCCTAACAGGACTGTCTTCCACCTGTCTTACCAGGTGTCTCGGCTCACGCCTACCCACTGAGAAGGCTCTCACTTCCCCCTCCTCCGCACAGTCCATGGGTAGTCACCAATTCCAGAACCTAACTCTAATTAAAACCACAATATTACCACAACCACCCTCTCCCTGCCTTCTACAGATTGACCAACCTGAAAAAATTCTCTTTGTTACCCGTGAGACTTCATCACTCCCTTTCTTTGGACGCAGGCCTGTCTCACGTGCCAGGCACTTTGCCCCCTGGTGGGTACATCAATAACCCAGGAATGCAGCAGGGAGGCTCAAGGCTATGGCAAGAGATGTCCCCCTGGCCCACTGGTGGCTCAGCACCAGAGCCACCTCCACAGTGACCCTGCTACACTCACCTTGCTCCCACATCAGCAGCTCGGTGCCCACACCATTAATGCCAAAGAGAGACCCAGAAAGACCTTCTCTCAGTCCCTCTACCAAGAGTATGAATGCATCTCCACCTGCTCTTCCTGTAATCCACCTTTGCCCTACAGTAAATGCCATAAGCATTTGTCATCATATTTTACCATTAGGAAATAAAACAAGTAAATCGGTGTATAGTTTATACAAGGCATTGGTTACTTTTGGTTTTCTGTAATTTCTGGGTCATGATGCTTTTCCTATCAGTCTTGATATCATAATTTCTTTTATGCAAACTCAGAAACAATTTAGTCTCAAACTGCAACAGAATGTAATTTCAAATTCTTCTTGAGAAAGTCCATAAATACTCATTCAAATGATCCTTTAGAAAACATTGCAAATACTGGTGCAAAAACCAGCTAGAGCTTACCAGAATGCCTGCATTTGCTAACATTATTAATAATGAGCACTCTTGAGGACCACAACTGATATTTTGAGTTTCTTTTAACACATGAACATACAGTACAGACTCACCAGATGATGTGATACAATTCTCTTTAGAACACATTTAAAAATCCTTGAAGTCCTATTATGGCCCGACTCATAACTGGTGACTTACTGGGCAGTGCGTACAGAAGCCCCACTTGCCCCTGGAATAAACAGGATGCAGAATCAGCCCATAGCCACTGCAACACCGTGTACCAGTATTTTGTCACAGCTCTGCTATTTCTCATAAAGCTTCAAGAAACTTCTGAAATAGGTTTTGGTGGTATATTTGTTTATTTTCCATCAATAGGAATTTGTTCTCCAGTGTCTCACTCAACAATGTAACAGTAATATGCGCTGTGCAAGATCTAAGCAGACCTGTAAGATACGCGAGGCAGGAATTTTATACTGAAGGGTTTCCTGTTGCTCAGAAAAATTTAATCACATAATCTATATAAAACAAAAAGTTTGCAGTATCTTTTTTTCTGTTTGTTCATACATTGCCTCTCTCTTTCTATATATGACAAACAAAGTTATACAGGGCCTACATCTTACAGAGCCTAAGACGAGGCACCCACTCGGTTTCTGGCACCAGGCCTCTTCCAACATACTGGGTTATGAATTACAAACAGTCTCTTCTCTCCTGCATTCAGATAGAACAATGGTGAAACAGATGGCAAAATGTGGTGACTTCTACTGCTCAGCCAGAAGTGTGAGCAATTACCATGGGGTGACCAGATCTCTTCCTCCAAATAACCTACACAATTATTTACTTCACCTTGTCTGGTGCCATTCAGGCTGCAACATCCTCTTTACCCAGGGAGGAAGAGAGGCGCCTATTTAAGCCCTCTGCATCCCTTACTTTTGGGCAGGTGGGGGTGGTTGGTCTTCATTTTTAAGACTCCCATACTTACAAAAAGAATCCAACTTGTTCAGTCAACAATATACTGAATACAAAACTTATTTGTGAAATTTTAAGCTACTAATAATGACTTTTTTACTTTTCAGTGTGCTACAGAATCTGTATCATCATGACCACCAAAGACTTTATCGAGGGACTGCTTGACAGCAGGGACAAAAGTTAATGAGGTTGTTAATCCTCAATCCACCCCACAGCTTTTGGCACAAGATAGAAGGAAAAGCATAGTTTGTTTAGGAGGTGGCTCGGTCCTAACAGCTGATGCATCTTCCCAGGTGGGTGAAGCTCCTCAGACCTCCAGATCTCAAATCAGGAGCGACAGGCAGCACAGCACAGTCCCACCTGTGCACGCTCAGATTCGCGTGGAGGAAATCAGAGCTCTGCAATGAGGATACCACTGGACAAACATACAAGGCCTCAAGAAGTTTGAAAGACATCAGCCACCCCTGAGTGCCTAAGAAAGAACAGACAATCCTGCCTCTTCACTAAAAAAGAGCATTTTTCCTTTTAAAAAGGTTACTAGAACAGGATTATGGCAATGTAACAATTTATTTAAAACACATTCCCAAACTTCATGTACCAAACTAAAGGTCACTCAACAGTCTCTCCACAAGGCAGAGGCATTCACACAGGCAGAACAAACTGTATCTTATGAAGCTAAAAAAGACTGAAAACGGTTTTTGTGATAATGATTAACAAAACTTTGTATTTGCCAGTATTTAAAATGCCTTATTATTTCTAAATTATACAAGTCTGAGGCAGCAGCATCCTACAGAACTAATATCAACAAGAAATGAATCTGTCAAAGTGCAAACAATTTCTGCCTAACAAACAGGATACATGGCAAGTAATATAGCAGTGGTTTTAATTAGCTGGGCATATAAAGCTGTTACAAGACAAATTTCTTTCATTAAAAAAAGCAGACAGTCAGTTAGAAATGTTTCAGTGCACCAAAGCTAAAGATGACATAAGACACTAAACCATCTCCCTCTCCTGTAAAAGGAGGAGCTAGAGTAGCATCACCCAAGTAGCAGGTGATGAGCAGCCCCTTCTCCTGCTACTGCTATACTGGTAACTCCCCAGGAGTACCAGCAATAAAGGGGGTCCAGCAGCACAGAGGAAAAAAATTCAGCAGTAAAAGGAACCATTTTCTGTAATTTTTTTCAGGCACTCAGGATAAGAGTTTCTTGCAAAATTAAATGTAGGATATTTAAGTCCCTCCAGTATGGAGTACCAATGTTTTGTGTGTGTTAGCCAGAAATGGTAGCATGGTACCTGCAGCATACTGGGTATACATTATTTTATAACGTAAAAAAAAAATGACTGAGAATATGTGTGTATGCATAGTACACACTTTTTCTCCTCTCCACTGAAGAGACTCTGCTTTCCACATCAGACAATTGTGTTCCAACATACGGTTCCCATCTTCCCCCCTGCTTTGGGCTGGAGGTACACCAGAGAAGGGCTATGCCAGCTGCTCCTTTTCCCAAAAGTGCTGGGGGCAACATCAAAAACATCAGCAGAAAGCCCATTGCATATATTATTAGCAGAAGACTTGGTTTGCCCAGGCCCAAGGAGAGAGACTCAGGCATTTAAAGACAGAGATTAGATGCCTGAATTTAAGATCACAGAGCATGATTGCAGGCAGTTTTGTCTGATCAAATTAGGATGGAGACAGACACATCCTTGCCTCCAAATCCTGTTGTTGCCAATGCCACCCTGGGCACACCAGCCAGGATGCTCAAGGCATTCAAGAGCACAGGGAACCTTAAGCTCACAGCCCTTGCACACAAGATTATTATAAGATTCTGGATAAAACAAAGAACAAAATATAGACAGTCCAGGAAGCAAAGCTGGGAATCCAAGACTCCTCCTTGCAGCTAAATGGGGATTCACTGGACAGCAGTTTCTTATTTCTTAAAGTGGTTTTGTGAGCAGAGATTACAAGATATTGCATGAATGCTGGATTGTTCCCCTTCAATTCAAAACAAGCCATTGTTCTGGGATGGGAAACTGCTTTCTGAAAAGACAAACATCCCTTCTTGTTTGTTTCATTAAACTGGTAAAAGAAAATTTAATTCAAATTAAGAAAACTCATATTCAAACTGATCCACTGGAGAAAAACAATTGCTATTTATGTGCTGTTGCCACTTTGCACTCATTACAGAGGCTAACGTTTTGCAAGACACATCTTTTAAAACCTTCATAAGCTTATTATTTACTATCTCCTGACAAGCATGACTTCATTTCATGAGCTGGCACACATCCCATTGTGAGAACCTAATCTTTAATAACATATCCTAATTAAATATGCACATTTAATGCAAAAACCAACAGCTAAAATTGAGAACAAAACAAAAAACATTCATTTGACTAAACAAAGCAATTGGATTAGAGTGCACAGAGGAAACTCAAATATTAAGTCACATATGTCACAGCAAAAAGTCATTAGGGGAAGGGGGGGAAAAAGGGTAAAAAAAAACCTCAAAAAACCAATCAGGCCGACAATTCTTTCTAGCTGACCGTATCTGACCTCTCTGAACTCCTAGCTAGCTTACTCCCCATCTGTCATATGATAATAACTTTAAAAGAAGCACATTTAAGAACTCATCCAAAGTTCAAGTCAATTGTTCTTAGCGTGCTTGACTCTACTCAAGAAGGGTGCGTTCTTCTACAGAAGCTACAAGGATTTATTCTTCTCAACACTGATGGCATAATTTTACCATTAAAATATTTATTATTTTGAGTGGTTCCACAGTGACAAAATAAATCTTAATACAGTGAGAATCAAACAAAAAAAAAAAAAAAACAACCAAGAACAAACAAACAACAACAATTTTTAAAATTACCTCTTGAGATTTAAATACCAAATCGGGCCACCAAAAAGCTACTCCTATCTATTTGCCCATTTCTGAATTACTGCAATCTGGAAGCCTCTTTCCTTCTAGTGAGTACAGTCCCAATATTTGACATTACTGAGATACTTTGAACTCAAAAACTTCGGGTTACAACTTTGTGACCTGCTATAATGCTTTCAAAGATTCTATCAAAAGAAAATTAGAGACATTTATAATTTTATAAGCAATTTTACCATTGATTGAGACTAAACCCCAACACACATCAATCTTTGCCTTCAGAGGTCTCATTGTAATTCTTTCTTGAAGTTTGATTTAGTAAGATTTATCAAAACAGTATTCTGCAGGAAACTCCTCATAGTATTTGAGAGCATGAAACAAGAGGGTAAAGGCTTATGATTTACAATCATAATTCTTAGGATAAATATAAGTCAATTACCTACATCACATTGCTGAACACAACCAAAGCGAGAAAATCTAATGAAATGACAATATTACAATTTCTAGATCTTATTTAATCCTGCCTGACTTTGTACTTGCACAGATGAAGATTTATAAGCACGTTCATCTTCCCTTTGAACCTAAAATATCACCATTCCCACCACAGCCTACAATATATTGTCAACTGGAAAACAAACGTTTTGTAAAGTAGAGGTCTTTTAAATATTTTTTTTTAATAACAGACTGAGCAGAAAAGTTCGTATTCAGCTTTACCTTCTTTCGAAGTAGAAAACAAAATTTAATTAATTTTGGGTTTTTGAAGGGACCTGTCACATATCGAAGTTCTATTTTCAGTTATTCTATTACCCAGACCACTCATTCCTCTAAAGAAGAATTTGCTCAGATCTGCAGAGGTGAAAAACACCCAGGACATGCTGTTCTGCACACTCAAGCCTCTGTCCCACAGTCACAGCACTCGGATGCCATGGCAGCGACCTACAGCACATCACTGCACCCCACTTTGGAAGGCAACCATGCCAGCAAGACCCATGAAACCCTACAATCTGGTAAGAAAGGCAGCCACCAGAGGCAGGCATTAATTGCCCAGTCTGTTCAGGTCTACCCATGCATAGCTCATTAGCATTAGTTACCTCCAGTTCGTAATTGGATAGCTCACCACAGCTTACAGTGAGCTGGGCGACAACAGATAGGATGCAAGAGAGAAACTAGATGCCCAAATAAGTAACAGGAAAGGGTTTTATTGTCCAGGACAGATCAACCAAAATACTGGCAAGCTCCTTGTAAACTAAATTTGTAAAATTTTAGTAACTGAAAAGAAAATACCTTTAGACCTCTGCAAAATATTTAATATTTTGTTCATCTAGCAAATACTATCTAGTACATAGGGCGTATTTTCACAGAAAAGTGATTTTTGTCCTGTTTTGGTTTTTCCCAAGACCTTGGATTGGTAAACTGTTAAGCCCATTTTCAAATACTGACATTTCCACAAGGGAGATGGGTGCCAAGAGGATGGTGCCAGACTGTTTTCAATGGTGCCCAGTGACAGGACAAGAAGCAATGACCATAAACTAAAACACAGGAAGCTCCACCTTAACATGAGGAAGAACTTCTTTACATTGAGGGTGGTAGAGCACTGGAACAGGCTGCCCAGTGCAGTTGTGGAGTCTTCCCCTCTGGAGATATCCAAACCCCACCTGGACACGTTCCTGTGTCACCTGCTCCAGGTGACCCTGCCTCGGCAGGAGGGTAGGACTGGATGATCTCCAGAGGTCCCTTCCAACCCCAACAGTTCTATGATTCTACCACAATTCTATGGCTACCACTCCTTTATTGCCACGACTCTTCCGCTGTCTTATTCAAGTCAAGATAGTTATCAGGAACACCAAAACCAATTTATTAAAAAAACCCCACAACAACAACAACAACAATAACAACAAACACATCCAAAAAATCCTAACCAACAAGAAAACATGGTAATCATAGGAAATACAGAAGCTTCATGATGACATGCACATCATTATACTTTCTATAGTTGCAAACAGTAGCTTCATCATAACCCATTAGGCATTCAAATGCTTTCTCAGTAATGAAGTTTGCTAAAGCACTCATCATTAAAACAGTCCTTTGAAGGCTATGAACTATCCAGTCCTTTTCAAAAAGCAGTTTACTTGCTCTCAAGGAGTCCTGTCATAAACCTGTCTTATTTTTCTAATGACAATCTGTCCTATGTCCTTCAAAAAGTCAGACTGACGCTTATATGGGATTTTTTTATGTGCAATGATTACACTTCCAGGCTGAACCTCTGTCAAATCCACATGCAGAGCACAACAAATTATTCATACAACACTGTGCTCTTGGACTCAGTTATCAGGACTCCAGGAATAGGCTTTTGACCCCAGACTGCTTTAAAGATCCAGACAGTTTAAAACATCCAATGAAATAATGACTGGAATAACAAAGATTACATTTGCTTTTGAAGTCCAGTATCCAACAGTGACATTACAGACTGCTGGTATTTGCAAGAGGACTTGTGGGGCACAATACTCAACATCACATCAAAAAGCATTAAAAGAAATTTAAGAAATACTAAGCCTCCACATTCTAGGTTAAACTAGCATATACTTTTATTTGAAAATATTTGAACGCTGCAACATTTGAAATAATTAACACCTCTTGAAAAGCAGTAAGGACCATTCTGTCACCCTACATTTACAGAAAATTTTGGAAACTAGTAGAAATGGACTACCAAAATAAAAACACACTAACATATTTGGCTTGGGTTCTTTTCCTATTAGCTCTAATAAAAAACAGCCTTCAAAAAAGAGCCACTCTTGACCTCTGAAGAGAAATGGAGACAAAGGTCACGTGGTTCAATCCATGATGATAAAGCAACAATAAACAAGACAGCCAGTGCTGAACACTCAAGAAGGTACTCTTTGGATATCTCACAAAAAAGTTTCCAGTCACACTTCACTCAGACTAAGCGAGAAGAAAATTGTTATTTGTTTAGTTTTTAAAAGGTGTACACAAAGCAGGACAAGTGCAGGTCCACAACAGTTGACTGTACACAAGGAAAGTTGTTTATTTTAGAGACCAACTTCTACTTTGTGTTCAACAGATCCCTCTACTGATATTTCTTGAAACAGAAAAATCTGAAACAATACAAGGACAAGAACAGCACTGCACCTTGGGAATCAAACTATCAACTATATGAAAGCAACCAATGAAACTACAAAGCAATTAAAGAAAGTAAGACAGGCGCATGTCAGTAATGGCTATTGACAAGGGGAATCCAGTTACAAAGATTTTAATTATTAACATGGAATTTAATTAGCATGCTAGAGCTAACTCTCCCACTGCTATGAAGAATGCCAGTAAGCCTTCAGCAACCACACCTGGTCAAGATTTCAGGTTGGCATCTCACGAAAATGACTAAGTTCTCTTGTCATACCCATGGAGGGTTTCAGTGTTGACTCAGAGGGAAGAATGCCATCTAGTGAATTACTCAGACAACACTGGCATGTCCCACCTATATTTACCTGGCCTCAATATGCAGAGGAACATTTTCTTCACCTTCTTATTGATGTGAAGATTATCAGGAGAGAAAGAAGGAGGGGAAGCCAGGGAAAAAATACCTATCTAAAAATAGGTCATTTATAGCTGTAGCTACTGGCAACTGGTGGATCTGGCCAAACTACAAATAAATTCTACACTTTAACAAAACCAGCAATGTTATCAACTTTTTTACAGCTGACAATCACTCCCTGTGGGAGGAAAAGAGCCCTTTAGAGGTGAGCCTGCCAGCTGCTCAGCTCTATACATGGGTATGCTCATCCTTTCAAATATGAGAGGCCAAGGAGAGGTCCCAGCATTACCCACGCTCATGGACAACCTTAGCTGCCACCCCAACACTCCTCCAGACTATTTTGGCCAGTCACACAGGAAGGTTTAATTCCACCAGGTACTAGGCCAAGTGGCACAGTCAGGGCCTCACCAGCAATATCTGAAGCTCTGTGAAAATGGCTTGTGCAGCTCTGCTGGACACCCTCTGACCACCCACATCCCACACCAGTAAAATACTAGCAGAGGAGTCACCACAGCATCCACAAAGCACAACTCAACATTACCAAATATAGACCCTGTCCCACTTAAATCAATTGATGCTTGATGCTGATGTGAGTCCTAAACCATTTATTTTAAAAGCTACTTGAACCTTCAATTTGAAGGCTTAATTAATTCTCATCAACGTTTTCCCCCTTCTTCACACAACAGAAAAAGGTATCAATACAAAAGTACAGCACTTTGCATCTGACTATATTAAAATAATACATTTCAGTTGAATATAGTTTAATTAAGGCTTACTCTGGTGCACTCCTATATTAATTAATAGTTTACTTGGAAATTCCCACCATATGGTACTGTAGCAGATGTTAATCATGTAAGGCCAAACACTTCAAAATTACTGTTCTAGCCACTCCATCTGAGGTAGCAAGTGCCCTAAATACTTAAAGGATAAACTGGAAATGCAAAACATCCTACAAGATGACATTCACAGCTATTTTCTTCAAGATAATATTATTTGGCAGATAAGCAGCACAAAATGAGGTAGATTTTTAAGCCTCCAGTACTATAAAATGACTTGCTGTAGACAGTGCTGGACTCCCTTTGCATAAGAAAAATGCCTGCATTGAAAACCTCAAGGGAAAATCTATTTTGTCTCCCAGATATCTGTTAAACCCCACATACAGGGAGGGCAAAAATGTGTATACGAGTGGATGTGCGTTAAGCATTTCAGCTCCTGGGTGCCCCAGACCAATGGATCTCTGTCTTCCAGCCCTTCAACATTTAACTGCAGGAAAGGAACGTTACAAAAAGCAGCAGATGCTTGCTCTTGGACAGTCAGCTATTTTAAATTTAAGAGGAACTGCTAGGCCTGTCTCACAACAAGAAATTGACAGTGCTCTGAGCAGGTTCATGTCGCAGTAGATCTCTTACAATACGAGCCTAATACTGGGCTCCCAAAACTTTTCTTCTGAAAAAATACAACTCATCTCCATCTCCTTACTTCATCTTTTTGGAGAAAGCAGATGCATTTGAAAAGCTGGAAGACATCAATGAAGAAAATGTGGCATTTCAGAATTTCTCAACAGAGTGTTTCCACGCTGGACCTTTTAACAAGGTATTTGGGATCTCTTACCCTTCAGCATTTGTCTAAGTAACTATTCAGCTTCTAAACTGAAGGTTTAAAGTATTCATTACGTAAATTATTTAAACAGTAAGTGTGAAAGAAGCACAGTTTTGCTTTACTTGGAGCTAAAAATCTAAAGTTATCCTGCTGAAGGTAAGTGCTTGCTACAGGTGATCCTCAATGCAGCTATGATTTAACGAGAATATGGTAACTTCTTGGAAAAAAACAGCAGCTACACAGATTGGAAGCCTTGAAGAACGAGCTCTTGCCTTGTTGCACACCTTTGAATACAAGGCTATACAGGGAGAAAATTCTCAGGAAACAGGGAGAAGTTTCTCCTTATTCCTCTGGAAAATGGTAACAAATAATACTACTTGACTCTGGGAAATACAGTACAATCAAAAGCTACAGCAACTTAACTGAGATTAAGTGGTTATCTACACTTCTGCGGATCAGACAGAAAGGCTAGACCATTCGCCAATTTGAGGTTTAGAAGATAAAACTGCCTGGATTATTATTGTTGGAGTGCTTAAAGACAACTACTTGCAAAGATTCTAAAAATACATCTGTATATATATTTCAATCCTCTCATCTGAAAAGTGATCTGGTTTATATTGCTGCCTTGCAAAATTCTTGACATCCATTAACCAGAAAAGGCATTTGTAAATTGCTTGGTTTAACAGTGTACTGTGCAAATAAATTTGAATAAGATCAAAATACAGAGCTTTACCGAACTGTTGCAAAAAACCACTTGAGAAAACATATTGTGAAGCCATATTTAAACTAACAGATGTTTCAGAAACAGAACAATATGTTCAAACAAAATAAAGGTGTAAATGGCAGTGCTAAAAGAGTTTCACAACTAAGGACATCAATTTCAGTAGCAACTGAGATGACCTCATCTAGGAAAGCTCCCTCCTAAAAAGATCATAAATTTAGAAATTAATTCTCATGTTATGCTTAAAATTTGGCTTCATGAATTATTTGCAGAGTGGCTGCTTATGTAACATCGCCTTTGCTATGGCAACACTCGGCTGTTAGGCTTTGACACATCCCAGTTGCAATTGCAGTTTCATTTTCTGCTGATAAACAATGGCAGGAGAGGTTTTTCTGATCACAAACAAAGATGTAATAAAACATATCACTGATTGATGTGGCAGCCATTGATACTGCTAAAACTCCTAATGTCAGAAGGGCAAGCAAAAAGTGAGAGATCCACAGGAAAAATAAACAAGCTAGAGAGAGAGATCTTCCAGCACTGCTTTCAATACAGTTTTAAAGCTGGAGTTCTTAAAACTAAAGTTTGTAATAGTGCAGTTTGACTCTCGACTACTCGTCTTCGTACAAACTCCCCTCTTTAAAAAGTCCCCCACTTTGTTTGACTAAAATTCTTGTTACTTTCTTACAAACAGAGTAACTATCTATTAATTAAAGAGTTGTTAGTTCATCAAAATTAAACTCCAGCTATGGCCCTATTTCATATTTTTCTACAGCTTTTTTTGCTAGACATTACAGTAAAAGTCATAAATCCACTTAATAGCATCACTTCAAAGCTAATGGAGTACGACATCTACCCTCTGATCTGGTAAAATTTCAGTTTGCTTTACTTTGGAGGAAGAAAATACGGGTTTAATGCTGACAAACTGTAAAACGCCTGATCTATTCCACATATGGCACTTAGCAATGACTATTAAGTTGATGACTATTCTGAAGCTCATCAGTCACCTACACACAGTTGACAAGGAATCGAAGTTTCAGAATCCAAGTGGTTTTTATACTCTCATCCAGATTTTGTTTCCCTGAGACAACTCAGCTTTCTCCACATTTTTTCTAACAATCACAATTTTTACAGGCCCTGCCAAAATCAATGTGAAGGAAAGTAGCATACCAAAGAACCTTTAATTTAATAGACCACTAGAAGAAAAACTAAAAAAGATAGACAAAATTGAAAGCCCTAAATGAGGCACATACATTTGTGGAAGCATGCCTCTTTACCACAACGGAGGTGCTCACATGCCTTTGCAGCACTGTAGTCCATCCCGCACTCCAGGAAAAGCTCCCCCCTTAAACTCAGTCCGTGTCAGTCTTCAGAGAAAGCCATGGCCAAAAATGAGGTAGGTCAGACAATGACCCTGAACACAGGATCCACCCTTACTGTTTTTAAGGCCTAAACCAATTTGCTAGATCCCAGCACTGTGAGCGAACTTGTGAGGTCACTGATGAGCTTCCCTGCTTCTAACTGATGTTTCAGGAACTACGGCAGAACCTGGGTGCTGCCACGGCAGTCCTAGGGCTCTGCACACACACAAACAAGAGTAGGAGGATCCTCATGGCAATAATTTTTTTAAATCATCATTAAGTACTGAGTATTTAGTGCCAGAGCATTCCCACAAACCCTTGCATTTTCTTGATGAAGAACACCTAATTCCCGCTACACTGAGTGGAGCCCAGTTGTTGGCAGCCCATGATGACTCTGCAAACACACATGCCACTGAGAAGGGACATGAATTTCAGCACACAAAGAGCAGACAGAAACTCAGTTCTCCAACCCATGCAATATTTAATCACCCAGATGGGGAACTTTCGTACTCTGCTTTCACTTTGCTAGCACATTCATATTTCTGCTTCTCTCCCCCCAGTCCTTCTGAATATTTGCATCCTTCTTAACCCTGGCAGAGTAGACTTTACAGCGGTAAAAAGCCCCCGCTCCTTAGCATTAGAAGCCTTTAAAGGCAACCCCATGCCAGCTTCTTGAGTGCAACTACCACTACAACAGTTTAAGCTGTATGAGCTTCATATAAGCCCTATGAGCTGTCATGCAGCAAACAAAAAATAAATATTTAAGCTTTGTTAGATAAAGTAATATTGATTTTTTTTTCAGGTGGACTGCCTTTTGGAACAGATTCTGTCATTGAGAGATCGGTATTGAATTAAAATTAGAAGACTGTTGAAAACAGCAAGCCCTTATCAAAATACAGCAATTATCAATAACCTCAGATCAAAGAAGTTAAATTAGGAGACTCAGTTAAAAACATCCTAATGTTTGGTAAGTAACTGAGTGTCTTTGAGTGTTCTCAGAGCCTCAGAAATCTAAAACACATCTGGCATGTTCTCCTTCTGAGTGAGTGAAAGCTATGACGTTTGACGACGCTCGCCTATGTGATGTGTCAACGTCTTGAGACACGGCAGTGGAATCCACACATGTCCTCCAGAGGGGAGGCAGAGGAGGTGACTGACACACTTTCATCTCACTGATCCACACAGGACCTTTAAAATTAGTACTAAATATATGAAAAGCACAATAATACATATTTTGAATCAATTTAAAGACTCATTTTATGCTCCATATGCTATATGCCATCCTGTAGGAGAGATGAGCTAATCATCTACTCTTTTTCCAGCTCTATGCCAGTTAATCTCCTGTCGGTGGGTTCACTTTAAACCATAGAAAACTCATATGCTGACACAGGCTCCCCTCACTTTGTCCCTTTCATTTGAAAAGTTCTAACTGGCACTTTGGTCCACAACTTCTCACTGTACACATTTTCACAGTCAAAATGTAGATAGTTACTTATTTGTATAACCAATTCCAGGTACAACTCTGTAGCTCATCAGCTTTGGCATTAGGCCATTAAAGGGATCCACAGACAGTGCGTATGGCAAGAAATTACAAACTGACAAGATCTGGAGAAACTGCATTTATTCCACAAATACCCAGTCTTGAGCCTGTTTCCTATACAGACATCCAGCCCAGAGCTTGGTACTTTTATCTAAGCCCCTTGAGTGGAAATAATTTCACCATGTTCATTCCTCACATCTTATAATTTCAGGCCCAGGGCTTTATCACTACCCTGAACTAAATGCCACTGAGGTAATGGTTCTTTTGCCTAAATAAAGAATTCCAGATGAGGCCTTTTATTACAAATGTTCAGGTCATACCAACAAGACCATCACAAAAACACTGAGAGCAATAAAATCTAAAGTGTTTCATTTCCCCTTACTTTCAGATAACTGTAAACAATGTTGAACGGTAGGATTTTCCTTTTTCAGGAAAGATTTTGCTTTGAACAACAAAATCTCTTTGGAAGAATGGTCTTTACAGAGCTGCTCTGAGGAGGCATATGACATAGCAGGGCACTTACTTCAAGGAAGAGGTTAAAACTAAGTCCAACATTTATAATTCTTTAAACTAACCCCCGGTAAGTCAGCAAAATATTCTCACATTTTGAAGTTTAATGTAATTTATGCAAACCAGACTTGACTGCCGCTAATGCAAAGACCACTACCGCACTCCTCCCAAACTTCTCATGACAGAAACATTCATGTTTTACTCATCAAACTGTCTTGAGTACCTCTTAAAACACAAATAAGCAATTTTGGGGACTTCCAGAAACGTAATTTGCTGGAGACAATGCACTTAAAGCAGCAGAAGAATATTTTTTCATATAGATTTCCCTAACAATGTTTGCAACACTACACATTATAAGTAAGGAAAACAAAGCTGTTGCAGCAAAGACCACTTGCTTATCCACTACCATCCTTCCTCCAAACTCAGCAAGGTGTGACCCATCAGGCAGGAGCAAACCTGCCCACGGCTACTGGCCATACTCGTTTCCAGGCTCAACTTCTGAAACTAGCATGGCTACCTAGGTGGTTTTCCTCCGAGAGAGCTAGTCACAGGCACGTGCTTTATCTCCTTGCACCACCTAAGTGACGGTTCACGCGCTACAAAGAATACAAAATGAAGAAAGGGAAGCATGAAGCAACATATATGCGTTGGCTCAGTAAAAATGAAAGTCCTCCAGAGAAACAATGAAGCAGTCATGCCAAAAAAAACCAGGTTAAACACTAAAAAGCAAGCTTCATATTCCAGAAAGTAGGCACGACTGCAATATCTGCTTTTTTTTGGTAAAGTTTACATGATTATTTTTAAAAGACCGACAGCTCTGAGTGTTAGTCACAGGTTTCTAACTACAAATCCTTATCCAGCTGCACAATTTTTAATGTTACCATTTAGCCTGTTCTTTTAAAATTACCGATTTTATAACAATGTAATACAAAAGCAGAGTATGCAATGCACTTCATCTGTCATTTATGAAAAGTATTTGATGTATTACATTTTTTAAGTGTTTTAAAAATGCATTATCTGCAAATTCATTATTTTTATGCATTCTCCAAATTATGGGGAAGGTATCTCAGGCATTGGTTAGAAGAAAGTCCTACACAATCTTTTTTTTTTTAGAGGTAAAAATGTTGGAAACTAAATAGCTGTAAAAAACATTTTTAAGTTGAAAAGGGTTTCCTTTTTATACTGATCATCTGTAGCTCCCTCAAGTTTTTTATTAATATTTACTAATTTCTCAAGATACAAAGTATTACATCATTCTTTTTGATTATTATTCTATACAGCGAGAATACTTCCAAAACTGCAAAACTATGTATGTTACAAAATACGATTATAACTCACTAGCTATAAATGCCAGGATTGAATAACTGAAAACATATGCTAAATGCCTGAAATTTTAAGGATGATGAAACTGACACATTAGTAGCATACAGCACGTTATAGAGAACTCCCACAATGTAGCAGTTGTTCAAAACTTGTACCCATCCGGTCATTCTATCTTTATGAAAAGATATATAATACTAGATGGTGATTTATTCAAAACACAGCTGCAGCCTAACTTAAAGGTAATAAGAAAAAAACCCCCCACACACACAAAAAAACCACAACAAAATGTCTTTTCACATTACAGCATTAAAGCCATGTCAGAAAGGCATGCACACAGACGAAAAGAAAAGCGTTTCCAAAAGGTCCAAATTTTATTCTCGTCAGAGTTTGAGTGGAAGACAGGTGAGGGAGCGGGAGGAGCGGAGCAGCGCAACAACCGCACTCAGCCCAGAGTCCAGACTGTTCGTGCTCCCTTCAGTCACGGATCTTGAAGTGTTGCCCCCGGGGAAGTGGACGGCGACCGCCTGACGCGCGGAGCCCCCGGCCCGGCCGGAGGAGCCCCTCGCCCGGCACGGCGGCTTCCCGGCAGCGGGGGGGCCCCGGCACCCCCGAGGGCGCGAACCGACCCCCGGCCCCGCCGCCCGCGAAGCCCTCCTGGCCCCTCCTCGCCGGGGAGGTCGCAACCCTGTGCCCCCGTCCCCCAGCACGGGCGAGCGCCGCACGTTCGGCTGAAGTTTTATTCGCGAGTCGCTTGGCGCCGCACCCGCCGGGGGCAGCCGGACACGCTCCCCGCGCCCCTGCGCTGCTGGGGGCGGCTCCATCGCCACACCGCGGTCGCCACCCGGGAGCACCCGAGGCTCCGGCGGGCACAGCCTCGCCGCCGCCCCCGGCCCCCTCCCCGGCTCTATGGGCAGCCGAGGATCGCTAGACACCGCCCCCGCTCTGAGCCCGGGCTAGGGGGGCAGCGCAGCCCCCGGCCCCAGCGACGCGACCCCGACGGCCTCCCGCCTCCCTTCCCAACCCAGCCAAAGCGTGCGGGCAGCCGGCGCTGCCGAGAGGCGGGATCCCGGCGCGGGGGAAGCCACGGAGCTCCCCGCACCTGCGGGGCGGGGGCGGGGGTGATGGGAGTGGGCACCGCGCAGCCCCAGCACCGCTCCTCACCTTTCATCCAGTCGACGACCTGGCTCGGCGACCACTTACTGACGGGCTCCATGATGAGGGCCATGGGCGGCTCAGGGGCGCGGGGCTCGGGCGGCCGCCGCTCTCCGGGCGAGGCTGTGCGGGGCGGAGGGACCGCGCTGCCCGGAATCCCGGCGGCGGGAGGAGAGAGCCGCTATATCCCTGCTTGCCTCCGCTCCGCTCCGCTCGCTCGCTCGTTCGCCGCCTCTGTGCCTCTCTCGGGATTTCAGTTCATGTTGCCGGCTCGGCGGGGAGGGGGAGGAGGAGGAGGAGGAAGGGGGAGAAGGGGGCGGCACGCTCCAACGCCTCCCGCCCCCGCGAACCCGCGGGCAGCGGCGGCGGCTCCCGGCCCCGCCAAGAGGTCGGTCCTGGGCGGCGGCGAGCGGGGCAGTGGCTCGGCTCTGCCCGCTCCGGTGCCCGGCGGCTCCCGCGGCTCTCCGCGGCTGCCGCGCCGGTGTCTTTTTCTCCTGGCGGAAATGACGAGGCGGCTCCTGCCACCCGAAAATATCTCCAAGTGAAATGGGAAGCGACACCCGACGGCCGCCCGGGGCGGGGGGAGCGGGGGGGAGCCGGGATGACTCGCAAGGTGCCGCCGCCGGCGGGAGGGGGGTCTGGGGCGGCGGCAGCGCCGAGCACCTGCTCCCGGCGGGCCGGGCAGTGGGGGAGCCTGCGGGGGAGCGCAGCCAGCGGCACCGAGCTGGCGCTTGGGGTGTGGGTTTGTTGGATTTTATTTTCCCTGAATTAAGCATCGCTGCGTGGGCGGGAAAAGTAATTTTTTTTTTTTTTTTTTTTTTTTTTTTTTTTTTTTTTTTTTTTTTTTTTTTTTGGTGAGAGAGTGCAGCCCGGCTGTAAAACGGCAGTGATGGACGGTGTCGCCGGGCTACCCGAGGGAGCCGTGCCAGCAGCACCGATGGGGTGGCCGCATTTGCCCGGGGTCTGCGGGCGGCCCGGGGAGGGAGAGGAGAGGAGCTGCCCCTTATTTGCCTGCCTCACGCCGAGGGTGCAGTAATGGGGCAAACTGGAGTGAAGTCAACCAGCAGAATGGGGGTAGGACTTTGGCAACGTCAGCATGGTGAGAGCACCGCAGGTGCTCCTCTGCCCTCCTTGTCCTGAGGGTTGCACCACGAACGTTTGGAGGCTGCAGGTGTGAGAATCCACCACCCCTGCAGCGGGTCATCACTGCTGGAGCTGTTCGTTTTCTCGTCTTTCTGTCTCCCCAGGCTGCATCATCCTGGAAGTTATCCAAAAAAGGCAATTCCCCTGGGCCCTGTGGCACAGTATCTTTTGGTGGGAACCCCACCCAACTGCAAAATGATTCCTCCTAGGATGGCTGTGGCACCCTTTTCAGGCACCCTTCCTAGGAGCCTCTGCTCTGAGGAGGTGGCACCTCCCTCTGAGGCTCCAGGCAGAGGATAGTGCTAAAGATTCTTTTCCTGCAGGTAAGTTGGCCAACGTACAGCTTTGCCTTCATTTGCATTCAGCCTGCTTCTCCTGCCAAGGCTGAGGCAACGACCATCGAGATGTTCCCTCTGACAGGGTTGGCTGCTGAATGCCAACTGCTGATACTGACGTTTCACATCTGTATGTGAGGAAAAAAGAGGATTCCCTCAGCCCTGAAGTGGTAACAGCAAAGGAATCAATTCCTTTGCATGATATGGGCAGTGCTAGGAGCTTTCCCACTTCGGTATGTGAGGCTGAAGTAGTAGTGATGAGGGGCAGTAAAGCACCCATAGGTTTGGTAACACCTCTCCCTGGAGACCCAGGAAGAGTGTCCCCACCAGTGTTCGGTAGACTTGACTCTCACTTAAAGGTTATTTATCTTTGAGAAGAATCTTCTTTTTGCTGAAAACTGGGGCTTGCACACTGTAATTTTCCTTGCATTTGGCTCTAGACTCGTATCTCCTGTGTCACGTTCCTGCCAGCACACTGACGAGGCCGTCTGCTTCTAAAGAGGTTGTGTTACTTAAAGCCACAGAAACAATAAACTCACTTGCAAACTAAGGCTGACTTTTCTCCTTGTGAAAGGTTTGAAAGGTATGCAGGATCCTTATATACAGCGTTATTGTTGTTGAAAGAGCATGCCATAATTTTAATAAGAAACCAGTAGTTTGGGAGGTTTAGAAGTATAAATGTTCAAGATCAGACTGAAGCCTGGCATGTAATTTGTAACACGATTGTGTAATTCTCATTGGGCTGAAAAGTTCTTCATAGGTAAGGACAGGGGAAGTAGGTTCTCAGTACATATGTATGAAGTCCTATAGGTCATAATTATGCATACTCTGGAATTCCTACAGCTTGCCTGTGTAATTTGTAGCTAAAGCAAGTTTTTCAGTAAAGCATCTGTGACCCAGTACTGTCCCCATAGTCAGTATCTATTACTTTTAAAGCCCCTTTATGGAGGTTTTATCAAATTATGGCATGGTAAAAGGGAGTTTACTCTTCCACTTCAGTAAACAGATGAAGTGCTGAGCATGGAATCTAATTACCTTTATTGTTCTTCTCACAGAGCATAGCCATATCATAATTACTGGGGTAAATCCCACTGTTTTACTTAGATCTTTTTTCAGTTTCACTGAAGATTGTTGGCTTGGCTATGGTGGGAAGAACTTGACTCGGGAGTGATGATAAAATTATCCATCCATGGTATTTAACTTGGTGACCTATTACAGCAATGAATTCTGTAGTCAGGACATGTGCTACATAAAAGTATTTTTCTAATTTGCTCTAAATTTATTGCTGCCTGATTTTATTATTGTTCTCTCTTTCTAGGGTAAGAAGGAGAGCTGAATGACTTTTTATGATGACCTTCTAAAACTAAAGTGTTTCAGCCAAAATGCCTTAACCAATGTCTTGTGGCTGTTTCTATCTTTCAGTTTAGTGGCCTTCATCTTGCCATCACACTTCTATGAGTCAGGCCTTTTACGTAAAGCACATGGGACAGTCTCCTGCAGAGACACTGAACTACAGAATTATGTCTTAACTCATCTTTTAGAATTACTCTGATCCATGTAGTGCATAAAAAATTGCTATGTTTAAAAAGTCTAAATTTACATGTTCGTGTTAGGAAAGACTTAATTTGTTAGGTAGTAATTGTAAAAGTAAGTGCACAGTAAAATTCAATATTGGAAGAAAAACAGAAAGAACAGGAATAAGTTTAAAATTGAACTACAAGTCTGAGTTCAGAAGTGTAAGACTACATATATGCTTAGATATATATTCTCTGAGCAGCCATGGATATGGATGGACAGTTTCAGCAGGTAAATTTGAGCACACACACCTCCTGGATCAGCACCTCAGACTGCAAGCTCACAGAAGATACTGCTTTTCTGTCATGGTACATTATCAAAAAAAAAAACCTCCCTAGAGCTCAGCTGGCAGTCGTAGCTGCTACAGCAACCCAGATTGAAAATAATACCAGTAAATAGTTCAAGTCTGTCAAATAATGTACTTTTTGTGCATATTTAATCAGTGGGACAACTGAAGCAGAGCACTGCTCATCCTGAACAATGGTGGCAGCTAGATCCAGGTTCTAACAACAGTATGCTGAATAGGCTTTTGTTTTATATAAATGGAGCCAGATTCTACACTGGGTATCAGTGATGAGTTACAAGCCCAACTGTGGGCTCCTCAGAAACCTCATGGACTTTTTGCAAGGGTGTCTAGAAACATGCAAGATCCTCAGAAATGACAGTTTGAAATCTTGCCCTGAAGTTAGGGAAAGGAATTTAGCTCTCAAAAGATGTTTCTGGTGCTGGACATTAAAGCTGTTTCTTAAGTGGGAGATGGAAACAAGTGGAGGCAAATTAACAGTACGTAAAACTGAGGTCTAAAAAAAACTGTTGGAGTAAAATAAAACAACAAAAAAAGCAAAAGCAAGCAAAATGAGAAAAGCTAGTACTTTCTTCATATTAATAAAGTTTGTTTGTCTTTTGATAGCAAATAAATTCCTGATTTTTACAAATGAGGCTTTATTTGATAAGAATCAAGGTTTTCCACTGGTACTAGCTCATGCTGCAAATATCTGCTTTGGATGCTGTATCAGCATTGATAGAGAGTATTTTATTCCACAGCTTGCCGCAAGGTGTAAAGCAAGTTTCTCCTCTCCTTAAGAAGAGGGCTGCTGTCTGTCCTCTGTTCCCCAGAGCCTTTTTGCCTTCAGAGTGGTGCCTGAACTGGTGCCTCAGCAGGGCAAGGGTTGCTGTCTCTGCCAAGACTGGCATCTTCCAAGGGGAAGGGGGAAAGACGAGTAGTGGGAGGGAAATAACAAATAGTCTTGGTGCCAGGGGGCCATGGGGAAGTAAAGGAGGAAGAGGAAGGTTCATGATCGGAGTAAGGTAAGTATTACAGAAAGGTAGTAAGCCTCTGAGAAGGGTAGACACAGGGCAGATAAGGGGGCAGATAAGAAAGTTTAGAGGAGCAAAGGGGCTTAGATGCAGTTGAAGACCCAAGCTGATTTAAACTGGGGTCTAAATCTGAGCAGTTGTCCCTGGCAGTGGAGCATGGCAAGGTGGGAAGGCTGGGGGGTGGGAAGGAGGCTCATCCCAGCTGAGAAAAGCAGGTGTCTCTCCTGCCTGTGCCTCAGGGGTCTGCATGGCTCACCACCCTCCTGGCAAGTGGCCACTGCTTGCTCCATGGCCATGGGCAGCCTCTACCTGTACAACAAAGGTGACAAAAAGACAATGAGCCTCCAGTGACTTAGGGCCTACATTGGGATCTTGCTGTTCCCTCATTTATTACCACTCATCTTCTTCAACCTACTTGAAAGCACAAGTCTTTTAAAGTGTTTCAAATGCAAATATCTTGCCCTAAAGTATATTCTTTACATCCCTGATAGTTTAATTTGACATAAATGGAGGGGGATGTTGTTGTGTAATTTATATTATTTTGTATAATCAGAAATAGAAATCACAATCCCCCAAAGATGTTTAATAATTTAAAGCATTCAGAACTCAATTAAGGCTATTAAGAGATTAAAAATTAGATTTAAGGTGGCTAAAGGGTAAAAATTCAAGGACTTCAAACACCTTTTGTAATACAAAGGCTCTTAAAAAATGAAAAGGCTGAGAATTTCCCCAGGAAATTCCTATCATTTTAATTAGGTTTCTTCATTTAAAATAAAAAAAAAGAAACCACACCATTTGAGTCCCGCTTCCTCTCTCAAGCAGTGGACTCAAGTAATTGCCTGCTGAGACCACCTCCTTTCCCAGGTTTGGGGGGACGTGCAAAGGTTTAATAGGTTTTGACTACCAGGAGAGACCACCCCAACCATCTGATGTGTTCTCCTGCATTGATGCCTGTCAAAGAAATTCTCCCAAACTTTCCTGTGGTGGTGGAAATTATCTTTCCTCTGATCATGCTTTCTCTGGGCCAAACTGTATCCATTTCTCATTTCCTTCCATATGGAGTCAAGTCACTGGTTCCTTTTGTCTCTGAAAAGAAGAGAAATCCCTGGAAACATGGAAGGCTCTGGTCTTTCTGCATCTCATGGTTGCTCCTAGCTGGTGCAGCTTCACAACGATGGGAAAGATGGGAAAGAGCGATGCTGCCGTGAGGAAGGTGCAATCCAATGGCAGAGGGGCAATGGGTATGTCCCTGCAGATGCAGGGGGTTTTTCAGGAGCATTGGCCAATGAGTTGGAGCTGTGTGGGGAGCTGCCATCTCAAACAGTTTTCTGTTCCTTTGTGAAAATAAATACTCATAGGTTGTGCTATGTGGGCCTTCTCATTTTGTGTTTTTCAGACATGAGCTCATGGAGGCTGTTTGTTCATCAGCTCGGCTAAGGCTGCATCTCAACTGCTGCCACACAAATGCCCTGCCCCAAACAGTAAGAAACCCAAAGGAAGTGTGCTTCTGTGCTAAAATTATATAGAAAAATATTATAAGAGAAAATGGCAACTAATTATTAACACTGGGTTCCCACTCATTATTAGTATCACAAATGTAAAATGGCTGCCAACAAGATTCAGCTTGGAAATCTCATTAGAAGGAAATGTCACAGTTTATCCCTGGTGATAAATGCTATTTTATTGCCTTTGGAATGGTTGGCTGGTTTGGCTAAATGCAATGGGTGGCTACCCTTGAGGTATGTATTTCTACTGATGAATTCAGATTTTCTTAAAAGTAATAAATATCTGACAATTTTCTAAGCAATCCTGAAAATATTTAGTATTGCCGAAGAATGCAGTCATCTAGATTGCACACTGGAGTACAAAAGAAAAAGAATAATGATATGGTAATACTAAAAGGGCAAAATCATAATGAAGAGGGACATTTGTCAGTATACTCAGAAAAGCACAATCTGTCTCCCTGGTAATTTGGTGGAGTACAGAAAGTATTACATGCCATATTACAAGTATTACATTTTATCTCTGACTTCAAGAATCGTTACCATATGTTCAAAGTCAGACATGACCTCTTAAATATAGCATGTTCTTTGTTCATGCTGTGAGGGTTTCATCCTGCTTGGACAATATTTATTCTGAAAAAATTAAAGAGGATATAAATCTTCCAGTGCCAAAAGACTTCATATCAACCAGCTTTTGTGGATGAACTGGACAGCAATAATTTGGGTCTTACTGATCAGGGAAACTTGACAGGTCTGCTTTTTTTCTCATACCTAACAACTTTCTCTAAAAACTATTTATATGGAAATAGTCCTGAATTTCAAGAAGCATTTATTGCTTTCAAAAGTATTTTACAGGAAAAGGAAAAAAGACACATATTTTCAAATATTCCTGGTGTGCAGCAGCTTATTGATGTCACAATTAAACATGCACTGATGTGCACTGATAAGGCTATGATTAGAAGTTATTTGAGATTTAATACACGCAGCTTCATGTTAACAGCTAAAGCAATTTATGACCTAAGGTCATCTACTATGAGCTGTCCTTTCCAGGCTCCACATTCTTCCTGGAGGTGTGTTTGGACTGTACATAGACCTAAAGGTTCATCCACATGGTGTCACATTGAAATCTAAGGGAATTTCGGGAGTCTAATGGCCAAATCAAGAGAATGCCTGCAGATCGATGTTTACCAGAGTGCATGTTAGACTTACTTAAATACACAAAGTATTCATATATCATATCATTACCATGTTTTGGACTTTTTTATTTCCATCACCTTCTTATTGTTCTCTTTGTACTGCTCTTTGCAGCCAGACCTGGTTAAAGCATAAGAAACAATGATAAGATAAAGGACTATTGTTATTATCAAAGGGAAGGATGAGGAATATTTTTGCAAATTTTTCTAGTATTAAAGAACTGTAATAATGAAGGCAAAGAAAGGAATGATGAGTCAAGATGAAAAGATGGCATTTTGAAAGGAGTGGCAGGGAATACACTACAGGAAGCAATACAAAAATCAGAAGAAAATAATACAAGAAATTGGGAAAAACAAGAAGCATAAGAGGAAATGAAAGCATATATAAGTATGGATCAATCTGTAGGTACAGTTGGAATTAAGGGTATGAAAGGTTAAAAAGAGTGAGAAAGAGTGAAGTCAGAAGATATGGCAGAGTATTAAAACTGGGAGGAAATAAATGAGAAAATGTGAATATATTATCATCAATGCTAAGAAGTCCGAAACATGGACAGATTTTAGAAGAAAGCTATTTTTAAAAGGCAGGTAGATTGGACAGGGTGGATTTGAAATACTTGAAGTGACTCAGTAGGAATTCACCCAAGGATAAGTAGTTAAAATAACACTAATTACTCGGGGAAGAAAGCAAGCTCCTCCCAAAACATACCCAAGTACTCAACAAAGCTTTCTCTTGTTATTTTTCTTGTTCCTTGTTGTACTAGAGCTAATGAATTGAGCTCTACTGAATTAATAGTGCCTGATTCATTCTCCAGCACTGGTCTCAGCTACTACAGAGTGACTTATGTCCCTAGCATTAAATAGCCTTTCCCTCCAAAACCAAGTGGCTGCACGTAGCCTGCGTATTTTGAATAGTTCCTGGCCATGTTAACACCCCAACAGAGCTTGGTACTTGTCTGGGGAGTGTTAGCTGGGCTAGGCAACATTTGAGCAGTTTGGTAGCACAAGTGTTCTCATGCTTGTAAATATTCCAAGACTTCGATAGGTTTTCTCCTAGGGAATTAAGGACGGAGCCTGTATTCATACCACAGGTTCTGGAATTGCTTTCCATGTCTGGGTTCATGCTCTGCTCTACTCTGTCTTGAAAGCAACATCCAGTAGGAGAAGCCTGTGCTGGACAGGGGGCTGGACAGTCTCCAGCTGGTCTCTCAGTCCCTGTACTTTGGCAACCCAAGATCAAGAATGTCCTGGAGGTGTCATAAATCCCAAAGGAGAACCCTGGGATGCTCTAGAGGTGACCCTGGGAGGTCATCTAAGCTCTGTCTCAAAACAGTTTAGAATCAGATGGAAGTATCACAACAGATCACTTTCCCACAACCAACCTCTCCACACCTGTGCTTGAAAAATCAGTAGGATGAGGAGAAACAGTCAGAAGCACACTACAGACTATTTTCTATCATTTCTTAACTCCCTCTATCACAGCTTCAAAGTCCCAACAGAAAGTTGGCTATTGTCCTACCTAGACAGTCTGATGTTAATCATGGTGCTGCCCCAGTCCTGAGATCTCCTGAAGCTTTTGTTTCTGTAATTGTCAAAGGATGAGCAGTGGGATGTCAGGACATAGGAGTCACAGATCGAAAACCTTGTCAGACCTCTCAACTGCAGTTTGAATAATTGCTCAGAGAGAATGCACCTCAGAGAGAATGCACACCATGGTCTCATTTCAGATTCCTCTAACCATCCTATTTAAAAAACTCTATTAATCCCAGTGACACCCAGGTATCACACCTATCTGATCTCATCTTCCATTGTGCTCCTCTCCATAGTCCTCTGAGTGTTTTAGAGAATTAAATGAGTCTACCATATAACCTAATTAATATCGATTTTTGGTTCTCTTCTTGCTCAACATGGGCAGGAGGAAAAGGCACATAATTCATCTAGTTTAATTACTATTATTGAAGTTGTTACAGTGGGAAGGCAATGACAGAGGAGATTTCTGCATTTTAGCCAGAGATTATTGTCATCTGTGAGACTTCCGGTCTGTCAAAAGAGTGAATCCCAGAGAAAACTCTCTTCTTGTGGTGTTGAACAACACAGAGAACACTGCACTAGCATATCCAGATTTGTTCAAGGAGCCTTTCTGAAGCGGATACGTAGCAGAGGTACATATTAACATTTGCATTGCTGCAGCATATATGGCTGGGTACCCAAAATGGAACTGCATCCAATTTTAGACCCACCCTGTGTCTGTGCACAGGGTTCCTATCCGAGTTTGCACAATGCATTGTGCTGATGTGAATTCCTACTGTGCAAATGTGGCCATACGGCTTTTAGAAATAAGTCATCTTGCAAATAATCTGGAATGAGTCTGTTGGGCCTGATGAAGGTCAGGTCAGAGTCTGAAGACATTACAATGATTTATTTGCCCTCTTTCATTCTCTTTGCAGGTCAGCTGCTGTCTCTTGAACCAGCCCGAGTTTTACATTTTACTCTCCAGAGCTGAGGTTATTTCTCAGTCAACTGGATTACATCTGTCCACTCTGGAAGTCAACAATGTTCAGAACCAAGTCAGCATATGGCAGCCAAGGACTGGGTCCCCTACCATGACCAGATGAAAAATATTGTTCTATCAGTCTTGACTAATGGAAAATAATTAGAAATAGAAAAGCCCACGGTGATTCCACAGCTAAAAAACCCTCCCCGAAGCCCTTATGTGAAGTCAACATTTTGGGACCATGTTCAGTGTACCTCCATGGCCACCTGACCAGACCTGATCAATTGGCATGGTGACATGCTATGCCAACCGGTGATGCAGGGAGGGACAAAAGCCTTTCTTGTTCTTGCTTGCCCACGAAGCGCTCTTGGTTTATATGTGCAGGTACTTGGAGCCCAGCCTGCAGCTGTAGCAGGGTAACAGTTACACACAGGTGTCAAACAGAAGAGAAAAGCTGCTTGTGTAACTTCACAGGCAAGGTCTATAGAGAAGGAAGTGCAACTGCTTCTCCAGCCTCCAGAGATAATTTTAGGACGGCTCGAATGACCATTATGGCCTGAATGACCATGATGGGTCTTTGTTTTCATGAGAGAGTTTTGGCAGCCAGCATCAGTTATTTGCCAAGGAAGAGCATGCACAACCAAAAGTATGTCCTTTGTTCATAGTTCATATCAAAAGGAAAGGTACTCCCTGCTGGCAATACTAGCAATGAATCTAACATGGACTCAGTGTGGTGTATTTGAAAAATTACCAACAGCCCATTTTTTCCTTTCAGTCCAGGAGAGAGAAAGTAGCAGCCCAATAGGGGAAAATGCTGAGCAGGTTTTACATCTGACACGTCCTCCTGCACTCTACAGAAAATTGCCATCACCATCTCCAGTAATTACAGATTAAATTCTCCACGAATGTATAAAGCAACATGAATGTATCCCGATTTCCTTGGCACCTGTCTTATTGTTAGTGCAAGAAATCTTTCTTATAGCTGCCAATAGTCATGGGGAAAGTCAATGAGTTACACAGTGATCATTTACTGAAGAAGGAAGTGAGTCAGTATGAGAAAGATAAAACCTTGCTGGTTAATATGCATTTATTTGAAGGATATAAAAGTCTTAGGAATGAATTTTATTTGGGGCACTTTATGTGGGCTTGCATACTCTACTGTAAATGCAATTACTATGCAAATGCACACAGTAACCATGGAAGAAATTTAGGGTATAGCTGGCAGCGTCACTCTTGTTTTGAGATCATAGAAACTATTTTGACCAAATGATCCAATGTTACTTTGAGAAGCTAGAACTGATGTTGCCTTTTAACTTGGGACAGGTTTTTAAAAAACATGAGAAAATGTATTTTCTGGATCTATTTTTTTTCCAGCACAGTTGCATGTATAATTTCAAGGCATTGGATATGATTAACTAATTATTATCTCTGTAACAGTTATCCCACATCTGCTGAGACCTGTGCTAACCACTTAGTTTTCTTTTATTCATCTTACATCATACACATCACTTTTGTGGTGAAGAACCGAGGAGAAAATTGATTGGAACCAGTGGAGAGTGCTGCTGAGTGCCTCCCCACCACAGTGTGTGATACAGCTGCCAATTCAAAAGAGTGGGCAAGTTTCCTCTGCATCACTCGCCTGGCTTTCTTGTTTTCTAAGAGGTCCTTTTCTGCTGCGCTGTTAATCTCTGACCAGCAATGCAGGCTGGCTTCCAAAGCCTTTTGTATTAGTGCTCATTCTAGTGGGTCCAATTTTCCTCTGAGTTAAACCCAATTAACTCCAGAATAACTCCATTAACTTCAAAGCACCAAGCAAGCGAGTATTAAGCGTATGGAAGAGAATTCAGTAGCGCTGCTTTCCCCTGAACACTCTGGCACGTGAGGAGAGAGCAGGAACCTTGTTGTTCATCACTGCCGACTAATATCGAGTATCTGGAGGTTTGTTTTAGTCTCACCTTTGTGACAAGCTTGTCAAAGAGAAGAGCAATGGGGTTTTTTTCATATTTTCAAAAGTTGTATCATATTTCAATTTTGTTACTTTGTCATCATGGCCTTTCTGCCCACAAAAAGATATATAGTCCTAGGATAAATTGTTCTGCTCTGTCAGTCACATTAGCTCTTTTTAAAGTAACAGAAAAACACAGATCAAAACCTGTGGAAATACAGTCATATAACCACAAGACTGCATATTATTCTCTTATTTTGTTTTCAGAGAAAAGAAAGGAAAGAGAACACTTATGGCCTTATGGTGAGAAAACACTGGAGTTTTTTGAAGGTTAGTTTTCCACTGATGTTAATCTGGTGTGTGCACTGCTCACAGTTTGAATAAAGCTTAAAAATCTCGAGCTATCCTCTATATATGAAAAGTCAAGTGTGTTACAATTCGTAGTCAAGTGACTACATAGAGGAGCTCAAAGCATCAGAGAAAACTACGTCAGACTGTAAAACAGGACTTTTGCACTCAATTCAAGTCACTCGTAGTACCCAAGAGTAAAAATTGCACAAAATTAGCTTTGGTCAATCATATATTCAATAGGAATTTGGTACTAAAGGAAAGTTAATCTTTTAAAATGCTATGTTGGGGAAAGATTGGCCAGTAAATTAATATTCCTGTGCTCCAGAAGCATTTTTTCACTACATATCCAAATTTATACACCTAATCTTTTAACGTGACATTTGAATGCAAACAGCATGTAGTTTGTGTTTCTGCCACAGAGTAGAGTAGGCAGACTCATTTAACTGTTTCCAGTCTATACTGCTTCGTGGTAATCACATGGGCAATTCTGTTAATTCTCACCAACTCTCAAGAAGTGCATGGATGTCTTGAGCAAGCTGAGATTTTCTTTTCATGCATTCACTCACACGCGCATACTTGGGATCGCTTTTTAAAAGCTTTTCCACTCTATTTGTCCTGGTGCTTGACAAAACCACTTGTCACTGCTTTCATATTTATACAGCGTCTCTCACTCAGGAGTCTCAAGCAATATGAGTATTAAAACAAGGAAATGTGTAATATTCATTTGAAATATTTATATTCCTCTTCTTGTGGAGGTAAAAAATCTGGCACACAAAGGCTAAGCAACCTATGGGGCTTGCAGAGCTGGCAGTCCAAGAGTCCTGGATCTCAACCTCATAGCCTCAAGGTTCTTTTTCCATTTTAGACATTTCAGAAATAAAGCACATAACTCCCGGAGATGTTCCCAAAAGACTGTCCCACAGCACTCCTGAGATTTTTATCTCACAAGGTTTGCTGCAGTGAGAAACTCAACAAAATGCTGGTGTCCACAGGAGGATGCCCTGACATGGTGGGGGACAGAGAGGGAGGGGGAGAGGCTGCTGCCCCTGGCACGCTCAATCTATCAGTTACAGTATGCAATGAGTATACATTAAGTAGCTAGTGAGTATGTTTTCAAATATCTTAAGTTTTTTAAGTTTTCCAGATCATCAGAAGTGTAAGGAAATCTAAAAATACCAGAGTTAGATAGGCAAAACTTCTGAACTCCCTTTTAAAAAATATTTAGTATCACGCTAAGTATTTTTAACTCTTGATGCTTTGTCTCAGCTGCCTCCTCTTTTTTACATTTTTGCTTTTTCTCATAGGCTCTTGGTTTTAGAGTATTCCAAAAGTGTGTGCTTGCTTTCTTGCATAAGTACCCTGTGTATTTACTTCTCCTTAGAAGTTGCATAAGTTCCCTGTATATTTACTTCTCCTTAGAAGTTGAATCTGAGGTCACACACAAAATCTTGGCTTAGTTTAAAACGTTTTATATGTCCGTATTAAATAATCTAAACTTACAATGAGATTAAAGGTTTAGTATTCAAATTTAGGGTATCATTTAGCAAAAGGTAAGTCACTCTGGGATTTTATTGACGTAACTTGAATTCTATAATTCTTGATGTAATTCTAATATTCTAAAATTTTCTCAATATAATTCTAGAGCTTCCAAAAAAATCAGATTTTCTCATCCAAGATCTATTTTCATAGGGAACCTAGAGTCCAGTTACAGAATTATGAAGATGTATATAGCAACAGTATCCATGGAGCTTAGACTTTTTCATCCTAAGGAGGTAGGTTTGGATTTTTCCCCCTCTCTTACCCAAAAAATATAAAACTTCCTTAAAAACAATGAAAATAAGGAGCTGTCTATCAACCAGAGTCATATAGAGGTATAGATTTTATGACTCACTTCTAAATTATTTTCTAAGCAGTCACTTGTACACACGCTGAAATCATTGCTGTGCAATTGGGCTGCTCACACCCAAACCAGACTGGCATCACTGGTGGTGACACTGAATATTGTCCCTACCACTGCTGTTCACATCTTCTCTAACCACACGTTCTCCCACTGGGGCATCAGCTTCACAGTCCACCCTTCCCACTGCCTTCATCTCTCAAAGCCCAGGTGTCTGCAAATAGAGTCAGCAGTGCTGGGGCCTGGGATCAGCCAGGGCAGGCAGGCAGTGACAGCCTGAGCTGAGCCACAGGATGGATGCCTGCATAAGCAGCTGCTAGTAATGGCCTGTGAACAGGCTGTTTCTCCCAACTCAAATTAGCATCCATATAGCAGGAGGGAGGTGGCCTAGCTGTGGCCTTGGATGTGGTTTGTGTGCTGCCAGGGGCACTCCTGCCACAGGTGGGGAGCCACATCTGATGTCAGTCTGCACCAAAATACATCAAGGCAGTATTGCCTTCATGCTCCATAGAACAAGACCTGCAATGAGTGAATTATTTAGTGGTGATGCACATCCTCTGAATATTCTTGCCCTATTTAGGAGCACACAAATGAAATAGTTGTTATGAGAATTTTCTCATCATCCTGTACATCAAACGCATGCCAGACAGTTTGGGCAATAGGCTGGTACCTCAGCCATGAATCAGTTTGTGATTACTGCTGGTCTGGTTTTCTTTCTTTGTTTTTACTTTTTACTACTTCCAATATTTTTAAATTGTAAGAAATATGATGCAATGCTAAACACTGAAGTTAAATCAGAAACAGTGTATCAAGAAGTACTTCTCCTCTGAATGGTGAAGAACATTTTGCAGTTAAGGTGCAAAAGAACAACTTGTAGCTTGTCTTCCTGAGGAATTTGGTAGAGGTGAGGACTGGAAAGAAGCATTCTTACTTAGGTTTGACAGCAACTTTAGTCTGCCATGGTCTTCTTGGATGTGCCTTGCTATTCTTGTATCTTTTTCGTATAAGAGAAAGTGGTAAGTCCAGTGCCCCTGGGACAAATTCAGAAAAAGTGCATAGAAAGGGGCCAGATTTCTTCGAGGATTTTCAGTTAGTTCCCTTTCTGTCTCCCTTTGGGAGTTTAACTTCTTAAAACACTTGCAAACATGGGTAAAGTGCCCATTAGAAGGGTCCCACACGGCTCAAGTGCAGCTGGTGTGGAGCATGTTGCTATGCCTGCTTACACACTTCGTATATGAGTAGGAACAATAACTTGTTTTAACAGCAAGTTTGGGTGGGGAGACTTGGGAAAGTTATGGATAATCAAGTGGTGAAATTGACAGGCATAAGTTCAAGCATGTTAAACTCCTGGGACATGTGTTTTCACTCAGAATAAAGAGGCTGGAGTTTGTAGCAATTTAAACAGAATTAAGCTACAGAAAATGAAAGCAATTTTATTCCTCTGTAAGAGCGCCCATATGGCGTTTATCAACCTGCAGGTTAGGCATACTTACATTCCACCTTTATTTGATTAACCTTCCAGCATGCCTTCATAATAGGCTTGGTCTACGATTTTTCAGTTAGTTCAGGAAGCCTAAACTATGCTATTTTACAAATACCATTCCTTGTTTGTGAACTAATATGGAACCCATTGCTAACTGCAATTGCACTAAAATTGCTGTAATAGTTGCTTAATAAATACACAAGATTAAATATTTCTACCTTAAAAATAATTTTAAAAAAAAGACATACTATACTAGGACTAGCTCTCATTTCTCCAGAAATGAGCTTTTGTTTGTTCATGAATAAGTAACATTTTTTTTCTTTCCCAAAGAGTAGTGGCTCCATCAGGTACATCTATCCTCTGAAATAACAACTCCCCAGTTCGTTTCCAGGTTCTGTCCTCTAATCGTCCACGTTCGTCCAGTTCCAGTCTCATTTGGCATGAACCTGCTAGGTTTCTCCAAGACAAGACGTCTGTATGCTTCTGAGGATGCTTGCACTCAGGGCACCCTCCAGGACACCACTGAGGGACAGATTTTGCTGCCTCTGCCTCATACAGCATCTGTCAGCAGGCAGTGTGGGGTGTCGGTGGGGGTATGTCCAACACACTATATACATCTTATATTTTCTTTGGACTGAATCTAACATCAGGAATGCATTAATGTACTCCTATATGCCAAATGCCATGCTCCCTATACCTCTCTCTCTCTTTTCTTTTCAAAATTAGAGACCAACTTCTGGTTTCATTTCTTCTTATTGAAGGTACATCTTCAGTCATGTTTCTCATTGGAACGAGATGATATTCCAGGTCCTTCCCAGCCCGACCATTCCATAATTCTGTGATATATCTGTGTGCATGTGCCTGCTGGGATCACCTGCTGCACCTGGGGAGCCACAGCAGCCTGGCCTCTGTCAGTCTGCTGCCTGCCCCTTGTGCACAAACACAGCCTAGAGATTTTTTCCTCCGTTTACTGCTGCACCAGCCTTTCCTCTGGAGGGAGGATGGGAGCTGTAATCTCCTCCAAGGCTGATGCAGTTGGTGTGGAGTGGGTAGGCTGTCAAAAGGGCCAGCATCCTTCCCCTCAGGATCAAATGTGTCATCCCTGAGATTTTCTATCTGGCAGGGAAGCAGTAGTCCTGAGGTTACTCCAGAGCTTGGCTCCCCTGTCCTGAATTACTTCATAAAATGAGCTTCCCAATCAAAGATTATGTTTTCCCACTATGTTAAGCTTACTGTTGCATTCAAAGATGATTTTATAGCATTTAGGTTAGTGATGGACATCATCTTGTGTCTGATGCAACAGACTTCATAGTACATTTGTCAAAAATGGATATTCTGCTAATAAAATGTTATTAGAACAACTGTTTGCAAAGGTTTGAGTCTCGTCTATGCTTACTTTAGTACGGTTAATTGAGGGGTAGTTAGAGCATGAAAGCATTCATATGTTCATTTAAAAACAAAAAAGCAATTAAAAAATAATTAATATTTTAAAATTCTAATTGATCATAGGGATCTGTTTTCCACTGAATGGCTCAGACACTTGAGTGGTTTTTACATTATGTGTGAAATGGTTCTAACATAATATATACCTTGTTTAGAATTTAATTTCTTAAAACTATCACACTAAAATGTTTTTAAAAATCGAAAAATTTCATAGAAAATTGGAAGTTTGCAATGAAAAATCATTCAGACCATGGGTCCTCTGTGAAAAAAAAAAGTTTTAAATTCTGAGGTCATTACCTGACTTCAGCAATCTAATAGATACAAAATAAAAAATGTTCTAATTATCAGCAATTATCAATCTTGAGTCACACACAGCACATGATGTTGTTTTATGGCCCCCCAATTAGGTACAGGCCAGAACTGACAAACATTGTGTGCCTCCACTGCAGACTCTGGGAGGGATGCATCTTGCTTAACCTTAAGTAAGCAAACTTCAGGCACCTCACTGTGAGCTAGTCACCTTCAAAGCCCAGTTAAGAGAAGCAGGCATTTCTAGAGGATGATTTGTCTTAAAGATCTATCTTAGAGGAAGAGGAATTGCCCTCTGGAAATAACTGTGTCTCTCAACAGGCTGTAAAATGATCCAATAGTGAATAATTCAGACCCAGAAATTTAATTTCTCAGAAAATCTAAGTTTGAGTAAATGGAGCCCATACTCTATGTGCACAAACCCAGGGGCTAATGTGACAAAGCAACAAAAGCAATGCTGGGCATGTGTGCGCTTGAGCAGAAGTCAGAAGAGCATTGCACGAAGCCATGTGCTTTGGGCATCTAAACCCACTGGTTATCTCAAGGACAACAGGAGAACTTTCCTTGGGTGTATGAAGTGTACCTAGTTTGAAGAGGTCATCCATACTCCTCTCAGTCTTGGTTTACAGACTTACATCTTTACATGATATAACTTGACTGAAATAGGCCAGCAACCTTCCTTATACATTTCATATGGGAGCTAAAATATTATGTTTATGGTCAACATTATAAAGTGTCCTCATATGTATGTACTCATATCTACACATTTTAACCTGCAGCTTAATTAAAGTTACTCAGGCAATCTAAAGGAAATTATTAAGATGTGTAGGTATACACCCATACCTAATTGATTTTTTTCTGTTGTGGTAAATCTCTTCCAGGCATTCCAGTTAGTCATAACTCTAATAATGTTGCATTTTTCTTAATAACAGGTGCATGTGATGATATGTTCCTCTTGTTGGTTTTTTGTTTTTGTTTTTGCTGGTTGGGGGTTTTGTTGTTTGCGGTAAGTTTTTGTTTGGTTGGGGTTTTATTCTTTTATATTTATAACTAGCATCAGCTGATCTAATGCACCCATATGTGTCTCTGAACCATAGCTGGATAACCCCATAGACAACAGCTCCAGATTACTGTGTGTTACCATAATATTTTCCTGGGATGTGTCCATGCGGTTCCAGCAGTGCACAAGGCAAGGCAGTGATGTCCCAACAGTGGACTCAAGCTTGAGCAGA
The DNA here is from genome assembly GCA_013398015.1 of Oreocharis arfaki. Lineage (NCBI taxonomy): Eukaryota > Metazoa > Chordata > Aves > Passeriformes > Paramythiidae > Oreocharis > Oreocharis arfaki. The sequence goes on along the minus strand of VZRR01011200.1, from coordinate 2,513,653 downwards.
TGGCTGTGGCGCATTCTGATCTCCTTCCTCCTGGACTTCTTTGGGTGAAGAGTTTGCTTTTGGGTGAAATTCCCTTGGGTGAAACCTCAAGTATGGAGGAGTGAGTGGCAAAATTCCCACTGACTTCAGATGGACCAAGATTTTACCCTTAGAGTAACTGTTACTATGGTGCCAGACCTCAGGTTTTCAAGGAAGACACATGCCCCAGAAACAGTCTGAAATGAGGGCTCTGCTTTTCCCACACAACCAAAAAACAAAACCAGTTTATGCCACCTGAAAATCTGAGCTCTTGATGTCCTTTCATTTTGGCAAATGCCAATGAATCTCCAGTTGATGCTGTGTAAAGTCAAAAGTTTTGAGTGTGTTTAGTCTGTCATATTAAACCACTGAAGAAGAGATTCTGTTTCAGTACTGCTAAAAAGTAATATTTCTATGACTTAGATCTAATGAAGCTACTTGTTATGCTCAATATCTTGTTTTATGGGCAAAGTGGAAACAACTTACATATAAAGACAGAAATTTATTGTTAGTATAATTGAAACCCTACGAGTCTAATCTGAAAGTCATTACTATTCCATATACAGCTATTGCAGAAAAAAAAAGACTATGTCTATGCAGAAAAAGTTGCAACTGCAGTAGTAATAATAATACACCTAAAACTGCAACTCCTGAGTTTCTATGCCTTCTCCTGGTAAAATGATCCCTCTTCTCCTGCTCTTTCAGGTCTGTGGGCAGCTGCTTTTGCTCTGGTGTTGGAGTTGGCAGGATTATGGATATATTATGGCATCTGTAGTTCTTCACCAGGAGGAATTTGATATTCATGTTGATAGTTTCCTTTTCCTCACTCTAGGATCAAATATTTGGGTGCATTTTCGCATGTCAGCTAACATGCTTTTACATCTTTGCTCTTTCTAAAATGGTCTGAACTCTACATCAGATGTGAATTTGCTAAGGACAGAGCATTATACGTATGCTAGATACTGTTTCTTCATTCTACTTGCTGCCCTAGAACCAGTTTTGTCCAGCCTCAGGTCTGCATTTCTTTATCTGACACTGGTGAGTTGTTTATAGCTCTGGGGTCTCCAGAGCCAAACCTGTGCCCCATCTCCTGTCACCCAGTGCTGGTACTCCCCTACACCACACCTGGGATCTGCACATCTCAGAGCCAGTGCTGTCTTGCCCAGGTGGAATTTCTTCTGCTGCATCACTCCTGTGCAGTCACAAGACCACAGCACTACCATACAGCAATAAACAAACCAAACCAAAACAATCACAGGTACCTGGGCAGAAGGAAAACTGCAGTTACAGCTAAAGCAAGTTAAAGTGAAGCTGAGGGCAGGTCAGACAGAGCAAGCTGGACTGGCTTCAGTGCTGAGGCTTGGCAAAACCAACACAAAACTCATAGTCAGACACTGGCCACAGAGATGTTGTGTTGCAGGTCTGTGTGAGCACAAAGTTTGAGTCCTGCTGTTGAAGCAGGTAGCTAACTCCCTATACTGAATGAAGTGCATGAGAACAAAATCTATGGAAGAAATTAATTTACAGCACATCTTGGAAAGAAAAGGTTTTAGCACTACAGAAGCAAGGAGAAAGTCCTCCAATGCCCTCATAAATCTTGGGGCGGGGCGGGGGGGAGAACGTTTATATCAAATTTATGTAAAAGTGTTGAGGTTATTTGTTGGAAGGATTTAATTTCTTTAAGGATAGGAGTTGACTGAAATATCCCTTCTAATATCTGTTCACTAATCTTGAAAGTTCTCATGCAGAAAGCTTCTTCAAAGTATCTTTTTGCCTGGTGCACCATAGCTATATTTATTTCTGTATTCTAGATAGTGTAGATACAGGTGATGTTAAAAAGACAAACTCTGGTTTCGTGTGGTTTTTCTTTTCTCAGGCTTCTTTTGCTTGTCTCTTCAGATTTCTCCCTGAAGAATTACTTTGGTTATTTATGCTGCTCTGTTCACCAAGAATAAAGCTTTATTTTTACACTGATCTAAAATTGACTGAGCTCGTAAAATACTTCACACTGGTTTGTTTTTGTGGTGGAGGCAGTTCTTCATGTTTTTTAATGTATGTCTAACAGATGCCTTTTGTATTATTAAAAATCTTATTTAAGGAGTGGGGGCACAGTCCGTTTCTTTCTATGCTGAGGATGCTCACCCAGGACATGCAGAGTTCATTAGGTTAGCGGGGGCCAGCTCTATCAATTGATTTTTGGGTTTGGGCCTTTTGCTTCCTCTGAAGCTGAGGTGGGAGAAGAGGAAGGGTTTTCCAGCATAAATTCTCCAGCACTCACTTGGGGACAAGACCCTGCGCGATGCCAGATTACATCCCCACCATCAATCACTTCAGACCCAAGCCCCCGGGTATATCTGACTTCAGGGCTTTGGGTTTGACCAGAAGTAAAGAGTGGCATGGATCTCCCTTCAGGCAGGAGCCATGTGCTTGATGAATCTGCACAGGTCTGGGCCTGGGTGGGTGCCCCAGCCCGCAGCCCTCGCTGTGGAGCTGCTCTGCAGGCGCAGACACAGTGACACGATCCCCCCACTTCACCCAGGGGCTGCTCAGGAAAAAGGGGTGGGAACCCCCCAGCTGGGCAGTGGCTGCCCAGGAACTGCAGGACCACAGTGCTGCCCTGAAGTGTTTGTGTCTCAATCTCATCTCAGGGCCCTGGAGCCTTCGGTGGATGCAAGTACGAAGCGTGGCAATTCAGAGAGTGTTATGTATGTGTGAAAGCTAAAATTGTTTAAAGTGTAAGCTGAAAGGTCTGACCTCTTAAATAAGAATATTTTAAAAAGATTGCAGTATCAGCGTTCCGTGGAGAAATACCACTTCTAAAAAAGTCAGGAGGATATTTTTATAATGCTTGACTTTTTTATGTTGAAATAATGGCAAATCCTTATGTTCCCTTACTCTCCCCATCTCACCACTCCAGATGAAAATGGGAGTGAAAAGTAGGACTCCTTGAATAAATAAAAACAATATTTAAACTCTTCAAATGTATTATTTTTCTATCACTAACAAGAATATACTAAAACTTAAAATAGCAGCTAACTTCTTTTCTGGTGAGAAGTTAACTTTTTTTCCAGTGGGAAGTAAGGAAAAGTCTTCCTCCTCCTCTGCTTCTAATTTTGATCTTTTCACTTACTCTAGTGACACAGAGAACAATAAGTGTGAGAAAAAGAAAAAAATAGGAAAGAGATTTATAGAATGAAACACTGAGTGTGCATTTTTGTTAATTTTGAAATTTTGCTTAAATATGATATATAGTATTTAAAATATTTTATTTCTTTGAACTCTTGAGTTGTTATAACTCTGACAAAAAGAACTTCTTAAAGGTTTTGTATCTAAGTGTTCAGGTCAGAAAATTTACTTTTAAAGAAATGGCCAGATTTCAGAGTACCCACACTTTTCAGTATTTCCAGGGGAAACAATGCATATTGTTGCCACTTTTTGAATACTGACCTTTTTGCAAACTATCTTCAACTAAGCACCAGCAACATTTGCATGTATTCTTTAATGTCATGTTGACTAAACATGAGAGCAAGCCTTTCAATAAGAGAATGAATATCTGAGCACATCTCATGAGGGCAAAAACACATTTTTGTTAGAAAGCAGAAGAACGCCCTTTTAGCAATTAAATAATGTTACCGTCGTAACGGCCTTAAATTTTAAAATGTGGGAAACATTTTCTTAGGTTGACATTGCAAGAGGAAACTCATGTATGTATCAAGCCTCTCTAGGTTCAGGTGTTTGCCACATGTCCCACAGCTGTATATTTTCTCTTTACCTGTCTCCTTTCCATTCTGTTCCCACCATCCCCCGGCCCTTCCCGTCAGATTTCAGACTCTCACAGATACTTTTTGGGAAAGTTGAGTTGCTGCTGGTTGCTGCAAGGCACACTGCACCCTGACTATCCGTCTTATGGGGAGATTTACCCACGTGGACCAAACATAAACTGATCTATGCATAGCAGATCTGGGAAGTTTGTGGTTACCAGTGTTATTTGTTTGCTTATGGAAGGAAAACATAGTCCGTAGTAGAGTCTGGCTTTTTTTCTTTAATGTTCTTTTGCTTGTTGCACTGCCTAATTTTCCACATACATTATTTATTTTACTTTGGTGTATTTTGAGATAAATCAGCTCTCATAAAACTTTTAAATGAGCATTTCCTAACCTGTTGTGGTCAGCATTACTTTTCTTGGTTTCTTAAAGATAATTCTTGTTATTCATGTTACATACAGACAAGCTACATAGGCTGTGTTTGTCCTTTTCATCTCTTACAGGTTAACTGAATGATTAAGGAGGTCACTGAAGTGAGTATGGTAGAAGAAGAAGGCCAAAAAGCCCGTCATCAGAGCCACTCAGGTCACTCAGGTTTAATGACTGACAGAATACGGTCCAAAAAATATTTTATTCTATGAAGTAATTTGATTCCTATGCAAATGTGTAATTACAGAAACAACCCAGATTGTTTATCCCAGAGAACATCTGTTCTGGTTTTCTGGAGGTGTTCAGTTTACCATCTTACTATTAAAAGCAATTTGTAGCTGGTATATTGACCTGACCAGTCTGATAATTAGGCAGGGCATTCTGAATGAAGTATTTTAATACTTCATCAAAAAGTTTGTACCACATGTTCCTTGCATATTCCACCTTAAATATTCACTCAAACGGTTAGATTTCTGAAACAGAATAAGAAATTGATTGATTTTTTATTTAATGAATTACTGCTTCTTGGTTACCTATTATGCATATTTCAACTCAGTGTGTAATATCATTATATATATATGCATGTATAATAATGGAGGTCTGTCAGTAAAACATATTTACCCTATGGCCAAGCTGGATTGTTGCTTCTGCACTTCGAGTATTTTTCCTCTGTTTTAAACTTCATATCATCAAGCTTCCTCTTATTGATTTCTTCACTTTGGTTTTTATTTACTCGGTCACTTGGAATAGGAAAACCTGGTAAATTGGAGAAAGATGTTAATAGTATTTTGATGTATTATTGGTACTTCTCCCTCAAGTAAGGTCACTTTCTACTCTCTGTGGGCTATGGAAAACAATAAAAAACCTAAATCTGTTTACTAAAGATATTGGCATTTGACACCGTCTTTGCCTTAAAAAACACTGAAATATGATTAACTCTTACTAAAATAAGATCACTTTTATTTATCCTATGTTAAACAGCATGACCTTTTCAGCACCAATTTACATGTCACAGATTTGCTAAAAAAGACTCCATGGTATGATTAATGAACAGTTCCACTCAAAGGAATGAAATCTCCAAAGACAGTTAGTATCTGTCCCTCCCCAGATGCCCCTGAGAAGCCAGATTTGCCTTACTGCTGGCAAATTTGGGGATAATGTAACCCAGCATTTCCATTTAGTTAGCCGGATGTGGTCCCGCCTCCAGAGCCTCCACATGCAGTTGGCTTTAATGTGTTTCCTGGGAGGAGACAATCAGAGGAAACAGAAACCTCAGAAGCAAAGCACCAGCTGCTGCTTTGGGTGCAGCACACTCAGGGGTACCCCCACTTATGCACCTTCCAAAGGGACAAAAGAAGCTCATTTAGGGCAGCCTCGCCCAGGACGGCCTCTGCTGTGCTGAGGCTGCAAATTGGTGATGATGCAGTCCCAGCTGCCTGGGTGTGCTCCCCATCTCCTGCTGCTCAACGTGCTCCTGCAGATCCAGGGGCTGCTGCCCAGCTGTGTAACATCAAATTCTAGGAGTGATTTGGGCCCAGAGGAAGGCAGTCCTGAAAGACCTGTTTTCAGTAGAAGGTGGATTTCACCCCAAGCCTCTATCTTTCCAAAGATGTAATGTTATTGCTTAGACTTGTATTAAACTGTTCTGTCATGGAGTGATTCCAATTCTGAGATGTCCGATTTTCTTCAGATGTACAAAGAACTTCAGGATTATTTGTGATGAAAAGTTACAAATTTTATGCTACTGTTCAGTACATGCCTGTCTAGAGAGCTTTACCCTTTCCAAATCAGTTCTCCATTCACATATCACCGAGAGCTTTCATTGCTAGGTAACATGAAACACACCTGTGTTCTCCCCTCATTGCTCCTATTTAGGCTTGCATTTCATTCCCAAATTGCAGCTGCACTGTCTGTCAGCTTCAAATAACAATTTTCTCTCATTCCTCTCTGACTTAATTTGAACAATTTAATTTTGGTTAACCTCTCATCTTCAGAACCTGAAAGACATGAATGTGCAACACCTGGCACAGAGCCTTGTGCAAAATCACAGGACAGGGAGCGGAAGCAACTCTCCTGCAGTGGGAATGAGCAGAGGTTATGGCCCCAGTCTGGGAAAACAGACGTGCGCTTGTTGTAAAGCACAAGAAATATTCACAGGTAGGACTTTGAGCACACATAGTTGTACTGCTGGATTGCTGCCTCTGTTATTCTGATACATGCCCATCGTGTAAGACACTGACACCTCATCTTAGAGTATAATTTTTTGTGTAACCCAAGAACTTATAGCATCAGAGAATGGTTTGTGCTGGAAGGGATCTTAAAGAGCATCAATTTCCAGCTGCCCAGCCATGGGCAGGGATACCTTCCACTAGACCAGGATGCTCAAAGCCGCATCCAACCTGGCCTTGGGATGGAGCATCCACAACTATCCTCACAGTAAACAGTATTTTCCTTATATGTAATTTAAACCTATCCTCTTTCAGTAAGCCATTCCCCCTTGTCCTATCCCTACATGCCCTTGTGAAAAGTCCCTCTCCAGCTTTCCTGTAAACTTTTAGGTCATGGAAGATGTTATAAGGTCTCCTGGAGCCTTTTCCTCTCCTGGATGAACAACTCCAACTCTTTCAGCCTTTTTTCACAGGAGAGGTGCTTCGGCCCTCTGATCATCTTTGTGGCTTTCTCTGGACTTGTTCCCGCAGGTCCATGTCTTTCTTATTTTGGGGTCCCTGGGGCTGGACACTGTACTCCGCTGTGGGGTGGGGTCTCATGCCAGCAGAGGGGCAGAATCTTCCCCCTCACCCTGCTGCCCATGCTGCTTGTTGATGCAGCCCAAGACATGTTTGGCTTTCTGTCATGCAAGTGCACTCAATCCCACTGTCCATGTCACTGACAAAGATGTTAAACAGGTACCAAAATCTGGTGTTCCCCTGAGGAACATCACTCATCACTGGTCTCCACTTGGATGTTGATTGCAACCCTCTGAATATGGCCTTCCAGCCAGTTCCTTATCCACTGAGTGGATAATCTGCCATACCCATGACTCTCTAGGTTAGAAACAAGGACATGATGCCAAGCAGTGTCAAGTGCTTTGCACAAACCCAGGCAGGTGATGGCAGCTGCTCTTCCCTCACCCGCCATCTCTGTAACTCCGTCATAGAAGGCCACCAAATTTGTCAGGCACAATTTGCCCTTAGTGAAGCCATGTTGTCTTTCACTAAGCACTTCCTCGTTTTCTGTGTGCCTTAGCACAACTGCCAGGAGGATCAGCTTTATGAACTTGCCAGGCACAAAGGTAAGACTGATTAGCCTGTGGTTACCTAGGTCTTCCTTTTTCCTCTTTTTAAAAATGGGGGTTATGTTTCCCCTTTTCCAGCCAGTGGGAGCTTCACTGGACTGCCATGACATCTCAAATATGTTGGACAGTGCCTTAGCAACTTCATCCACCAGCTTCCTCAGAACCCTGTGCGTGCATCTCATCAGGTCCCATGGACTCATGCACCTTCAGCTTCCTGTGATGGTCTCAGACCTGATCTTCTCCCGTGGTGGGCAGCTCTTCATTCTCCCAGTCCCTGCCTTTGCCTTCTGTGGCTTGGGTGGTGTGGCTGGAGAGCTTGCTGGTGAGGAATGAGGCCAAAAGCCATTGAGCAGCTCAGCTTTCTCCACTTCCCAGGTAACCAGCTCTCCTGTTTCCCTCCAGAGAGGGCCCACATTCCCTAGTCTTCCTTTTATCACTGATGTACTGTACAAGCTTCTCTTCTTGCCCTTGACATCCCTGGCCAGCTTTAATTCTATCAGGGCTTTAGCTCTCCTAACCTGATCCCTGGCTGCTTGGACAATTTCTCTGTATTCCTCCCATGCTACCTGTCCTTGCTTTCACCCTCTGTAGGCTTTGTTTCTGTGTTTGAGTTTGTCCAGGAGTTCCTTGTCCATCCACACAGGCCTCCTGGCATTTTTGCCTGTCTTCCTCTTTGTTGGGAAGCATGGCTTCAGAGCTTGGAAGAGGTGATCTTGGAATATTAACCAGCTTCCTAGGGCTCCTCCTCCCTTCAGGGTGGTACTCTACCAAGCAGGTCCCTGAAGAAGCCAACGTCTGCTCTCCTGTAGCCCAGGGCACCGAGCTGGCTGTGCACCCTCCTCACTGCCCTGAGGATCTCAAACTTCAGCTTTCCATGGTCTCTCCAGCCCGGGCTGCCCTTGAGCCTCACATTCCTCACCAGCCCCTCATTTGTGAGAGCAAGGTCCAGCACAGCACCTCTCCTCAATGGCTCCTCTGTCACTTGGAGTAGAAAGTTATCATTAGTGCATTCCAGAGACTTCCTGGATTGCCTGTGCCCTGCTGTATTGTCCTTCCAACAGATGTTGGGGTGGCTGAAGTCCCCCTTGGGGAGCAGGACTTGTGAATGGAAAACACTTTTTCCATTCTCCTGCCTGTCTATTGGTGCAATTTGCTTCTCTGTCACGGAATGCTATGAAGAAAGAATTCATTATCTCAAACATCACGCAGAGACTAGTTTCTGTTTCTTAAAAATCCATAGGTATAGTGTCTCATGAGCAAAAATAATATCAGATTTCTTTAAAGGAAAAGGAATAGCACTTTTAAGTTTAATGTCCTTAATTTTTTTAGATGTGATAATGTATTACTTTTGCATTATTCATGTACTTGTATTGTTTTGTATTATATATGTATTAATTTTACGAAGAAAAAAGATTAAGATTGGGTTTTTATCTACTTGTTTTGAAGCAACAGTTTGACAATCTGTATCCTTGTCTCGGGAAAATGTGGAAAACAAACTCCTTAATAAACATTTTTATTCTTTGCTAAAGCAGCAAGGAAACCTTTGCAGTCTATGGCTTTTACATGCTGGTACAGAACATTCTATTCACCCACTCTTTCAAGAAAAATAAAGCTCTGTGTGAAATAGTGGAAAATAATTTTCCTGAAAAATATGCAAGCGTTTCTTTGAAGTAAAAAAGGGGTGGCTGTGATGACCAGACAGAATTACACTTCCTTGATCAAATAGTTAACAACAGAGGAATCCAAAGGAGAGAGTATTCAAAAACAGTGGGAAGAAGATTAGTGGTGATTTGCAAAAGATTAACAGGACACATTTTTCAGTAGTTCATTTTCTAGTCTGGACAAAGGGAGCATGTTTGAATCTTCAGAGGTACATGTGCAGTTCTGTGCAAACGTGTGTGTCACAGCTTGATCAGGGTGTCTCTGGAGGAGGAATAGTCTCTTATTAGGATGTCCCTTTTGAAACATTTAACTTGGAAAACAAAGAAAAGCACAATTGAAGTGTTACAGTCAGTAACACCCCTCTTTAGGGTCCCAGTCATCAAAACTGTGCTGTGCATGCATTTGTTATTTATTTATTCAGACAAAAATAGTATATCCTCATGATTCTGTGTAAATAAAATGAGTGTGATTTAGTTCATTGTGGAATGTGGTATGGATCTAATGGGGCATATTATCAGTGCAATGTCTTCAAGGTACCAGGAAACCAAAGGGCATGAACAAAGCTACAGACATTACCAATTCCACACATTTATATCTCTCAGCAGGTGTAGGTTACAAAAATTATATCCATTCATATAATTACATAGCATATAGAAAATCAGGCTGCCAGGCTATGCCAACATTTCTAGAGTGTCTAATACTGTCTAATACTAACACTTTACCATTACAAAATATTGTCTTTCAGTTCCCTTCTCTTGCAATCTAACCGTATTTCAACCAAGGATCCAAAAGCTATGGCCTATATGTAGGCTCCGGCTTCATGTGTGAATCAAGTTTATAAGAGCTCAGCTGTATTTGAAGAAATCTAATTATTTCCTTTAGCAACAGAGGTTTCTGTGGTTGCTTGCAGGTTTTCTTTAGTACTTCTGAAGGCAAAGAATGTGGATGGATAGTCCCTTAGGCTCCTCCTGTGGTCAGTGAGGAAAGAAACAGTCCTTTGGAAAATGACTCATTTTCTGGAAATAACATTTAAGACAGATGAAATAAATTTCCCCCGAATGTCTCTCCTCCTATATTGACTGCAGGCAGAGACAGGTTTGGGCTGGGTACCTGGCCAACACAGCCGGGCAGTGTTGGATGAGGTGGATCCCATCTCCCTGGTTAGTCTTTAAGGTGCTCTGCAGCCGGAACGTGCTGAGGCATCACCAGGCAAATACTCTCCAGAGCCTCGTGACTGGCCCTGATGCCCTGTCCTCTGCCACCAGAGACAGAGGGTTGCCAGGTGACTGCTGGCCCTTGGAACAACAGCTCATGTGTTTATGTAATAGAAGCACTGATCAAGTGCCATATAACTCTGAGCAATTAAGAACAACAGTAATAATTCAGGAATCAGTAAAAATGTAGCATTGGATTTCTAGCTAGCTCTGATCAGCACAAATCTCAAGACATTTTAAATAGTCAGGTATTTGAAATGCCATGCAATTCATGGTAAGTGCAATTAGGCTAAGTTCTCTGGCCCAGTTTCTGTGTAAGTGATTGCTTTAACCTAACCAAATTTCCCTAGCAGGGTGTAATGGTAAAGTGTTTTCTTCCTCCTGCCTCAGGTTGCTGCAATGCACAGGTGACAGCACTAAATTGTCCCTGGAACTTTGTGCTGTCCAGGCCAGGCTTTGTTGCCTGTCAGGCCACAGGCACAGCCACACCAGCCTGCCTGGGGGTACCTGGAGAGATCAGAGGGAGGACAGAGTGCAAAAGTCTGGTGTAGTCACGGGAAGGATTTCCCCTATATAAAGTCTCTTCGCAGTAATGCATTTTCTTATGGCTCTTTTCCTTTATCCCAAGCACAAATACAGGCTGGGTGACCTGGAAAAAGATGGGTTTTAGAGGAAATGTTGCATGGAGTAAGATGTTAAGCTTTAGCTACATGTTCATATTCTTTCACAGCAATGCCCTGTATCCCCCTCAGCTGTGGATCTCAGCTGCCTGCCTGGACTGTCTTGCTCAGCTCTGATATGTACAGGCACTAAAACAGGGTCTTGAGAGCATTTCTGTGTTTTAAATACCTTGAGTATCTGGACCACTGTGTTTATCTGAACAGCACTATATTAAATGGAGCTATTCTAGAATTTCATCAATATTTCATATAGATTGTGGTGCACAGCATTTGCATTCCTCTATTAATGTATCCTTTTTATAATGTTGACCTTCTTTGTTTAACTTTCTCTCTTGTCTTATTAGGAGCCTTCCTAGGCCATGGTAAAAATCAGCTTAGGGACTGTGTGTGTGCTCCATATTTGCAATTTGTCTCCTGGCATAGCACACATAATTTATAATCTGAAATAGATCTACAATATATTAACAAATACACTGTGGATATCTGGATGCTGTTTTGGTGCTCCTCAGCTTTAGAGCTCCTCAGCTTTAGAGGAGGATGACATAAGGTCACTGTGCAAGCAAGGAGCACAACATCTTGGTAAGGAACTTCTCTGAAAGTGGTCAGACAGAACAGCTTAGGTTAGAGCTGTGCAAAATACATGCTTTGCACTCTGTTGCATTCCAGCTTGAAGCTGGAGGTCAAAAGGCAGCAGTGAGCCAAAAGATTTGCCCTGCAGAAAGTGGGGCAGGAGGAAATCACCAGTGGCTGCATGTTGCCACAGGCTGGTGCAAACCCAGTGTGTGTAGCCCTCATGACCTGACTTGTGTTCTGAAAGCAGGAAAAGGAAAAGTTGGTCCTACTCAGGGGCTTCAGCAGGATAACAAACATAGGCAGGACTGTATGGATATATGTGTTCTCTGTAGCAAATTGGTTTCTAACCAACCAAACCATAAGCAGACATTTGAATAATTCAGTATCACAACAGACATGGATATGTGAAAGAGTAAGAGGACGTCAGATGCAAAGCACAGTGGAAAAATCATCCTTATACTTCAAAGAGGCTCGTGCTGGAGACAGCAAAGGATCTAACTCCTACAGAGAAACTATGGTGCATAGAGTAATCTTAAAAGCTGGCATTTTGGTTTGAAGTGTAGTCAAATAGCTTTGGAGAAATGTTGAGGCTGTTTTGACACAAATACTGGTTTAGATGCTATTTCCTCCTTAGGTGATCTGTGGGTGTTGGGCATTTTTGAGTATTGGTCATTGGCTCTCTATTAGACTTGCTAGGTTTTTACATCTACCGTGACTAGAAGAAATTCTAGTCACATATACTCATATGTATACACATCTACACATAATGCTTCTATTCTCATACGTTTCGCTCTTAAGCCAAGAGAGAAAATAAAATTAGTTGAAGATAGAAATAGTTGAAAATAAAGTCAGCCGAAGGCATGCACTTGCTAAAACTCAAGCATATTCCTATAGCATGAGGTGGTAAAGTCCAATTGCTTTGATTTTCCAAATTTCTTTGGAAAAGAAAGAAAATGAGAAAAGTGTTCAAGTTCATGCTGAAAAGTTGATGATAATTCCCATATACCACAAAGGACTAGAAATTGATACTTTTATAATATTTTGCATAATTTTAAATTAAAATAGGGTTGTCCAACACAGAAAAATAATTGACTGCTGCCTTTTGAAAGCAAAAAATAACTGATTGCATAAATATTATTTCTATCACCAAAATTCTAGCTTTTGGTGAGGTACCACATCCCATAGTTGAAATCTTGTTAAAGTTATTTGGCTGAATCAGTACACAATGTCATTTGCAGCTGGAGTCTACTGGGTGCTGGATTGTTCTTACCTTCTTTTCCTCTTTGGCTACATGGGCTGATAAGGACTCTTCTTGGGGAAGCTCTGTTGAGAGGCAGGGAGTTTCTCATTTATGCTATGCTTTCACGGAAGCTGGGACATCTTTCACAATTTAAACCTGCAAACCTCACACATTTGGGAGAAAAATGGCTTTGTGATGTGTGGGACACAACCTTTCACTACTGCTGTCCGTGGTTTCTTCCTGTGTGGTGGGGATGACCCTTGTCTTCTCTGAAGTACTACTGCTCCCTTTTTGTTGGCTGATGATGATTGTTCCCTACTCTCAAAGGATATTTTAAAACAATAACCTTTCCAGAAATATTTCCAGAATATTTCCAGAAAATATCAGTCTGTGCAAGCTCATTGATGAATTATTGTTAAATATTAACATAATAGAAAAGGAGTGAGAAAGAAAAATCTCTGATTCAGTTTTATTCTGTGCCACACAGGCTCTGTCTGATACTGCTCCTAGCACCCCTGTAAGGCTCTGAGAAAAACATTTGAGCTGTACCCTCTGGTACAGATCCTCTGAGGCAAAAAAGCCAGTGAAAAACTGCAATACTCAGAGTTAAAATCCTAAAAATATTCATGGTATCCTGTCTCTTCATCAAAAACTACAGGAACCCCTTAGGAAATGACAACATGCAGTAGCACTTAGAGATGATAGGATGATATAAATGTGTGTGTATGTATAGTCTTTAAAAATCTGGTGATTATATAAATATATAGACTTAGCGACATAGAGATATACAGATACAGAAATATAGAGAAGTAGAGAGATCATCTATGCCACTAAATCTATAAAAATGGAAGAAGAACACTTGGCTGAAGCTGAGCCCAGACAAGTTTCAGGTGATGCTGGTCAGAAAGAGATGTCTTTGTAGACCAAAGGTATTTTCCAAGATTCTGCCAAAGACGTCAGGCCCTCATTTGGACAACAGGTGCAATACTGTGGGTTTCTGTCTGGTTCTGCACAGTGAGTGGGTGATGAGGTTGAACAACTTTATTTTAGAGTGCCTCCTTGAATCTCCTCTTTGCTGATAATCTTGACAAGCATGTGGCCATGGCATTTGTCTGCTCCATGCTGGCACAGAGTAATTTCCTGAAGCCAAAGCTGGCCCACAGGCTGCCTCAGGCTGGGAGCCTGGCTGGCTGCTCTCCTGTGGCTGTTGTGAACTCCCAACCTGGCTCCAGTCTTGGCCAACATCCAAGAAGATCTCTTGGCTTCAGTTTTCAAACCGGTTAATGAATGTATCAATCCCCAGCTACGCCAAAATTTGTGAAGACAGCTCTGACCCTGGGGGATGTCAGAGGTGGGAGGACAAGAGAGGTAATGTGGGAAAGGCCCCAGCCTAGTGGAAGAACATTTGCTGCTGGAGCAGTGCCTCAGCGCTGGGAGCTGAGCCTGATGTTAGGAAGCTGTCCTCCAGGGGAAAGCCTCTGCTCCAGCTGTGGTGCTAACTAACAAAAAGTCCCGTTTAGTCCTCATATCCTTTCACTTCTCTTAGGATTAAACAGAACAAAATCAAGGTAGCTCTCTCAGGCAGATATTTGACTTTATAATGCACCTGAGACTACCCGAAGCCCACGAGGGGATTTGCTATTGATTTTGCATGAACAACTTTCATATTTTATAGCAGTGACAGAAGAAATCTCTGAGAAAGGAGAAATTCATGGCTGCCTTTAAAGGACAATAAAGTGAAAAGGACCAGTCCACAGAGAGTTGAATAAACATAAGCTAAATAGGACCAACTTTCCTTGAATCTGCCAGAAAAACAGTTCATTTTCAATAGCCACAAACTTGAGTGTTAACAGCAGCATCTTGGGGGACAACCTTCTATATTACACACAGATCCACTCCACACTCCTCCTGTGCATATTAGGGGTATTATAGGGGATATTAGGGAACGCCAGATCCTGCTAACAGCAGCATTTTATGAAATTCATTCAGAAAATGGGTTGAGAAACCCACACTCTTTCCTAGGAAATTTTAAGGCTGTCAATTTACTGGGCTGGAAATGGAAGACAATCCTAAAGAAGCAACTCAGAGTGGTGGCCAGTGGGTCTGCTGTCTTCACCACTGACACAGCAATGACGTGTGGAACCATCCCAGAGCCAAAATTGAGATAAATATTCCGTGTTTCCCTTCACTCCACATTTCTTGTTCTGCTTTTACCAGGCTGTTTGTTTCCTAGTTGACCCATCTGACATTCCTGCTAAATCAGACAGCTGTCCTTGGAAGGGCAAGAGAAAGAAAAACACAAAGAAAGGTGAGGCTGAAGCTGTGATACAGGACTTACTGTACCAAGCATTGCCAAAATAAATCCTGCACTCAGCAAAAGCCTTATCCCATAGTACTGCCACTCACAGACTTCAAGACCTGATTTCTCTGTGTCAGGACAAGTATTTTAGCATTTGCCTTCAAAAACACATTCTCAAGCTGAAATTAATTTAGAGTGGAATCACCCCACTGTAGATGAATTGAGATGCCTGGAGAATTCAGGCAGTATGGACACAATAGATAAAATAAAAAGGCTTCTTCACCAAATTCTTCCCTGCAGACATGGCAAGTCAGAGCCCCAGCAACCTTCACTTGATGGCAAACCCCAGGGAACCAGAAACAGCTAATAGAAGAGCAGTGTTTAGTCTGAGATGTCACTGAATTGATGGACTGGAATTAGTGGTCGATTCAGGATAAAGTCAGGGCAACCTGGAGTTGCCAGTGCTTTTGCAGGGATTTGCAGTCCTGCTCTTCCCAGCAGCTCCTGGTTTCATCTCTATCACAGGCCACATTGGGCTATTTTCAGACTCTGAGCAGGGAAGGAACAGGGACCTCTGAGCTGCCAGCAAGGTGGCCGTGGCTCAGGTGCTGGTCCTCTCATGGGTGTAAGAACCAAGGCTATCATGGCAATTACATGAGGTAAATAAGCTCCTTCAGCACAATACCCACCTGCCAGAACCAGCACAGCCTACCTTTTCTCAGGGGTCATTTGTTTCCTAATGAAGTCCAGAGCTGGGAAAAAATGCCAAGTGTCTTGTTCCCATTAGTACCATAATCCCCCATTTTCAACCATTAGGATTCATTTGCCCTCATGCCAATAGATTTTTGTTTTCCATTAGTTTTGACTGGAAATAACAAAGGCCTGCCTGTACAGACAGTTTTGTTGGTCTAACGCTGCGAATTTGGGGATTAAAGCACTCCCAATTCAGGCATGAGAAAAAGTAAGCTAAAGATACTGACTACAACAAGGTGTTACATATGGCAAAATGTCCCTTCAGTTCCTGTGGTACTCCCATGTGTGAGCCCAACCCTGCCCATATCCTTTATGTGGGCCTGTGCTCCACTCGGCTCTGCCAAGGAGCAGCAAATGCTTCAGGAACCACTGAGCTGTCCTGCTATGCACCACCAGGACAGTTGTCTCTGCTCATCTCAAGCTGCTGGCAGAGTTGGCAGCCCTCACTAAATCCACTAGAAAAGCACTTGGAGGTGGTCTGACAGAGAAATGTGGATACTTATGTCTCTCCTAATGGTGTTCTTACAGAAAATACAGCTCTTCCTGAGAGGCAGGAGTCATCAAAAACATTGAAATCTACATATTTTTGAAAGAGTACACAGAATCCCACACATCAAATAGAGGTGTCTGAAAAAGTATATTTTTCTTGGTGTTTTTCATAATAAGCGATAGCATTGCCTGTATTGCTGTATCTTCTTAGTAAATAAATGCTGGTTTCAGTTGCTTGCTAGATTTAATTCATCTTACCTCTCATATTGCTACAGCTTTTTGCTGGTTGTTAGTACTGTGGTGGTACCTGCAACACCACCTGATTTGTACATCAAAGGTTAATATTCCCATTGCAGTCCAATTTGCACTGCAGAGGTTTATTCAAGGAAGATGATTTCCATGTCTTGATAGAGGAAATTAATGGTAAAAATGATAACAAATTGTCAAATTATGGTTCTGAATATTAAGAATGAAAAGTGAGAGATGCATAAGAAGCAACATTGTGGTAGTTTCAGTGAGCAGAATGCTACTTCCTAAGGTGCCTTTCTCACATAACAGCAAAAGGATTTGTGTGGGTGCATTCTAGCTCTACAGTGTGCCCAAGGTACAGTAATAATTTTATTCTCTAAGTATCCCAGACTGACTAGCATGGCTTTTTAAAACATACTTCAGATAGGGAGGTTTTCACTAACCCTTCAGAAGATATGAAATGTAGATTCATAAAAGCCTGTTTAAAACATAAGGAACAAGTATCACTCGCTGGAAGCTTGTTTTATGCTCCTGAATCAAATACTTCCACAGCCAATGGTTCTGTTATTTACACATTGTGTCACAATACAATTTTCTCATTTTCATGGAAGAAGAAACAGCATTATTGTTTCCTTTATCTCTTCTTCAGCAATACTGAATGTTGTCACAGGAAGGATGATTTACATCATTAGGCTTTCTGTGGTAATTAATTCACTGAGTTTCAGTGTTGCTCTACACAGTGAAGACAGTCATGGTTGCACCAAATATGCAAAATAAAAATATTAAGTGAATCCTACATTCTTCTTTGGTGTGAATATAAATGTACTGAGTGTGTGTGTTAAATTCTACAGCTCAGCTCATTGCTGCCGCCATGTATTTGGGCTCTTGCATCTATTATATAACAGACTAAAGGTATCCTCTCTCTTGCACACGGAACCACGGTAAGCATCACATAAATGCCTGCATTCCACGATGGTGACGTAACTTGTCCTTATACTCCCCATATGG
Source organism: Oreocharis arfaki (assembly GCA_013398015.1). NCBI lineage: Eukaryota > Metazoa > Chordata > Aves > Passeriformes > Paramythiidae > Oreocharis > Oreocharis arfaki. The sequence goes on along the minus strand of VZRR01011200.1, from coordinate 2,495,980 downwards.
ATGTCAGAAAACACCATGCACGTAAATGACTACCATGTTTCCATAGAAACTAATGTACTTCAGGCAGAAAAACGGAAGGAGATTTATAAAATATATTTCAAAAAGCACAAAATTTTTTTTTAAAAAAAGACACCAAATCCTCTTATGTTTTTGTCAAAATGCTCAGAAGATGTTCAATCCAGTCCTTCATAAATTATCTTTTAGAAATCATAATTGGTTGATGATAATGACTGTCCTGGACAACTAGACTGTTAGCTTAAATATTTTGCTTTGTTATCTCTGCCTCCAGTAATGTAATCCTGACAATGTTTCAGTTCCTGGCACCTTTGCAGATGAGCACAGTGCAGAGGTGCCTGTGAGATTCCCGTGTGCCCCACACATGTCCTTTGAGGGCCTGACATATCTTCTTCCAGAAGGCTAAACTTCATGCTTCAGTTTATGGGTGGCTGGCTGCTAAACAAAAAAGCAGAATCAGCTGAGGAAGAGGCACTGCTACAGCCTTTCCTTAATGAATTTTATGGGAAAAAATTGAGAGGCAGAGCAGGCACCACCTCTCTGCTCTCCCAGAGCAAATTCAGTGCCTGGAGCTGCAACAATTGAACTGAACAGGGACGTTTTCTAACTGAGCTCTGATGACCCCAGAGCTGGGATGGCAGCAGCCCTGCAGCCACATGGCTTCTGGCACTGACAGCATATCCCATCTATTCCCCTGTTTGCCAGCCCCGGTTTCAGCATGGGCTCACCCTGGGTCAGAAATAGTCCACAGTGACAGAAGAGCAGCTTCCCCCTTTTCAGCACCAGGCTGCAGCTCCTTGGTAACTACAGGCTGGCTGTCTCAGCTCCCAGTTGAGCTGAATTAGCACTGCTGGTGGGGCTGGTACTGCCTCCTCTGAATTTGTAAGACCTGCAAAAGTGGATAGGCAAGTCTGAATGGGTTAATGGGGCAGAACAGGAGAAAAAGTGCACAGCATTTTTCTGGGTTCATTTTCTTTGAGGGACAGGGAACGGTTTTGTTCCGCCTGGCATGGCATCAAAACAGGTTTCCCAGCTCTGCCTCAAGTCCAATACAGACGTAGGACAGATGTTGCTATACATTTTTCAGTAATTTTCCTATCCAATTCTCTTGGTGTTCACTCTATGGCTCCTGCATAATTCAGGTTGCTTACAGTGGTTTGATGTTCTCTTTGAATTTCTTCTTGTTTGTTTGCCCTCGCCTTTGCCAGTGACTAACTTCACGATACTTTACCACCAGTCTGGGGACTGCTACACCCACGCATCAGCAGCACATTCCCAGGGCTTCTCAGCCATCCCAGCCCTGGCAAGAAAGCCCTAAATCCTCTGGGTCTTCAGTGAGGCATGCTGGAATCTCCAAAGAGCAACATTCATAACAAAACCTAGAGGAAGGCCTCAGTATACTATTATCAGTAGGGCTGTTTTTTTCCAGGCCATGACCCATGAAGGATGAGGGGTTTGCATCATTAATAAGTGATACCACTGCTTTGAAGTGTGCATCTGATCTGGTTTTGGAAGGAAAACTAACTAATTGCATAGTTGTGAGGTGACAAAGTGTCTAAAGGGCTGGGGTAGTGGACAGTAGAAACCTCCATGAATTCGCCATCCCTTTAAACTCTCTCAGATTCACCACAAGCAAAAACAGCTTTACCTGTCAGCGAGGTAGATAAGTGCAGCTCACTTTCTAACACAGCACAAACTACAAAAATCACAGATGCCACCCTCTCCTGGTGAGCTCAGCAGTGAGATGCTTGACAGAGAGAATTGTTGCCTTGTTTTGTCAGTGGTCATTCCAGGTGAGGACTGAAACACACATGAATTCATAGCAAAAATCCAACTGCCAGTTACATGAGAGCTTAACATCCTTTCATGAAGGATGTGGGCACTGAAGCATGTAATGTTAGAAGCTCTGTTGTCTCCACTGTCTTTTGAACCCTGTTTTGGTGCCAAGACCCCCAGAACCTGAGTAGCAGGCCCTCTGGATGCACTCAGCCTGGTCTGCTCCGTGAAGGCCACAGAGGGATTCCTGCTTTCAGGCTAAGGGCAGTGTTGCAGCACTGGCCCTGATGTGTCTTATCCCTCCCATGAAGCCAATCTAAGGCATAAATAAAAATTTTAAAATTTCATCCTCTGCACAAGTCATCTGCACATTGACACAGATCTTTTGTTGTCTTAACTTTACATGCTTAATCTCTAACCATGCTAGAAAACACTCAAGAGTTTCTGTCTCCTTCCTTAGATGCTTTTGATAGGTGTTCTCTTGTAGATATACAAAAAGTCTTCAGAATATACTGGGTGTTGAGTCACAGAATCACAGAATTGTTGAGTTTGGAAGGGACTTTCAAGATCATCTACTTGGAACAATATGATCTCTAAGACTCCTTTCAACGTAAACCATTCTGTGATTCTATTTTTCTATAACCTACACTAAAAACTGTCCTAACTTTCACTGCTGCGAAATCCCTGTATGCAAATAAATATACACATACTAAAAAATAAAACGGAGAAAATGTGTTGGGATTAACAGCTAGGACAGAACAGAGGTCTTTCAGGAAGAGCATCTGTGCTCAATGAATCTCAGGTCTGCCAGCAGAGCTGACAAGAGACAGTGCTTGTTCTGTATTTAATTAAATCTCACAGCTCCTCATAAACACATAAAAACAATCAAAGGTGTGTTTCAGTTGCAAAATTTACAATTTTATTACAATGTACTATTACCACAGCAGGGGACCAGCTCATATTATCCTTAAATAGCATCCAACTGGGAAATAGGCAGACTGGGCACTACCTGTTGGCAAACAGGCTAATTCTACCATTTTCCTTACAGTTAGAAGCCCTCAACAATACTCTATTGTACTGCAGAGGCTGCAGAGCTGAGCTTTCGGTGATGAGAAATTTCAGGCATTTTTCTGCTGGTTTAGAGAAAGATTTTGATGGCTGTGTTCGTGCTGAGTAGCAGCACAGTGCTGCATATGGTCTCAGCAAGGATAATGTGCCAGCTTGCATGGTAAGGTATCTCCTCCCAGCCTCATCTCGTGACGAGACACAGCGTTGCCTGCAGAGGGTAATGAACCTGCTTTCACTAACAACAGTAGATGTCTGCTGGTGACTCATGCTGTAAAAACCTGCCTTGCTGTTGCTGAGTTCTTAATCCTAGTTCCTTGCTCATGTGCAGTCATATTATAATTATGTCTCTCCACTGCATTCGATGAACTTGTTAACAGCTGTCTACATCCTTCAGTTGGGATGAACTCCCTTTTTGTGATTTCCCTGCAAGCAACCATTTTTCTCTGCTCTCTTGGCTGCCTTACTCATGCCCATCTGCTAAGGTAGCAGGATGCTGCTTCCAGATCCTTGCTCCAGCAGAGGTCCTGAGAGAAGTATGGGTTATGCATGTAGCCTGTTTAACACTGTCTCCTAAGTGAAAAGGTCTTCCCCTGTGTCATCTCCAAGGAATTTGCAACCTGTCCCTCTTCATGCTTTGTTCGTGCTGCAAAACCATTGTGCTGTTCCTACAACAGCACATGTTTTCTGGGACAGATGGGCTTTGTTGCTCAGCTGGAAAAGATCTGAGGTGATTCCTATAAACAGGCTGGAGATCCCACATCAGGGGAGTAAGGATGTAGAAGTTCAAGTGATTCCTCTGTCCAGTGTGTACAAAGCCCTTGCTTCCATACTCCTGTGCCTGCTGCAAAGTCAGAAGAATGGCTTTGAAGTGGTTGCGGTTTTCAAAACTTATGTCTGAGTCAATACACCATTAATTTGTCTTAACCTCCAAGGTAGCAAGCTGAAAGTGACTTGCATTTGGCAGATTTTTCCAGGAAGTTCACTTTTCCTGAATAACAAGTAGGCAGTTCATGACCAGAATAATACACTTATTAGCAGAAAAGAAGGTAAAAATAAATGAGGTCAAAAGACCTTCTGGTGACTAATACCTTGCTACTCACTGGACCATAAAAATCACTTGAGCTGGACAAGAGCTTGCATTCCTTCTATGTAAATATCATGCTGGGGAGGGCTGGTAATATTTTTGGACCAAAGTAAACAGCAGAATCAGAAGTGCCTGTTTACTCTAAGAAAGCAAAGAAAGCAAACTTCTTCAGTTGTACAACCTGCCTTGAAACTATCAATATGTTACAGTTTGCTGTCAATGAAACTAAAGAAAAACATGCACACACGTGAAGCTTTATTAAAGTCGCTCTTCAAAGTACAAAGCATAGGCTAAAAAAATAAATGTTTGTGCACAGAAAGGTCATAATATACTAATGCATTCAGTCAAATCAGTACAAGATCTAGAAAATGTACCTTTTTTTTTTTTACCAAAAAGGGAATATTTCAATAGAAGAAAAGCTACAACTCAACTGCCAAAAGTCCATTGGTCCATGCTAAAACTCATTGACATAGCTTGCATTAAATGGGAATGTTTGCTACAGGAACAGCTAATTGGGGTGTTTGAAGATGTTAGAAGAAAGCAAGAATAAAAAAAAATCCACCTAGTAAAGAAAGTGGTGTGTTGCAGTCTGTGTTTCTTTAGTGGAGCTCACATGTGTGGCTGCATAGAAATTCCCTCTCCTTTCTCCGTTCAGAATGTGAAGAACTATTTGAAATCCCTCCCCAGCTGGGAAGCACTTCCGTATGCCATGCAGGAGAGGTGTGTTCAGAGCCCCTGAAGTTGATTAATATGATACCGAGTGGCACAGAGCAACCAGCTCAGTGCTTAATGTTTATTCCTTGTGATTAGAGCTAGGCTAACTCTGCTCTGCTACTTCTGGAGCTTGTTCAGTTAGTATTAGCTAGGTATTGGTATTATCAGGTCTTACCTTTGTTATCTGTGTTACCTACTACACAGCACAGCTATGCCTCGAGAGGGAACACACCTGGAGTGCTGCATGCAGCTCTGGAGCCCTCAGCACAGGAAAGACAGGGACCCATTGGAGCAGGTCCAAAGGAGGGCCACAAAGGTGCTCAGAGGGCTGGAGCACCTCTCCTGCGAAGACAGGGAGTTGAGAGAGTCGTGGTTGTTCAGCCTGGAAAACAGAAGGCTCTGGGAGACTTTCTAGCAGCTTCCCAGTACTTGAAGGGGCTTATAAGAAAGTTGGAGATAGAGTTTTTAGCCAGGCCTGTTGTGATAGGATGTTGCAGTGGAAGCACGGGCAACGCAGAAAAAATTGGAGGTCCGAGTCAGCGCTCCGATTGAGGGAAATGATTAAACCCCCCTCCCTTTATTTAATTACAGGCAGGCCTTATATAATCCCTGCATTGGTCTATGGCAGGGATCATTGGTCCCTGGTCCAACCACCTCTCCAAGTGATTGGCCAGACCCCACACCACCTGTTTGACTCCTAACAGGACACACCTGCAAGGTGTTTAGAAAACCATCTTGCTTGGTGTGTTGAAACCAAGGACTTAACAGAATACTTGCAAAATGGTGGATTTTTCTCTGTCAGCAGCTTTTCAGCATCCACAATAGGACAAGGGGTATGTGGTCTTAAACTAAAAGAGGACAGATTCAAACTAGATAATAGGAAGAAATTTTTACAATAAGGATGGAAAGGTACTGGAACACATTGCACAGAAAGGATGTGGTACCCTACCACTGGAGGTGTTCAAAGTCGTGTTGGAGGGGCTTTGGGTAACCTGATCTAGTTGAAGATGTTCCTGCTCATTGCAGAGGGCTTGGGCTAGATGACCTTTAAAGGTCCCTTCCAACCCAAACTATTCTATGATTCTATGGAAAAAAATCAATCCCAATGAAAAACCCCAAGCTGCTATCTCCGTTATGACACTTTTCCACAGCTGAGTCTCAGAGTGGCCATGTTCAGGAAAGTATATTGAAAGGAAAGCAGAGTCACTGCCCTGCCTAAGGAAAGGAGAAAATGCAGTGAAATGGAGCTGGAAAGAGAAGATGTGGGCATAGATAGGGGTTAGTGGGAAGAGGGGAACATGTCAGTGTAAATGTTCCTGGGAATGCCTGGAATCTTGATTGCTAGTGAATAAATCTCAACAGAACTGACAGCTGCAGGGAAGCTTGGAGAGTTGGTCTAAGGTATGAAATGAGACAAAAAAGGAGAGTTGTTCGAATTGTCATCTCTATGCTGCTGTCTTATCACCAGTTCTGACACAAATATCATCCAGGAAAGATTTATAGCGTGCACTCATTTCAGTTATTTTTATAATTGGATACTAAATATACATTTTTGAGCTCATCTTTCAGATATTTGAAGTCCTTCCAAATCAGGTAGTAGCTCTTTTGGAACTAAGGGTTTCAGCAGCTTGCCCAAACATGCATCCCTTCCCCCTCAATGGTGGACTTCAAATACTTTAGCTTTGGTCCCCAGCTGAACTGGTACTGGGAAAAATGCAGGTGTTCACTTAGTTTCCTTGGGGTAGTTTATTAAGTTTTTTACATTCAGGCTTACAGTGAAGATCAAAGTTGCATCCACATCATGAAACTTATTAGCATCCTTTACAGACAGACGATTGGTTTGGTCACAACCTGCCCTGCCCAGACTGCAATTGGCCGTGAAATCAGCAGCAGTTACACTGCCCTCAGATCAGCATCGTATTGGACTTCGTGGGGCCTTGAACTGTGCTGAGCATTCTGTCACTTGGGAATCCAAATACCTGTCCCCAGGAAGCAAGAGCCCATCCACATCAGGGGGTGCTGCCCTGCATGAGGAGAAATAATGTAATGGCAAACTGTGAAATGCACAGACTGAAGCAAACGTTGTGATTAACACAAGAAGATAGCAGAAGAGAAGGAGAAAAGATAAAGAACAAGGCCTTGTTAGCAAGGCTAATAAATGAGATCACACTGTGTCATCCTGGGGAAGAAGCAAGGAGAACAGAACAGACAGCCAGTACAGATGAGACAGTGGATCTGAGTGGAAATAAAGAGCCACTCCACTGGTGAGCATCTGAAAAGGTCAGCAAAAAGGCTTGGCCTCACTGTTCCTTTGAAAGAACTTGACTTTAAGAGCTCAGTCCAAAAAGGTGCTGTACTCCGGAGCCAACCTTTCATGGCATCCTTCCCGGGGCCCTCCCCATTGCAATAAACTGCAGAGGGCTTTTTACTAACTCAGCTTTGTTTGACCAGCAAAGGAGAGCTGGAGCTCAGCAGTGCCTTTTGTCCTGCGGTGCTTGTGTAGGTACACCTGCTCCAAGGGGAGCGGTTTAGAAATTCAGCAGATAACGAACAGCCTCGTATAATCACCCGGTCAGCACTAGGGCAAGGAAGGATTCCAGGGCCGAGGGGCTGCTATTGCAAGCAGATGTCTTACCTAAGTCAAAGCTCCTTGGATCAGACAGTCATGTTGTCTCCATGGGAAAATTACGATTGCTTTGACAAAATGTGGATGAAGAGAGGAGATGGAAAATAATCACCCTTCTCTCATTATCTGTGATATTTCTTTCATCTTTTTCCCCATTAGCTTACTGAATCATTTCAAATGTGCCCTTGTTTCTTTGCCCCTGGCTCTTCATTTTCTGTCTCCAAATCATCTTTCAGGCATTTAAAAGCTTTCCCTCCTCCTCTCTTATTTTATTGTCAATTAGATTTTTTTTCTCTGAGAAATCTGAGTCCGACAGTCCCAGCAGGAGTCATCTGGCACAGCTTTATTGGTGGGAATGGAGCTCTGCCGATTTCTTCCAGACAAGGAACTAGCTCAAAGATTTTAGAAGTGCTTGCCTTGCTGATGCTGCCACTTTACAGGGCTCTTGCTGTTCAAACTGATATCTTCAGATGCTGGTTCATACAGGTGGTACTGAAAACCCAAAGAGGCAAGGCAAGAGGGTGACAAAGCTGTAGGTGTCTGCATGCAGGTTTCTGGTCAAGTACAATCAGGAGATAGAACTTCCTAAATCCTACCCTCCTGATTTTTAATCTGCCTCAAAATGCCCTCTGGTGCCTGCGAGGCGTTTGCTTTCTGCCTTCAGCTGCAGCTGGAGTTCAATCCCACTGCATTCATTGCTGTGCAGTGGGTGAAAACTCTTGACCCACATATTAATCATCTGAATCAATGCGTGAAGTCATTGCCAGAGATGAGTTATCTACAAGGAGCAATGCAAATTTATGGAATAAATTCTGCCTGCTTTTCTGTTTGCTCTTTGTCCTCCACTGTCTCCTCATAGTCCTCTGGAAGACAGGAGTTTTCTCAAACGTATTAATTTTTGGAGATTTCTTTCCTTGGAGATTAGCTAGAGAAATATCTTTGGGAATATGCACAATTTGTTATTCATAAGTCACGCTCTGTTGCTTAGTCATATCCCTGCTTCTCTGTTCCCGGATGGAAGCATTATGTAACATCTGTGCTCCACATAAGGGCAGTAGAGGGACAGGCTTCACGTGTACATGTACATTTATGCCTATATACATATATATGTGTGTGTATTATCAAATGTTTATAGACAAAAACCAGCCTAAATCCCATCAGTTCTGCTTTCAGCAGTACATTTCTCAAATCTGTGGAGAAACTATTGCAGACCAAAAGGTCTGGAAATGTGAGCCTGCACAAGGTAGTCCAAACCACTTGGGAATTCTTTTAATTCTGCTGGCAGAGTAAGCAAACAAAATGTATCTGTTGAGTCCAGTGTTGAGAATCAGTAAGCGGCAAAAGAAACAACAAACTCCTGCCTTGCAAGAGCTTTGTGGCCTCCTGTTCAAGCCACTGCTCCAGCCAGGGCAACCCAAAGACTTCTGCCACCCATATCAGCAGACTGGAGTCAAATGAGACTGCAAGTCTGTCTAGAGGTCACTGCAATTTTAAGAGACAGAACTACCTGGACAGAACAAACAGAGAGCCAGAGAACACATAACACCCAGCTACAGCTCACAGGCCAAACTGTAGAATTGTTTTCCTTTTTAAAATAAAAGAATCATTACTGCCCACGTGTCCTTATATGTCAGCCATATCCAGGCCATGCTGCTTACCCAGGCCACATTGCTTACCCAGAGAATTAAGCCAGAGCATGGTTGATTGAGAAGGCAGAATTCTTTCACTTTTCTGAAGTGAAAGTGTATGCTGAGTGCATACACCCAAGTGAGAACACCATAATTTACCATGCACAAGGTGAAAAAAAAAATACACATGAAAAAGGAAACTAAGAATAGAAATAAATAAGCTGGGAAACAGGGATTCTGTCTTGTAAGTCAGATCCAATGGCTTTTACCACACCTGCTCACACACATGCAGCAACACAGTGACCCCTACACCTCAGCACACATTTATTTCAGAATTAGCTGTGCACAAGAGACACCAAAGCAGCACCATCATTTGCCAGAACACCTGGTTTCCCCCCAGAGGTTTCAGATCCAAAAGCTGAGATCTGACAGGTTTTTCATGGTGTGATTGCAGACATGTAAATTGGAAGCAGCCAATTTCATTTTGCTCACAAGCTTTAAGAAATGTAAATCTGAGTCTCTGAAATATTCTAATTACTTCTCCCCTGATGAATCTCTGTGGCTTGAATAACACTAAAATTGCATGACATTCCACCCCCAGAAAATACATAATTCATATCTGCAATCCAGCATCTGTATAAGCTCTGTTCAGGGAGAGCATTAATTTCAGAATGAGGGAATCCCTTGTTTCTTTATAGGGGTAAAAATGTAAATTTCCCAAAATGTAAATTTTATCAACTGCAATTTCCATGTTATTCATCCACAAGGAAGCAAAGGCTGTGCTGGTGGTCTCTGCTGCACCAAGCTGGTGGTTCACGCATCGAAATATGTTCTGTTTGATCAACGTCATGTTGGCACCTCAGACTGATTGTGTCACCTTTGCTGTCACCAAAACTGACACAGTAGCACTGAGACAGGTGACTGCAGCAGGGGGCAGCTCTTCAGGCATTTCCTGGGGGGGTGACTTGGGGACCAGTGGGAGTGGAGAGCAGCGATGGCATTTTACAGTGCTTAGTGAAGAGTAAGGAGACATTCCCCGTTGCTACATTTTGATCAGTGTAAATGAAAAGATCTCTCTCAATTGCTTTGGTTTCATAACAATCAGCTCCCAGGTTAGAAGCAGGGATAATTCTGGGGCCTGCAACACAGACTGCATTTTCCAGCAGACAAAAATCTGGAGTTTTCCATGAATGCACAAAAGGAACCGGGGAATTAGGCAGAATGCTCTAATAATGGGTGTGAAGTGTGCACAAGATGCAGACGTGATAAAAGTATATTTGTTCATATCACTTCCGTGCAGCACCCTCACTTCAACTTCATATTTATTGTATTCCTTTGAAATGTAGCTGCTTTGTAAGTATAATTAAGAGCGGGTGCCCTGCACTTTGCAAACATGGGGATGCTGCCATGGCAACAGCAGGGGAACGCAGGGAAGCAGCTCTCTCTGATTAATGTAATTACATAGCAAGCATGTATAATGCCTTTAAATACAGTTTACTTTTGTGTGAAGGAGGCATACAATGGATATTATAAGTTCTGTGTGTGCATTCCAGAAATGCTCTTTGCATGTGTTGCAAGTTCACTTCCAGCAGATTGCACACGTCAGGAGGGAGCCACCACTCTGTGGCAATTAGGTTGGGAGAGAGGGATCAGAGGTTTTGACTTCTTCCAGGCTCAGAGTGAGGTTGTTCTTTACTTGGTTTATTTCTGTTACATTTCAGGGTTGTATTTCAAAGCCAGGGTTTGTAAATACAGCTGATTTTACTGCTTTAAGGTTCAAAGATTCAAGTTCTTATGCATGTGTCCAACTTTATTGAAGTTTGGACTCCTTCTCAGGTTAAAAGAGAATTTTCAGGTAAGTAAAATTCCCTGTTCTGTCAAGCCTCAGGAAAATTGGTGTGCACGGGCAACTCCACTGAGTAACTAATTGCCACAAGCATTAATCCCGGCCCTGCATTCCTCAAACATTAACCCTCTATGCCCTTTTCTTTCCAGGGAAGCATTTTCCACATGGAGGGAACAAAGGGCTGAAACCTGAGCTCCCAGGCATGTAACTCAGTAAAGCCGGTGGTGACCAGCCACCTCTGTCCCTGGGTTTAAACGGCTGGTTCAGTACCATTTCAGACAGCTCAGCCAGAAGCCTTCAATAAGGGAATGGAAAGGGAGTTTTCTGGGAAGAGAAAGCATAATTTTTTCTTCCAGGGAATTCCTTAGAAGAGACAATGCATCTGGTGAGGTGGGGATTGTAGGAAGCTATGTGATATATAACTAACACCAGAGGAAAATTGAGGGAATCTTTAGGGCCAAGGATCCTTTCATGAGGCCAAGAGGCAGGAAAGCTTGGCAAGGCTCTTGCCAGTTATCAGTCTATCTCACAAGAGATATATGAGCCCTCTTTTGGAGCCAGATATTATCAGGGTAAAGCCACTGGCACTGTGAAACTCTGGACATGTATTATAGTATGGTTTTTTTGGAAACTGAACATCAGCTTACAAATCACAGGTAATATTTTCCCGGATAAAAAGAGAGAAGCCCTCTAGAAATTGAAATCTTGAGATCCAGAGAACAGTCTTCTGTGGAATGAGAAAATTATATCTCGTTGAGGTGCAGTAGCCCAAGAAGGTGTTCCCCCACAGATTGTGTAATGTATTAACAAAAGACCTGTGCATTTGCAGTAACTGTTTCCTCTGGTAGCCCCAAGACATTGAAAATCACTCTTTTTGGTAACCACATGTGCTTTTGTTTCAAATATTGTCATTTAAAATGACAATTTTATACAAGCTATTTTTATTACATTCTTAGACTACCTTTACTAAAACTAAAGAGCCAGATCCTTTGCAGGCTTGTGGCACATAGAAATCAGTGTATTTGTAGTGACTTCCAAGAGCTGAAGACTTGAAGCCCAAAGCATTTAGGGACATGATCTCAGCTAATAACTTTTATTATTCCCCTCATATTTTCCTGTCTTACAGGTCTTAGCACAGCAATTCATATGTCCCACTCTCCTTTTAAATTGTGATGGAATTCTCTTGCACTAATTTTTTCTTACTTTGTCTCACACTGGACAAAGAAAGAATAAAAGTAAATTTTTAAAAAATCTGATTACATTCCAGTTACTTCAATGAGACAAGAAATAGATAATTAAATCTTTTAAATGGTTCTGAAGCTTTAATTTTTAATTTTAAAAGTAATGTAAACATTTTAACTAAAATCTGTTTTCATTACTGGCTTGCCTCTTATTAGTGCTGCCATTTACCGGCACTTTTTCCATTTGTTCATTATAAACACTCTTGAATGGACAGTTCAATGCAGCCTCCCCTTCAGAGCCCTTCTGCAGGTACAAATCTGTCAGCAAAACCCAGGAAATAACCAGGAATTTACTTCTGCGAAAGCTCATCAGTGTTCTTGATTACTGAGAACTAGAGCATCTAATGACTGGAAACAGGAGGACTTTCCTAAAAACTGGAGAGAAGACTGACTTGTGAGCTTGCATCCCTCACAATAACTCAGAGCCAGACTCCTGACTAAGAGAATTTCATTATTCATTCCACAGAATATTGCTAAATTACAAATTAGCAAAAGCACTACTCTGTACTCTCAGGCTGACACATGAATATGCATTATTTATTGCATTCTCATTATTTCCCTTTCCTTTATAAACCAGGGAATGAAAGGTTGAAGAATTCAGTGTGAGGGGAGCTGAAACTATTGCTGCAATCAATTTTAGCCATATGTTCATTTTTATGTATTTAACCCCCATTTCCCCCTTTTCATTCTCCCTCTTCCATTCTGTATTATCATCTGTTCCATCTATGTTTACAGCCCAAACCAGCAAAAACACACCCTATGGAGCACAGAACATTTTTTGCTAACTTGGTTTTCACTGGAGTGTTTAGAGCAATGGAAGACTAAAATCTTACTGCAGTCTCCAGTTATTACAGTAATATAATTATGAAGAGTATCCCTTTTATCAAGAATTGCCATCACCTTCATTCACTTGTAAATCAGATTTTAACACTTAGAGGCAACATTATCTCTTTTTCTCT